>CAMZMU010000037.1:32836385-33008687 GCA_947311845.1 Poa pratensis
CTGGAATGACGAATTTTTTCGAGGCACTTAAGTTGCTCAGATGGATCTGGCCTAAAATAATGAAAGTTGCGTACATATCTCAGGAATATGCGTGATTTTTTCAGAATTTTTTGAATTTTCTACAGGGAGATAAGCTCAAATCCGTGACAGCTAAAAATCTGTCACTGCGCAGAAATCCAAATCTTGCATCAACTTTCAATATAGAACTTTACTTGGCACAACATTGCGATAAAATAAAGATACAAAGGAGTTGCTACAGAAGTAACAAAACTCCTTGACTCAAAGAAAACAAAAATAACAGCAAATAAAAATGGGTTGTCTCCCATAAGCGCTTTTCTTTAACGCCTTTCAGCTAGGCGCAGAAAGTGAAAATCAAGTGTTGTCAAGAGAAGAAGCATCAACATCATAACTTGCTCTAACAATAGAGTCAAAAGGTAACTTCATTCTCTTCCTAGGGAAGTGTTCCATACCTTTCTTGAGAGGAAATTGGTACCTTATATTACCTTCTTTCATATCAATGATGGCACCAACAGTTCGAAGAAAAGGTCTTCCCAAAACAATAGGACAAGATGCATTGCATTCAATATCCATAACAATAAAATCAACGGGACAAGGTTATTGTTTACTGTAATAAAAACATCATTAACTCGCCCCAAAGGTTTCTTCATAGCATTATCAGCGAGAAAAACATCCAAATAACAATGTTCCAAAGGTGGCAAATCAAGAATATCATAAAGCTTCTTGGGCAAAACCGAAATACTTGCACCAAGATCACACAAGGCATTGCAATCAAAATCATTCACCTTTACCTTAATGATGGGTTCCCAACCATCTTCTAATTTCCTAGGAATAGAAGCTTTAAGTTTCAACTTCTCCTCCCTAGCTTGCAAAAGAGCATTTGTAATATGCTTTGTAAAAGCCAAATTAATAGTGCTAGCATTGGGACTTCTAGCTAATTTTTGCAAGAACATAATAACTTCAGAGATGTTACAATCATCAAAATCAAAATCATTATTGTCAATGGTGGTGGAACCATTGTCTCCAATAGTTTGAAAAATTTCAGCACTTTTATCAGAAAAAGTTTCAGCAGTTTTAGGCAATTTCAAACGCTTTGCAGAAGTAGTAGAGACATTACCAACACCAATAACATTACCATCAATAGTAGGAGGCTTACTAGCATGTAAAACATTAGCATTACTAGTGGTGGTGATAGTACAAACTCTAACTATACTATTCTCTTTTTCAAGTTCTTCCTCTTTTTCCCACCTAGCATGCAATTCAGCCAACATCCTAATATTATTATCAATTCGAACTTGGATGGCATTTGCTGTAGCAAATGACTTAGTATCTTTAACTTCATTAGGCATAACTTTCAGTTTTAGAATTTCAACATCATGAGCAAGACTATCAACTTTAGAGCAAGATCATCAATTTTTTCAAACTTTTCCTCAACAGTTTTATTGAAAGCTTTTTGTGTGCTAATAAATTCTTTAAGCATAGCTTCAAGATCAGAGGACACACTTCTATTGTTGCTGTAGGAATTACCATAAGAATTGCCATAACCATTTGAAGGATAAGGCTTATAGTTGTTGCTACCAAAATTATTCCTATAAGCATTGTTGTTGAAGTTGTTGTTTTTAATGAAGTTTACATCAACATGCTCTTCTTGAGCAACCAATGAAGCTAAAGGAACATTATTAGGATCAACATGAGATCTACCATTCACAAGCATAGACATAATAGCATCAATCTTATCACTCAAAGAGGAGGTTTCTTCAACAGAATTTACCTTCTTACCTTGAGGAGCTCTTTCGGTGTGCCATTCGGAATAGTTGATCATCATATCATCAAGTAGCTTTGTTGCTGCACCTAAAGTGATGGACATAAAGGTTCCTCCAGAGGCTGAATCCAATAAGTTCCTTGAGGAAAAATTTAATCCTGCATAAAAGGTTTGGATGATCATCCAAGTAGTCAGTCCATGAGTGGGACAATTCTTCACCAAAGATTTCATTCTTTCCCAAGCTTGAGCAACATGTTCATTATCAAGTTGTTTAAAATTCATAATGCTACTTCTCAAGGATATAATCTTAGCAGGAGGATAATATTTCCCTATGAAAGCATCTTTGCATTTTGTCCAAGAATCAATACTATTTCTAGGCAAAGAAAGCAACCATTCTTTAGCTCTTCCTCTCAAGGAGAAAGGAAAAAGTTTCAGTTTTATAATATCCCCATCCATATCCTTATACTTTTGCATTTCACAAAGTTCAACAAAGTTATTAAGATGGGCAGCAGCATCATCAGTACTAACACCAGAAAATTGCTCTTTCATAACAAGATTTAATAGAGCAGGTTTAATTTCATAAAATTCTGCTGTAGAAGCAGGTGGAGCAATAGGAGTGCATATGAAATCATTGTTGTTTGTGCTAGTGAAGTCACACAACTTAGTGTTCTCAGGAGTACTCATTTTGAAAAACAAAATCAAACTGAATTAAACAAGTAACTAATTTTTTTGTGTTTTTGATAAAGAGAGCAAACAAGACTAAATAAAAATAAACTAAGCAAGACAAATAACAAAGTAAAGAGATTGGGTGTGAGAGACTCCCCTTGCAGAAGCAATTCGGTTTTCCCCGGCAACGGCGCCAGAAAACGTGTTGTGCTCTAAGTTGACGAGGGAATATCTCCCCGGCAACGGCGCCAGAAAACGTGTTGCTGCGCTAAGTTGACGAGGGAATATCTCCCCGGCAATAGTGCCAGAAACAATGCTTGTACGTCACACGTCAGTTGGGAACCCCAAGAGGAAGGTATGATGAGTGCAGCAGCAAGTTTTCCCTCAGTATGAAACCAAGGTTTAATCGAACCAGTAGGAAAACGAGGTTTGCTTCGAAGGTGTTGGTGAAGGAGTGTAGTGCGGCGCAACACCAGGGATTCCGGTGCCAACGTGGAACCTGCACAACACAATCAAATTACTTTGCCCCAACTTAACAGTGAGGTTGTCAATCTCACCGGCTTGCTGAAAACAAAGGGTTAAACGTATCGAATGGAAAATGATGTTTGTTTGCATAAAACAGTAGAGAACAATGATTGCAGTAGATTGTATTTCAGATGTAAAAGAATGGACCGGGGTCCACAGTTCACTAGTGGTGTCTCTCCAATAAGATAACTAACATGCTGGGTAAACAAATTACAGCTGGGCAATTGACAATTGATAAGTGCATATAACATGCATGTGTGAGTTGTGGTGTCTACTATGAGATTCATTTGGGCATTACGACAAAGTACATAGACCGCTATCCAGCATGCATCTATGCCTAAATAGTCCACTTTCCGGTTAACATCCGTACCCCTTCCAGTATTAAGTTGCAAGCAACAGACAATTGCATTAAGTAATGTGCGTAATGTAAACAATACATTCATCCTTGAATAAAGCATTGCTGTTTTACCCCTAGTGGCAACAACACATCTACAACCTTAGAACTTGCTGTCACTATCCCAGGTTAAATAGAGGTTGAACCCAACTATCATGCATAAATACCCCCTCTTGGAGTCACAAGTATTCACTTGGCCAAGGCTTCAACAAGTAACGGAGAGCATGCAAGATCACAAATGACATAGACATGATAATATAATATTCAGCTCCACATAGGTATCAATATAAGTCAGATCCCAGCAAACACAACATGTAGCATTACAATAAGATGATCTTGATCATGATAGGCAGCTCACAAGATCTAAACATGATGGCACAAGTGGAGAAGACAACCATCTAGCTACTGCTATGGACCCATAGTCCAAGGATGAACTACTCACGCATCACTCCGGAGGCGGGCATGGCGATGTAGAGCCCTCCGGTGATGATTCCCCTCTCCGGCAGGGTGCCGGGAAGAGCTTCAGAAACCCCCCGAGTTAGGGTTGACGACGGCGGCGGCAGCGAATATGTTCTGGATGAAAGGCTCGGTGTTTTAGGGTTTTCACGTCTCGGGGAATAAATAGGCGAAGGGGCGATGTCGGCGGACCCCCGAGGGGCCCAAACCACAGGCGGCGCGGCTGGGCCCACTGCCGCGCCGCCAGGTGGTTTGGCCACCTCGTGGCTCCCCTTCGTCTCTCCTTCGGACTCCGTGTACGTGCTGGAAAAATAGGGACTTGGCCTTTTGTTTCGTGCAATTCGAGAATATTTCCAGAAGTAACTTTCTGAAACCAAAAACAGCAGAAAACAGGGAACTGGCACTGTGGCATCTTGTTAATAGGTTAGTCCCAGAAAATGCATAAAAGTGATACGAAGTGTATATAAAACATGTAGCAAATGGTATAATATAAGCATGGAACAGCAGAAATTATGGATACGTTGGAGACGTATCAAAGATAACCACAACTCACACATGCATGTTATATGCACTTATCAATTGTCAATTGCCCAGCTGTAATTTGTTTACCAGCATGTTAGTTATCTTATTGGAGAGAACCACTAGTGAACTGTGGACCCCGGTCCATTCTTTTACATCTGAAATACAATCTACTGCAATCATTGTTCTCTACTGTTTTATGCAAACAAACATCTTTCCATTCGATACGTTTAACCCTTTGTTTTCAGCAAGCCGGTGAGATTGACAACCTCACTGTTAAGTTGGGGCAAAGTAATTTGATTGTGTTGTGCAGGTTCCACGTTGGCACCGGAATCCCTGGTGTTGCGCCGCACTACACTCCTTCACCAACACCTTCGAAGCAAACCTCGTTTTCCTACTGGTTCGATTAAACCTTGGTTTCATACTGAGGGAAAACTTACTGCTGCACTCATCATACCTTCCTCTTGGGGTTCCCAACTGACGTGTGACGTACAAGCATTGTTTCTGGCACTGTTGCCGGGATATTCCCTCGTCAACTTAGAGCCACCAACACGTTTTCTGGCGCCGTTGCCGGGGAAAACCGAATTGCTTCTGCAAGGGGAGTCTCTCACACCCAATCTTTTACTTTGTTATTTGTCTTGCTTAGTTTATTTTTATTTAGTCTTGTTTGCTCTCTTTATCAAAAACACAAAAAAATTAGTTCCTTTTTATTTCGAATTACTATTATGACTAGTTGTTTTCAATGTCTTATCTCTATGAAACTGGGTCTCGTTATAAGAATTACCGCTTCTCTCCAAAAGGAAAACATCTATGGGAACAAATAAGAAGATTGAATGGTTTTGCTAAGAACTTGTGTTCTACATATGATGAATCCTACTGCTTTAATGAATCTCTTTGCTATAGAAGGCACAAACATCTCCCTTTCCAATGTGAGTATACTGATAATGAAACCTTGGCTGCCTATGCTAAAGGAAACTATGATTTTGGTAATCTTGAACAAATTGAAGAGTTTATTGTTTTTAAGGGTGCCCTTGAAATTAGTTCTTATCTTGAACATAAAACTGATGCCCCTTATAAATCTGAATGTATTGCCATACTTAAATATTGTTGTGATACCTACAAGGATAATAATTCTTACATTACTGAACATCTTGAGAGGATGTTTCCTCAAAAAGATGAAACTTGTGCCTTGCAGGAACCTGAGGAAGAGGAAATTGCTGAAACTGTGATCTCATTGGATGAAAAAGAGGAGGAGAGTGAAGAACAAAAGGAGGATCTACCTTCTAATGACAGTAACTCTTCAACTCTTACACTATTTAATTGCCCTCCATGCCTACCTAAGGAGGAAGAGTGTTATATTGTTGAATGCCATGATTCTTTTGAAATATCTCCTTTTGATAAATTTTACGTAACAAGCTCCTTGACTCAAGAAAACGAAATTTCAGAAATAAAACAATGGCTCCCTAATGCTATATATGATAATGCTCTTGATGATGGTCCTATATTGCCTAATGATATTTATTATACTACTATTGTCAAAAGTGGGTTTAATGACCCCACTGTTTTTGAACTTAATAAAAATTATGTGTTTGTAGATCATGAAAAGCATGCTTTATGTGATAGTTATATAGTTGAGTTTGTTCATGATGCTACTGAAAGTTATTATGAGAGAGGAAAATATGGTTGTAAAAGTTTTCAAGTCACTAAAACACCTCTCTTTATGTTGAAAGTTTTGAAGTTGTACTTGTTTCATCTTTCTATGCTAGTTGCTTTATGCTTCAATAATTTATTTTGTTACAAGGTTCCCTTGCATAGAAAGTGGGTTAGACTTAAATGCGTTTGATATTTGCCTCTTGATGCTCTCTTTTGTTTTTCAAGTTCTATTCCTATGAGAGCATCATTAAAATCTTTTAGCCTAGCTAAAGGCATTAAAGAAAGCGCTTTAGGGAGGCAACCCTTTATCTTTTATTTTTAGTTTTTCTCAAGGAGTTTTGTTACTTCTGTAGCAACTCCTTTGTATCTTTATTTTATCGCAATGTTGTGCCAAGTAAAGTTCTATATTGAAAGTTGATGCAAGATTTGGATTTCTGCGCAGTGACAGATTTTTAGCTGTCACGGATTTGAGCTTATCTCCCTGTAGAAAATTCAAAAAATTCTGAGAAAAATCACGCATATTCCTGAGATATGTACGCAACTTTCATTATTTTAGGCCAGATCCATCTGAGCAACTTAAGTGCCTCGAAAAAATTCGTCATTCCAGACTGTTCTGTTTTTGACAGATTCTGCCTTTTGTTTTGCATTCGCTCTTTTACTGTGTTTGTGTGGATTTCTTTGCTCCACAAAGCATTGGTGGCTGTAGCTAATGTCCAGAAGCTTTGGGATTGATTGTATCATTACAGAATATGAGAATTTTTGATTATGCACTAACCCTCTAATGAGAACTGTCTTGAGTTTGGTGTGAAGGAAGTTTTCAAGGATCAAGCGAGAAGGGTGATATTATGTGATCAAGAAGAGTGAAAAGCCTAAGCTTGGGGATGCCCCCGTGGTTCATCCCAACCATATTCAGAGAGACTCAAGCGTCTAAGCTTGGGGATGCCCAAGGCATCCCCTTCTTCATCAACAAACTTATCAGGTCATCTCTAGTGAAACTATATTTTAATTCTTTCACATCTTATGCGCTTTACTTGGAGCGTCTGTGTGTTTTTATTTTTGTTTTTGTTTGAATAAATTCGGATCCTAGCAATCCTTGTGTGGGAGAGAGACACGCTCCGCTTTTTCATGTGAATACTCATGTTCTTCACTTATATTTGTTGAGTATTCTTAACTAGCTACTGCAGTGCTTTTAGCTCCTGTTTTTCATGCATCTCTTCGAGCTGTTAGCACTTGTTTATAAATACTCTCTTGCTGCATTATATTATCATTTGGAGAGTTTATGTTTAATAAATTATTGGTGTTTGTTTGGAAGAAAGAAAATGCTACATGTAGTAGTTGGTATTGGAAAAGACATATGCATTCTTGTAGATCATTGTCTTGTTTGATTTGATGCTTTGCAATTGTTTTGAGCTCTCAAGTAGATCATGTTTAAGCTCTTGCATCATGTAGTTAAAGCCTAGTAGTGGAGAACTACCGTAGAGCTTGTTGAGACTTGGGATGCATATTTGTTCTCTCTAAGGTCTAGATATTTTCTGGTAAAATGTTTGAGCAACAAGGAAGACAGTGTAGAGTCTTATAATACTTGCAATATGTTTTTATGTGATTCTTGCTGTACCGGTTTATACTTGTGTTTGCTTCAAACAACCTTGCTAGCCTAAACTCTGTACTGAGAGGGAATGCTTCTCGTGCATCCAAAACTTGAGCCAAAACCCATGCCATTTGTGTCCACCATACCTACCTACTATGTGGTATTTCCTGCCATTCCAAGTAAATATTTCATGTGCTACCTTTAAACTATTCAAAACTTTATTACTCCTTATTTGTGTCAATGTTTTATAGCTCATGAGGAAGTATGTGGTGTTTTATCTTTCAATCTTGTCATTTACTTCTGACAGACTTTCACCTGGACTAGTGGCATATACATCCGCTTATCCAATAATTTGCAAAAAGAGCTGGCAACGGGGTGCCCAGCCCCAATTAATTACAACTTTCATTAATAATTCTCTTCACATGTTTTGCCCTGATTTATCAGTAAGCAACTTAATTTTGCAATAGACACTCCTCCATGGTATGTGAATGTTGGAAGGCACCCGAGGATTCGGTTAGCCATGGCTTGTGTAAGCAAAAGGTTGGGAGGAGTGTCATCTATAAAGAAACTAAAATACATGTGTAAACAAAAGAGAAGAGGGATGATCTACCTTGCTGGTAGAGATAACGTCCTTCATGGGAGCCGCTCTTGAAAGTCTGGTTGACAAGGGGGTTAGAGTGCCCACTACCATTCGTTGACAACAACAAACACCTCTCAAATACTTATTTTGTGCTCTCTATATGCTTTCGAAAACTTAAAAAGCTCTAGCACATGATTTAATCCCTGCTTCCCTCTGCGAAGGGCCTATCTTTTACTTTATGTTGAGTCAGTTTACCTACTCCTTTCTATCTTAGAAGCAAACACTTGTGTCAACTTTGTGTGCATTGATTCTTACATATTTACTTATTGCACTTGTTATATTGCTTTATGTTGACAACTATCCATGAGATATACATGTTACAAGTTGAAAGCAAATGCTGAAACTTAATCATCCTTTGTGTTGCTTCAATGCCTTTTACTTTGAATCTATTGCTTTATGAGTTACCTCTTATGCAAAACTTTTTGATGCTTGTCTTGAAAGTACTATTCATGAAAAGTTTTTGCTTATATGATTCATTGTTTACTCTTTATCTATTTGTTAGCAAACTATAGATCATTGCTTTGAGTCACTTCATTCATGACATGAGCCTTGCAATATATTGATCAAGATTGTGTGAAAGCATGTCTCCTCAGAAATTATTTGTTGTTATCGTTTTACCTACTCGAGGACGAGTAGAACTAAGCTTGGGGATGCTTGATACGTCTCCAACGTATCCATAATTTCTGCTGTTCCATGCTTATATTATACCATTTGCTACATGTTTTATATACACTTCGTATCACTTTTATGCATTTTCTGGGACTAACCTATTAACAAGATGCCACAGTGCCAGTTCCCTGTTTTCTGCTGTTTTTGGTTTCAGAAAGTTACTTCTGGAAATATTCTCGGAATTGCACGAAACAAAAGGCCAGTCCCTATTTTTCCAGCACGTACACGGAGTCCGAAGGAGAGACGAAGGAGAGCCACGAGGTGGCCAAACCACAGGCGGCGCGGCAGTGGGCCCAGCCGCGCCCTGTGGTTTGGGCCCCTCGGGGGTCCGCCGACATCGCCCCTTCGCCTATTTATTCCCCGAGACGAAAACCCTAAAACACCGAGCCTTTCATCCAGAACATATTCGCTGCCGCCGCCGTCGTCAACCCTAACTCGGGGGGTTCTGAAGCTCTTCCCGGCACCCTGCCGGAGAGGGGAATCATCACCGGAGGGCTCTACATCGCCATGCCCGCCTCCGGAGTGATGCGTGAGTAGTTCATCCTTGGACTATGGGTCCATAGCAGTAGCTAGATGGTTGTCTTCTCCACTTGTGCCATCATGTTTAGATCTTGTGAGCTGCCTATCATGATCAAGATCATCTTATTGTAATGCTACATGTTGTGTTTGCTGGGATCTGACTTATATTGATACCTATGTGGAGCTGAATATTATATTATCATGTCTATGTCATTTGTGATCTTGCATGCTCTCCGTTACTTGTTGAAGCCTTGGCCAGTGAATACTTGTAACTCCAAGAGGGGGTATTTATGCATGATAGTTGGGTTCAACCTCTATTTAACCTGGGATAGTGACAGCAAGTTCTAAGGTTGTAGATGTGTTGTTGCCACTAGGGGTAAAACAGCAATGCTTTATTCAAGGATGAATGTATTGTTTACATTACGCACATTACTTAATGCAATTGTCTGTTGCTTGCAACTTAATACTGGAAGGGGTACGGATGTTAACCGGAAAGTGGACTATTTAGGCATAGATGCATGCTGGATAGCGGTCTATGTACTTTGTCGTAATGCCCAAATGAATCTCATAGTAGACACCACAGCTCACACATGCATGTTATATGCACTTATCAATTGTCAATTGCCCAGCTGTAATTTGTTTACCCAGCATGTTAGTTATCTTATTGGAGAGACACCACTAGTGAACTGTGGACCCCGGTCCATTCTTTTACATCTGAAATACAATCTACTGCAATCATTGTTCTCTACTGTTTTATGCAAACAAAATCATTTTCCATTCGATACGTTTAACCCTTTGTTTTCAGCAAGCCGGTGAGATTGACAACCTCACTGTTAAGTTGGGGCAAAGTAATTTGATTGTGTTGTGCAGGTTCCACGTTGGCACCGGAATCCCTGGTGTTGCGCCGCACTACACTCCTTCACCAACACCTTCGAAGCAAACCTCGTTTTCCTACTGGTTCGATTAAACCTTGGTTTCATACTGAGGGAAAACTTGCTGCTGCACTCATCATACCTTCCTCTTGGGGTTCCCAACTGACGTGTGACGTACAAGCATTGTTTCTGGCACTGTTGCCGGGGAAATATTCGCTCGTCAACTTAGAGCTAGCACAAGGTTGCACATAAGTTTCGCATGCCTAACAATGAAGTTTGCTAGCAAATAATTTTTATCTCCAAAGACAAGTATGAAAAAGTTTAACATGCCTAACCATGGGGAGGGTGCAATACGAGCATGTTTTTCCGGAGTTCTAAAAAATTTTAGTGGCACTTCTTGGTGTACTCAAGAAACACCCCAGGGAAGGATCAGAACAAATAGAGTCCTTTCATGTGCTAAATCTAACACGCAAAATGCTTCAAACCTTCATTTGATGTGGCGCAATAGGAATGCTTCAAACTTTCTGGGCCTCTTTGGTTCGCATGATTTGAAAAACAATATTGCTTAATAGGATGCCGTGACACTTGAAATGCTGAAGGAACCAAAACAAATGAATCGGTAGCACACTTGGAACAGGATGTCACGACACTTAGTTTGGTTGCACCACACAAAAAACGGAGAACATTTATATAGGGATCGAGTACATGTCGTATTTTTGCTTTGTCATAGTCGCATAAGAATTTTCAAAAGGTCGCCGGTTATTAGAAATCCTATAAAAATTTAGTGTAGGAAGGAAATCAATGCATATGAATTTTGTAGGATTTATTTATTTAAACCAAATGGAATATATAGGAAAAATTCCTATGGATTAAAATACTAATACAATTCGTTTGAAAATCTGAAGAGGCCCTCCAAACCGAAAAATACTGGTAAAGGAAATAAACACGCTCGGATACGCATCCAATTTGCATAAAAGTACTAAGAACATCTCCACTCGCGGCACTCAAACGGCGCCCAAAGCCGTTTGGTGCGTGCCGGACACAAAATCGCGCCATTCGCGGCGACCAAACGCGAATTCGGTCCGGCGCGGCCCAGTTTTGTGTCGGCATGTCCAGCCCACGCCCTCAACTTGGGGAGGCTTGGGGCGGCCCCGGACGGAAGGAAACGCGACGCCACGTCGGCTCCCGACGCGCGGGACACGCTTGGCAGTGAGACAAGAGGCTGCATTAATGCCGGGCGGCGTCTCGGTTTCCCAGCCGGGCGCAGCGACGCGTCGCTTCGCTCTGCGGCGAGGAAGCGTCTGCGCCACGGCGACGTCAATGCAGGCGAGCCGTTAATGCTGTGGCAGGCGAGCGTTGGACGGCCGGAGTTAAGTCGACCTCATCCGTTCGCCTCCCCGGCCGCTATAGAGCGGGTTTCTCGCCGTCTCCACCATCTCACACAGCCATTTCCATCCCACACTAGCCATGGCCTCTCCCCGGCGCGCCACGGAGGAAGAGAGACGAGCGCAGACGGAGCCCGTCGTCGCCGCTGTGACAGCCAGGCTTGGCAGAGCGCCATGGCTCGCCGCGGCTGGCCATCGCAGGAGGCAGGCTCGTCGGCCGTCAACGCTCCGCCACCTCCTCCACCGCCTCCTCCGCCACAGGTGAACCAACTCACGGAAGCCGAGACGCGCGAGCTCGTCCGCACTAACACGCCGGTGCCGGCGAACTGCGTCCTCCCCGAGGGATGGGGCCACGATCCCAGTGCACGTCCCCGTTGCACCCATGCTGGCCGGCCAGGCGCGGCTCGACTACGTCGCCTCGTGCATGGGACGATGGCGCCGGAGCTGCACGACGACCCCAGGTTCGAGCCGAACTCGGCGTACTGGGACAAGCAGGTCGAGCTCGAGCACGCCTACCGTCTCCACTCCTTCTTCGCCCCGAGCCGCCTGCGGACTGGCTCGAAGACTCCGACGACGACGGCCTCACCAACACCACCGACGAGGACTTCGCAGCGGGCATGGAACGGGGAGAGGGTTCGCTACGAGGCGGTGGGTGGAGCAGGCTCGTCGCGCAAGATCGGAACGAGGCCGCGTGCAACCTCCTCCGCCGCAACCTCAACAAGAGGCGGAGGAGGTCGATGGTGATGATGACGGCTTAGGGGACTGGCCGCCGACGCCGGAGTGGGATCCCGGCCACATGCAGCTCGCCATCGAGGCCGACATAGCCTCTGCCGCCTCCACCACCTCCACCACCGGCTACCTCTGCTGCTCTGCTCGGACTGCCACCGGTGTCCTGTGCTCGCCGCCGCAAGGGCCGGCGCCTGCCCCAACTGCGGGTGCCCGGCGTGCCACCCTACTTACTAGATCTAGTATAGGTCTAGATTTAAATTTGAATGAATTATGTTAGTTCGAATGAATTTCAATGAAATATATGCATTTTTCGTATCAAAATTTCATATATGAATAATGTTTGGACGTCGTGAGTGGGGAGCGAGGGCGCCCAAATGGGCAAGGCAGTCCGGACGGCGCTCAAAGGGCCTGTCCGGACGGCCTTTGGGCGCCCATTTGGGCGCCGCGAGTGGAGATGCTCTAATCCATTCGAAAAACTGGTACTGCGTGCTTGCGTTGTGTTCCACTCTTGACTATCCCCCTTGGTGTTGCTGCCGTCTCCAGACTACTTCAGAGTGTGCTCTTTTTCTCCATAATGTGTTTTGAATCGAATTCAGTACATGGCAGATCATATCAAAAATCTAGACAATGGTTTTGTTAGTTTTTAGCAGTGTCACGGCTCAAATTAGCTTTGCGCTGTGCAGCAGCAACCATTGTACAGTGCCGGCCGCGCTATATACCACAGCAGGGCAGGGATCAAACAAGGCCTTCCTCCAACAATCCGCCAGTGTCACTTTCCTCTGTCCCTCACTTTGCTTGCTCAGCCTCCGTCTCTTCCTCACTGTGCAGACCGTCCTCATGGCAACAGAGCCTCTGCAATGCAAGGTACAGGTACCTCCCCAAGAGCAAGCACTATCTCTTTCGCTCGCCGTACGTATTGCTCTCTTACTCTTGAGGTCTCCCTGATGTGTAGATCCTGGTGCTCAGGGTGTCCATCCACTGCGAGGGATGCAAGAAGAAGGTGAAGAGAGTGCTGCAGGGAGTCGATGGTGAGTGTTGTCAGCTCTGTACTCTATCCCCAACATTCTTTACTTCTCGATTTGTTTTGCTTGCTCTTGTGGAAGATTACTTAGCCTCATTTCATTTTCTGTCTGTCTGCAGGTGTGTACAGATGCGCCATCGACGCCCGGAGCAACAAGGTGACGGTCGCCGCCATGGGGAATGTCAGCGCCGACGCTCTGCTGAAGAGGCTGCGCAGGTCCGGCAAGCACGCCGAGCAGTGGCCTGAGCAGCAGCAGCAACCGGTCGAAAGTACCCGCACCCAGCAGAAACCAAGAATCACGCCACTGAACCGGACAAGGCTGGTGACACTCGCACCGCCGAGAAGCAGGCGTCCGGAGATGCGGAAACTCACTCTTTAGAGCAGAGCAACTCCAATGCCTCCACTGAAGCTGAAAGTCCAGCAAAACCGCCGGCGTGACGGCGCAGCCGGCTCAAGACGGCACGGAGAGCACCAGTGCTGACGCCGACTGCGCTGTCGAGCATGCCACCAAGGAGGCCACGGCAGAGCAATGCACAGACCCCATAGGAAGAGGAAGCAGCAGCAGCAGCCGCAGGAGGAGAAACCAGTCGACGCCATGGTGGTGTGACGGCAGCTTCAGCTCAAAGCAGCCATGCCTGCCACTTACCACCGCCCTGCATCAGCAGCAGCCGCCGGTGCACGTCCTGAGCTACAGCGTGGCCCGGCCGAGCCCAAGCGCTGCATCGTTCTACGCCGCCGCGCCGGCCGCGAGGGCTCCACCGCCGCAGGAGCTCCCATACGAGTACCCGCCGTTCTGCTACTACCCGCAGCTGTCGCCTTACCACGGCAGCTGGGCGCCGCAGACGAGCGTGGCTTCGCCGGCGTGCGACTCCTACAGCGATTTTTTCAGCGATGACAATGCCAACTCCTGCATCGTGATGTGATGAAGTAGTTTAGTTTAGACTTCAGAGTCGCTTAACAGTGAGTCTATCTAGGATAGTTAGTAATTAGTAGACCGTGCTAGTGTGCTACTGTATCTGTTTGAGATGATTCTGGGTTCAGATGCTCATCACAAGTCAAGGCTCGAAGCATTTTGTAAGGTGACATTCTTACGCTTGTGCTGACCAACTTCGTAAAATTGTAAGGCAACCAGGCCATCACCGTGGTCTTGAATTGTTCAGACTTGTCATTTATCTCTGAATTATTTTTACATCAGATGAAAATTATTTTTCAGTTAGAGTAGGTAATTGCCTAGTAGTATAAGATAATTTGATTACAAAAATTTGAATGGGACGTAATGATTTGACAATCAGTCAGTTCAGGTCAACATGTTCATGTCAAGTCTGATTTAACTGAACCATTGTATGTCTTGTAAAGAAACCTGCCTTGTGTGGAATTTTTTGAGACCCAGAATTTTGTTTACGATTAAAAAAAAACACCTTGTGCTCGGGGGTTACTACCACTTTCCGCCGAAAGGACGCAGATTTGTGGCACCTGACTGTTCGGTTGCAAATTTTTTTAAAAATTATGAAAACATTCCGTTGGATACATAAACATGCTTTGTACGCATCTGCAAATTGTTCGTAAAAGAATTATATACCTACCTACAGAAAGAAAAACAAATTTGTGGTTGTGAAATAGGAAAAATTGTGAAATAGGAAGTTCTTTGACGAAAATTGAGGCGTATGTACAAAATGTGTATATGTGGTTGTATAATTTATTTCATATTTTCTGAAATATCGTTTACGATCTTTTTAGAAAACTAGGACCAATGTACTCGGGAGCTACTACCACTTTCCTCTAAAACTAGTTCTTTTTCTTCAGAGAACTGGTTATATTGTTAATGATTGCCATGAAATAATGGAAATAAACCTTCCATTAGCCTGATCGTCAAACACAAATCGACCATATGTAATTGGCCTTGCTCGATCGTTCCCTTCTATGTTCTGTACTTCCGTGGCTCGAGTTGACTGAGCTTCCACTGTCCTTTTCCTCATTGAATAACCTGACCTGAGCAACCACCCAGCAAAAGCAGCACTAGATTTAGGGCTTGTTTGATTCAAAGGGTTTCCAAAGGAAACTTGTAGGATTCTTTCCCATAGGAATTTTTCCTATAGTGGCCATTTGATTCAAAGGATTAAATCCTTCAACATTCCTATAGATTCCTTTCCTATACTACAATCCTATAGGATTTCTAGCAAGAGGTTTGAGCTCTTGGAAAAATTCCTATGTGTCTATGACAACTATGGCATGCACCCAAGCCCTATAGATTTTTCCTGCGTTTTTCCTGTGGTGCATCAAACGACTTATGCAACTAATTCCTGCGTTTTTCGTTCCTATAGGATTTCACATGCCATGACATACTAATCCTACGCTTTTCCTATCCCTGTACTTTTAAAATCCTTTGAATCAAACAAGCCCTTACCTTTTGCCACAGCAGGATATGCTGAAGCAAACAAGCAAAGTGCATTTATGTTGCTGCAGGGCACACTGCATGCAAGACCAGTTAGCTTTGGCCTGGGGCATGGTGCAGCATGACCATGACCAGAGGCTGGCCACCATGCTCAAACAGAGATCGAATCCACAGCTTAAGAACATCTACCACTGCTACAGCTTGTCATCAAGATAAAAATGAGAGAGATCCATTTGTGAGCCAAGTGCAAGTACAGCTTGGGTGGGCAGCATAGGATGGGTTTAGTCTCTTGTAGTAACAAACAGGCAGTAGAACTAGCACTAGCAGCATGGTATGGGCTGTACTACAAGTACAGGATTGGCATCTCAAGGACAGGGACGATGGTGATACCGCAGTGAGTTTAATGGTGGGTCGAGCCCACACGAACAGAGTTTGGAAGTGAGTACATGTTGTGAGCCAGAAGGACTGCAGATTTCTGAAATCAGCCTTTGCTTTGCTTTTACTGCATCTTATCTCGAGAGAAATGTTAGACTGAAGCTAGGAGTTGTCAAAGTCTGAATTCCTAATCCTGGACTGCCGGTACGTAGCGGTTGCCATGGGGCATAGTGTAGTGGCAATGCATTTTCAATGAGCAGTACCGGGTAAGATTAGGGAACATATATCTTCGGTATCTTCTTTTTTTCCCATGATATGTGTGGTTGTTGGTTACGGGATCTTAAGCAACATTGTCTACGGCTAACTTTGAGGCATTACTTTGAGAGATTACTGCATTTTCGACAGTGACGACATTTTTTTTGAACCAATCCAATCAAGACCAAGATTGTTAAGGAAGGTCCAGACTAGACCAACATGTCGTAATTTCAGTGAATAACCACCCCTGTAATATCTCCCTGTGCAATGGATACATCACCTACGACTACGTAGGACGCTAGGGCCGACCATTGGAGTGAGACATTGCTCCTCCAATCGTGCGAGCAAGTGCAGCTGCGGCCGGCTGTTTAGTTTACAGGAGTATTGTCATGTCAAGCCGATGGCAGGCCACCAGCGTAGCGGCTGTGCTACAGCCGGCTAACGGAAGAGGAGTCAGGGCCGGGCAGCGGCGGAGGTCAGCGCATGTATGGTCACCGATGGACAGGTAGCCATTAGGGAAGGTCTGGAAGAACCGTAGCTAGGCTTTCTCAGCATCGGCGGGGACGTGAAGTCTCCTGCTAGAAGCTATGCGTTCATGTTCTGGCGTTCTGAGCCCATGAGAATACGTGTCCAAGATATTCTAGTAATCCATTTCCACCAAGGATCAACGTGGAGAAAATTGAGGTTGTAGGTCGATCGTATCCAAAGCTTGACTTTCAAGTGAATTTTAGAAACATTTTTTTTTAAAGTTTGTAAAACACCTAAATTGGAGCCCGAGCTACATGGGTCCTGGTATTTTTCAAAATTCAAATTCGACATTTGAAGTTTCAAAAAAATCTGATTTTTTTTCTAGATGTGGCCAATGATGCATTCTATTAATGGGGAAAATCTCAAGGTGAAATGCATTGTACTTTTTGCTACACAAAAATGAAAAATTTGACAAATGTTAGAGGTTTCAAAATCTGCACTATTCAATTTTTCAGATCCACGATTTTGTCAATTTTGCACAGCCCAGAATACAAGTTTTCCGATTTGGATTTTTGCACTGTTAGAATACATCATCATCTACATCTACGCTTTTTTAGAATTTTCTGAAACTTTAAAATGCCGTTTTTGAATTTTGAAAAATCCGTGCTCCATGTAGCACGGGCTCTAAAAATCCACTATCCCTTTAAATTGAACTCCAAATCAGGTTTGACTAGTGGTTTTGTGTTTTCTAAACAAGTTAAAAGAATCGTCTTTTTCATTATTTAAAAAGAAAATAGTTGCTCGGTTAATTAGAAAGAAACCACACGAAAACCAAGATTACAACCAGCCGACAAGAGCTCGTGGTGCAAGTCACGAGGCTTCAGGGTGGCGCGTGGGGCAGGCCTCACGCCGCGGGTGCAAAACATCGGCGCGGGGAGACGAATCAGCAGAGGTGGCAGGGGCACGCGGAGGAGCAGCGGAGTTGCCAGGCGGCACGCGTGGGTGGGGCGGCTGTCCCGAGGAGGCAGGCCGGCGGTGAGTGGCATGGGGCTGGCGGGGAAGATGGTTCGGTGTGGGTGGGGACGATGGGTTACATGGATGGCGAGAACGACCATGTAGCTACAGCCAGTTGAAAATGAGAATTTTATTTTATTTTTATTGACACAAGACAAAGTGTCGTAATCCTTTTGAAATGCTTTCAAGTTCCCATTCCGTAGTATCCCCATGTTTACGATTTTTTAAACTTTCTTTGAAACTTTGAAGATGCAAAATCAATCTTAAAGAACCAAGTTAAGATTTGAAGGGTGGTTTCATGTTCTAAGGTTCTCAAAAAAATCTGAAAGAATTTACAATTACCACAAACAAAAATTATCACAATTCTGTAGGAAAAAAATGTTTTTGCTATATATTTTTGCATGACATTCATATGAGCTTTTGTACTCCCCCATTCCTATTTACAAGGTGTATTTTTAAAGAAAAAACAACACTATATGGAAATATATTTCATGATGGATCTAATTATGTGAATTTATTAAACTTAACTTAATAAATATAGAAAAGCTTGACTTACAAACAAACATACATACTTACAAAAAGAAACGGAGAAGTACTATTTTAGTTCTCCTAACATATAGAACGTTTTGTGTTGCTGCCTTTTAAAAAAATAACACATCAACGCATGCTATAACATCTCTGAATTTTTGATACGGAGAGAAACACATTTGGGAACTAATTAAGGCATGCTAAAATATTTTGACCCACCACTTTCAGTGTTCAAAGTAACTCAACAACTTATAACAGTTCAGTGAAGATATCAATGCAGAACTGACGTGGCTCGACTCACAACAAAAACATACTACTATATATTAAGGCGCGTCACTTTCGCGGCCTCTCAGCCTCCGGGCACTGTATCTGCTACAGTAGGTACTGTAGTACACTGTATCAGTCTACAGTGTTTTTTTTTTTTTTTTGCACAATATTTGTCCCTTTTTTTTTAGCCTCCAAAATCACAGCATCTTTCAAACCTGATCATTCTACAAACATGCAAACAATTCAATCCGTAATAATTTTCTAACTTCAGCAATTTAAATATTTGAACATTTCTATAAAAAAACGAAAACTACCTTCCAAATTTGAACATTCCTTCAAACGGACGTTATCAAAATTGAAATAAAACCACATTGAAACATTATAATTCAAATTCCAAATTTCATTACTTTAGGCTTTAAAGGTCTTTCGCACCTAAACATTTTACAAACGTCACAATAATCCAAATCTTAATAACTTTCCAACCTGAACAATTTTCCAAACCTAAACATTTCTATAACATAAAACCAAATATTTACGACAAAACAAAAAAAACATGTTTGGAAAAATCGAATTTCCCAACATGTGGCAAAATTTTAGGAACATAAAAAATCAATTTGAAGCATTCATTATTACTCAATATATTAAGGGAAGTGACTTTCTCGCGCGGAAAGACCCTCTGACAATGTAGATCTACAGTGTTAGCTACGTAGTACCGTTGTACACTGTAGCTATCTACAGTACTCGATCCTGCCGTCAATTGTTGATCCAACGGCAGCACATCCTCCGTGACAGATTTTCAAAAACGCCCCTCACAAGTCGAGAATTAGCTCCGCTACCACATTTTCTCGCAGACAACAACAAATACAAAAATTAAACTTTTTTGTATCAACCAACATTTGCAAAAATTTGTGCAAAAACACAAACATGTTAGAACATTCACATCCAAATTTAAAATTTAAGTCTCCAAAAATACCAATCTTAATAACTTTCCAACCTGAACAATTTTTCCAACCTAAACATTTCCAAAACATAAAAACCAATTATTCACGACAAAAAAACAAACATGTTTGGAAAATTCAAAATTGTCAACTTCTGGCAGAATTTTAGGAAAACAAATAAAAATTGAAGCATTTCAATCCATATTCCAAATTTAAACCCTCCAAACAAAAATTATAACTCCTTGAAGCCCGAATATTTTATGAACGTGACATGTACGTTCCCACTTTCAACAATTTTTAAAATCTAAACGTTCTAAAAACCGTAATTTTCCCAATTACAACAACTAACTAACATTATTTCTAAATTTCGACATTTTTAGATACAACGGGTGCGGCGTGTCGCCGCACCAAATTCCACTAGTTTATTCTAGGAGTGGTGAGAAATCAGGCCTCGGCAGCAGCCGCAGCATTGCGCTTCCTTGCCTCTTCGATGATGCTGAGCTTGACGCCTTTGCCCTTGGGAAGAGAGACCCACGCCTTCTTGTCCTTGCCAATGGTGAAGACGTTGGCCAGGCAGGTCGCGAACTGATGGCCAAGCGCATCCTCGACGTGGATGGTCTCGAAGCTGCCCTGGTGCTTCTCCCTGCTCTTGATCACCCCGACGCGCCCGGTGTTCCTGCCACCCGTCACCATCACGAGGTTTCCAACGTCGAACTTAATGAAATCCACGATCTTGTTGGTCTCGAGATCAAACTTGATGGTGTCGTTGGCTTTGATGAGAGGATCAGGGTAGCGGATGGTGCGGCCGTCGTAGGTGTTGAGGGAAGGAACACCCTTCTGTCCAAACTGCACAGACCTAACCTTGCAGAGCTTGAACTGCAGAAACAGAATACATCATCAATAACAGAGAAGGGTGTCATGATTTTTTGGATAATATATAGCCCGAGCACAAGATAATCCTTGTTTGAAATATCTTAATTTTACCAAACAATGCCTTTAATTTACGAAAAGAAAAACATAAAACAGCATGAGCAAAGGACTTCTTTTATACAAAATGGGCACACCCCCCGCTTTATTAAGAACGGAACCAAATCATCTTTGCGGAGACAGGGGGACAGCAGGGGACCCCCGGTTAACACCATTGATTTGCTCCTAAACTTATATGAACAACGGATAATTTGATATTATTTTTTGCTCTAACTGGCCCCTCATCATCTGAAACTACGCAATCCTGCTCCGTCACTGCATCTAGGCGCAGAACAATTGTAACCGCACTGGGAATTTTTGACAGAAAACAGTACCAAACAAACAACTGAACAAGATGATCATGGACTTCAGGGAAGCAACTTAATCAAAATAAGAATCTTATATGCAAGAAACTAGAATGGATCAGAGCTGTATCCGTTTAGGAAAAAAAATAAGAGTTCTAACAATGTAGCTTCAAATTCCTTAATCACGGAATCAAAATAAAAACACCGATCTACTAATCCACAAAAGAAAGTGTAAATTTAACAAAGTATATAGCCATACGGGGTGAAAAAATAACTACTTCCTAGTTCTATAACATAAGATGTTATTACGACCAATATACTCATATATTTGACATAATAACATCTTATAATATGAGACGGATGGAGTAGTGGTAAACAAAACCATCTCACACAGAAACACCTTAGTCGTAGAATCAAAATAAACACAAGAATCTACTGATAAACACTAAGAGATTATGGGCTAAATTTAATACAAACTATAATAGTAATGGTGGTAAAAAGACTTTAGAATCTTACTTTGATGTAAAAAGTTACATATCACACAGAAGCATACTGAGAAAAAGCAATAATGCATACCTTAGCCTCCTCATCCCTGATTTTGTTGAGACGGAAGCGACCCTTGGTGTCATAGAGAAGGCGGAAATTCTCCCCAGTCTTTGGAATTGACACAACATCTGCAGGACAGAATGAATTAATAAACAAGACGGCAACATTTTTAAAAAAACAAGACAAAGACTTGCCATTTCCATTAACTAAACACGTGAGAATTCCCTGTTGATTAGAGGAAAACCGGGTGAAACATTTCATGATCAGGAAACCAATAATATGAGCAGGTACTGAAAATCACGATCAAGCAGAAGCGATCAATAAAAATTACCCATGAATCCAGCAGGATATGTTTTGTCAGTCCTGATCTTTCCATCAATCATAATATTTCGCTGCATCATGATTGAAATAACTTCACGATAGCTCAGAGCATACTTCAACCTGTTCCTGACGACAAGGACCACTGGCAAACACTCCCTAGATTTGTGGGGACCAGAAGAGGGTTTGGGTGCCTGCTCAACAAAAAAATATCATATATTTTTTAGCAAACATGAAGCAATATCTAGGTTAGAACAACATATTTTAGTTATGAAATTGTGTGTTCATAATAAGTTCTCTGATGTATAAAAACATCACTTTCAAGACTTTGGATTAACATACAACAATTACGTCTCAACCTCACTCTTGTATAACCTGCAGATTAAAAATTCGATATTTCGAAGAAAAAAATGCACACTGGTGCCACTGGGTGGCAACTTTAGGTTTAGGTAGTACACCATTAAGGTTACTGCGATTTTCATTCTCGAATATATAGTAACTGAAAATTAAGAGAAGTGTACAACTTATGATGTGCTTACAAATGCTCCACCAAGCTTGTCAACCATCCAATCCTTAGGGGCAGTGAGCCACTTCTGATGCTTCTTCAGACCCCTCGCCTGCAAAGAAAAAAAAGGAAAATGGAACACTAAGAGGAAATCCTAGGGCAAGACTGGACTAGCAATTCTAGACCAACAGAGATTTTAGTGCGATTGAAACAGGAATAGGAAATCAGGAAAAGTATCAACAAAAAATCATCCAACTTGCATCGCAACATAATTTAAATCAACAATCGACCATCAAGCGGCACCAATTTAAGATAAACCCACAAAAGAAACAAAAGTGCACATTCCATGTATCACATGATCCAATGATATCAGAATTCACTTGTCAAACAACAACTTTTGTTGTGGGGAAAGAAAAAAAAGCTAGGACCTCGTCACAATATGATACTGCCGATCGACATTCTGTATTTCTTCGTTCTACGTACATGCAGATCAATATGGCAGGAAGCTTTTCCCGTGGAAGAATGCGAAACGGGTGCTCTACTAAGGGCTCAGCAACCGACTGGATTGAAACCCAACCAACACATTCTCGTGTTAAATTAGTGGTCGACTTTTTTTTCGAAAGATTTTTAGTAGTCTCCCTTATCGAATGACCGAAACAAACAGAGAAAAATGGGGCACAACAACAAGACCACAAAAAACAAAGAACTGTTATTTAAGAATTAAGAACATTAGAACACGCGGGTTAGAGAGGACAGGGGCGTCATGGTCTGACCATGTTGATCGGATCGAGCTGGGGCTTCTCGCGGGCGACGACGAGGTGGCGGAGGCACGATCGATCGAAGGCGGTGATAAACCCTAGGTGATGCGACGGCGTTCAACTGGGCAGAGGTGTTTTATGGCCTGACGTCCGTCAGATACGACGTTAACGATGCGCGTTAGGGTGGGCGTGCCCTAGGGTTCTTGGTTGAGTCAGCGGCCCAGCACAGCTGAGTAGCTCTGGCGGCCTGTTCCCATTTACTGGGCTGCTTTTGTTCCCAAAGCTGCACCGGAATTTTATTCGGAAAAATGGATCTTGATTCTTGAACAAGTTTTTTTTTTTTCCAGGACATGGCATCAACAACTCGGTACTAATTTTTTTATCCAATGTCTGCATTGACATGCACACAACCTGACCCCGTGGCAAAAGACTCTGTATGTCGATATATCATCTTGTCAGCTGGCCGGCTGTGTGCAGACCAAACATAGCTTGGCGGTCTGGGGATTGTTAACTCTAAATTAATGAATAAGGGGTTTAGAAATTTTATCAAGACGACGGCTCAAGTTGGGTGCAACTTTTCCGGGCCAAGTACCTGTCAACAATGACATCTTCGCAAGCTCGGGTCGAGGGGGCTCACAGTTTTGGAAGAGCTTGAACAAGATAAAACATCTCTTCAAAGTTGGGGCTAGGCACGCTGTCAGCATGGTGAGCGGACTTTATTCTGGTTATATAGCGGGCAAGGGTCCGGCCTTCTCAAGGATAGATTTCCGCTCATCTTTGTGGTTTGCGATGACCAGCACGCTTCGGTGGCAGCAGTGATGCAGAACCAGATTCATCTTAGATGATCCTTGAACCCAGCCAGGGTGGCGCAATGGTTTGAGTTGTCGTAGCTAATTGACCAAATTGACCTTTCACTGGGGCTTGATGTTGTCTCTTGGTCGCTTGAAGAGTCTGGCCAGCTTTCAGTCGCCTGCATGTACGCAAAACTGACACAAGGGGTGTCGGTGGCGCATTTTAGGGAATTATGGGCGGCTAAGCTTGCTCTGAAGATTAAGATATTCTCTTGGCAGCTGGTGTTGGATAAGCTTCGGTCGGGCCAACAATTAGCAACTAGACATGGTCCGTCGGATGGCAATTGCGCGCTATGTGGTGCAGCTGAAGATGCCTCGCATATGTTCTTTGCGTGTTCGTTAGCAAAATTTGCATGGAGTGTGCTGCGTCAGCTGCTAGGGTGGAGGTGGTGCCCTGCAAATTTTGCTCAGTTTTACGCTATCATGTGTTCTTTGTCGGGTCAAAGACGTAGAGTTGTGTGGGCTCTCTTTATTGCGCAATGCTGGGCTTTATGGAATATTCGTAATGAGCTTGCTATTGATGAACATAAGATCTTAAAGCACCCAGCTGATGTCATATACAAAACTCTCATTTTTCTACAGCTATGGTGCTTGAATGTCAAGCCGAAGGACAGGCCAAGACTCGAGGTGGTAGTCACAAGGCTAAAGTTGTTGTATACATCAAATCACCCGAGAAGAGCCCGAGTAGTGCGAGCACCCGAGGCTGCTCCTGGAGGTTGTTGTGTGGGGTGATTTTCTCCCCCTCCTAGTTGTGTCCGTTGTCTTTTTATCTTATGACTAAGCTATATGCCGCGGCGTGCAACCGAATATTACGAACAAGTGAGCGTTATTAATTTATATCTAAAAAAAAACTTGCTTGTGGAGCAGGACAGTCTTCAGACGAAGAATGAGGTTCAGAGGTCTGTTCTGCCTCTAGCCTTCTACAACATGTAAACCAGCTTTAAAATGTGTCCTTCGAGGGATATGCTCCCAGGATCAGAAAATATCCCCATGAGAAATCCATGATCCACAAATATATTGTCCGCCGACAGGTAAAAGCAAGCCCTTGGAAAACACGAGGAAAACATATGTGCGCGCCCACGTGTATCATGCGCATGCAGCTAGCATCAGCATCAGCATAGTCAAACTTTGCTGTGTGACGACGTCGGCCTGACAGCTCGACGGTCTTTCCTTCCCGCGTCGCCACGCTCCCCGTCCGCCGCTTCGCCCGTCATCTCCTTCCCCCGCCGCTGGCTAGTAGCGGCGGTGCCGTCCTCCTTCCCCTCCTTCCTGGAAGCGCCGCCGCCAGCTGGCACCTCCGCGAAGTCCTCCATCCTGAACGCCGGCCTCCACGGCGGTTCCGCCCACCGCGCCCGCTTCCTCATGCCACCATAGACGTCGCTGGTAGTGTCCTCCGGGCTCGTGCCGGCGTCGCCGCTTCCGCTTCTTCTCGTGTACATGCCTCTCATGGCCCGGATGTTGGCTAGCAGCGCGTAGAACTTATCCACTTGCTCATCCTCCACGCCGCTCTCCACAATCGTAGTACTCGTCGCCGGCGCTGAATCGGCCGCAGCCGCTGGAAGCGGCTCCTCCTGCCCGGGTACCGGATTTGCCGCCACAGTGAGCTGGGGCGACGGCGCGGCGTCTGCGTCGGCGCCTGAGGCTGCAGGCTTAGCTGCCGTCGACGTGGCGTGACTGGCATCCATGGCAATGCTGTACCCTGTAGGCTGGTCTGATTGCTCGATTTGCGATCGCAATGTCGCTCTAGGATGGACGAGAAGGATGCAGGAGAGGACAGAGGAGTCAGACGACATAGACCTGGTATGGCTAACTGCTTGAAGCTGCAGAGAACGTCCAGGCATGGCGAGTGAATATATAGGGATTGTCGTGATTCATGCTAGAAATTGTGTCCTTTACCTAATATGTCAAAAAAATACTGTACTATTTATATGTTACTCCCAGCATGAGTTTTTTCTTCTTCTAAGTTTTCAGATCAACAGTGACCTCCCAATCTCACATCAGTTTGTACATTTGCCAAAAAAAAAATCACTTCGCACATGATTTACATATGCTAGAAATCACAGATACATAAGTTGCACGCTTTTTAATGAACAGTGCAGCTGTTTTGGTCTACAATGAGATTGATTTACAAATTTTCAGATAATAACTCTAACCAACCAAATGTGCTACAACTCGATGCTTCTCTACAGTTATAGACTTATGGCACATAGCGATCTGCCAATTGCCTTGTGTGAATGACGCAGACCTATTACAGATGCACCGAATAGATTATCACCGACGAAGAGCCTTATCCTCTCCTCCGCCACTGTTGAAGAGAGGCGACGGCGAAGGCGATTTTTGGGGCGACCCCGTCGATCCACCGCGTCCGCGCCGCTGAGGCGTGGGATCCCTCTCCTCCGCCGGCTGCTTCGGCAGCGGGAGGGTGGGGGATCCCCGTCTCCGGCCTGTACATTCGGTAGGGTAGGGTGGGTTCCCCGCCGGCGGTGCCTTGGAGGAGGTGGTGCTGGAGGTGGGGTGTTTGGTGTCGGCGCGACCTTCTCCGGCGGCGGTGCTCTGCGGGGCTCGTCTTCTTCGCGCGTGACTTGTGGGCGCTCGAGGCCCGGTGGGGTCCTTGAGCTCCCTTGCCTTCCGTCGGATCCGCGGTGGCGGCGGATCCGGTGGCTGGAAATCGGAGCCAGGCGAGGTCGGCGGCTCCTCTCTTCGTCGGGATCGAGATCGTCTTCGGCAAGGTGGAGGTGCAGGCGAGTGAGGGTGCTTGCCGTGGTCGTTTACAGGCATAAGTTCCGCCGCGGCGCGGCGAGCGGGCTCTGCGGCATCTTTCTACAAGGAGGGCGCTCTCAGGCAGTGGTAAGAAGGTGGTGGATGGTCTTCGTCGCCGGCGTCGGTGGAGCTGCTGTGCTTCGAGCTGGTTCTTCTTCCCCTACGTTTTGTACTCTTTCCTTTGTATTTGTACCGTGTACTCTGTATGTGGTGCTATGGTGTTGAATATACGTAGGCTTTTCAAAAAAAAAAACATATCAGCAGGAAAAACCGGACTGGCTAGAGCACAGCCGTATCGTACCAGGTTTTGGTTTGGGCAGGACAAATTCGATTCGTTGTGGTGGCCGACAGGCAAAGCGTATAACACTGTAACTTAACAGTATTTTTACCACTGACGAGCCGGAAAATAATCCTATGAGACCGGGTCTATTTTCTTATCAGAATAGACCCAGCCTAGGAGATGCCACTTGACTTGAAGCAGCTCTTCCTCCTAAATCTATCCTCCCCGAGTTTTTCTAAAAAAATCTATCCTCCCCGAATGACCAATCTGCTCACAAAATGGCAGGTTAGCACCGGTGACGCAATCCTGCAACAACGTGTTTAATCGGAGCTCAAATAATGGGCCGTGGATTGGAAACTGGCAGTCTGCATACAAACTCAAAGCTAGGTTGATTTGTCTAATCCTCATGTGCGCTTAGACAAATTATTACCACAGCTCCAAAGTGGAGGCGGCGGATTCAATCTCGTCTGATTTGTCGATACCAAGGTACCGCAGGAAACACATAGAAGAGTAAATGGCACTGGCGGTCACTAAAGTCGTCGTGTGCGTGCACTTAAGTCACAATTTTCAAAAATCTTCTGAACCCGTCACTCAAGTCAACATTTGTGTGCAATCTGGTCACTCGGTCGTTTGTTGACCCAGAACCGTCACGTGTGTCTCACGTGTGCTCGGTCCAGGTCGTTATTCTTACATATATACCCTTCAGTTTAAATGATTTACCCAGTATGCCCTCTTCTGTCAAGTGGGACCCACATGTCAGTGAAAGGAATAAATAACGAACTTATATTAATACACCTGCCAAGTGGGTCCTGCCTGTCAGTGAGAAGAAATAAATAATAAACGCGCGGAAGGGGATTCGAATATGGCTGTCGGCAGCTAACCACTGCGGACTGCGTGTTCCTATGTCATATAAGCACACGTTTCTCTTATAGACAAATACGCTCCCGGGTCAAACTTGACCAGTGGGCCCGACTGCCTCAATCGCCAGATCGACACCGTCGTCTTCACCTTCGGCCTCCGCCGTCCCCGTTCGATCCCGACACCGTACAACCTCCCAGGACTCACCGCGCCGTCCGCCGCCGTCCCCGTTCGATCCCTCCGCCGCCGTCATCTTTCTGTCTCGCTTGTGGTGTCCCTGGCCGCGCTCGCTGCGCCAGCTCCAGAGTTCCATGATCTCGCCACCGACCTCTCCCTGTGGCCGTCGGTCGGCAGCGTCCCCGACCCTACTTGATGCCGCGGCGACGGCGACGGGTTCCACCGGGCGCTCTTCGCCGACGCGGTCCAAACCCGGGGGCCGCCGGACCCGCACCAGCCCGTCCTCCGCTGGGGCCGCCGGACCTGCACCATTCACAACCTGGTCTGCCGCCAAATCGCGTTTTCCAGATCTTGGTCAACGCCAGTGTTGTAATATAACGAAGTTTATAGTACTGACACAAACATGCTCGGTACTCAGTGGCTATTCTCTGTGTTGTTGTAGCGAGAGATTGCGAGTTCAAATCCCACAGCACGCATATAATTTTTAGGTTTCTTATTTATTCCCTGTCAATGACAGGTGGGACCCACCTGTCAGTAGAGGCCAGCATAGAAACGTTGCTAGAATTCAATGGGTTATTTGCAAGAAACTGGACCAGAACGGTTTCTTATTTATTCCCTGTCAATGACAGTTGGGACCCACCTGTCAGTAGAGGCCAGCATAGAAACGTTGCTAGAATTCAATGGGTTATTTGCAAGAAACTGGACCAGAACGGTTTCTTATTTATTCCCTGTCAATGACAGGTGGGACCCACCTGTCAGTAGAGGCCAGCATAGAAACGTTGCTAGAATTCAATGGTTATTTGCAAGAAACTGGACCAGAACGAGACACACGTGATGATTTTGGGTCAAAAACCGAAAAAAACCGGTCAATAAACGGCCGAGTGACCAGATTGCACACGAATGTTGACTTGAGTGACGGGTTCAGAAGATTTTTGAAAATGGTGACTTAAGTGCACCTACACGACGACTTTAGTGACCGCCAGCGCCATTTACTCCACATAGAACAAGGGAAAATATTGCAGGTCGCGACGAACTCACGAAACTGAATAACCTGAAGGGGAAAAGCTTGCAGGTCGTGGTGAACTGCAAATAGCACCAGCCGCTCCGTATCACGTTCACTGATGTCGGTTCTCCCCCACAACGTGTCTACTCTAGGTGCTCAGTTCCCACCCTCGCCGGAGTATCGAGAAGGATGCTGCCGCTTGCAAAACATGGACACGTACAAGACGAAGCGGAAGAATACGCCGTGGAGAAGAAGATGACATACTGCCTTTGAGATTCGTGATTCCACATGGCGCTTCCTAGGCTGGGTCTATTTTCTTGGTCTCATAAGATTATTTTCCCTAACGAGCCCTCGGTCTTCCGAAAATAATGGAGGACCGATCGAGCATGTGTCCCCTGGCAGCACTAGCTACAGCACCGTCCTATATTACTAATGTATCTATACTACTATTAAAAGAGCAAACATCTTTGGGATACATTAAATTTGTGCCGTTCAATAACCCGATCAACGATCTAGATCGCTCCAATGTTTGACAACTCAACACACCTTTTCAACTTCGTGATAATTACGTGTGGATTGCCACCGGCCAGATTTGATTGACGGATCGGTGCCCGTGCGCCCAACCCAATCTGTACCGTAAGAGGACTCTTATCTTGGAGGAGTCCGATTCCTTCGATGGCTAGCTCCTCCCGTGATTCATGCAACAAAACCAATGGCCTAGAAACCATGAATTTTGCCACCGCCTAAGACAAAGGGTTCATTGATCTTACAAATATATATCTCGGCGTAGTGCACCGACTGCAGCGTACGCGAGCTCGTCGACCTGTCATTGCGCGATGCCCTCCTCGCCATGGCCGGGTCCCCTCTCCGTCCAGACCAAGGAACACCAGGAGGTCGAGGTCACTGAGAGGAGCACAGCGGGCTGGGATGGGCGACACTCGCGGGAGGAAGCCGGAGGTGATTGGGAGCTGCTCGGCGGCCGCGGTCACGCACAGGCGAGGTCTAGCCGGCGCGCAGACATCCGAGTCGAACGGAAACAAAGGGGCGCGGGCGAGAGCGATGGCGACCTCCAGGCGAGAGCGAGCCGTGACCTACAGGCGCGAGGACGGCGTGAGGAGAGAACGTCGGGGCCGCCCCAATTCGTCATCAGGTTCCCGCAGAAGCTTCTGTCGTCCCTAGAACTGCCCGTCCGTTCCGACTACAACTCTGTTCAACAACGCTGGACTCTGCTTTGCTTGTTTGCTCGACGAGGAACGGCGGCTGGTGCGGGACGCTCGACGAAGCGGCGTGGTCGTCCTCGTCGGTATAGTAGATAATACTTAAAATATGACGTTTTTCTCTAAAATTTTGTTTCCACCGTTTGAAGTTTTGTACATATAGAGCACATATGGATGTCTTCCACTATTGCTGATGTTTTCATAATAGATTATGATACGTGCGTTGCACGTGCGTGTTCACTAGTATATTTAAAAACAAAAACTAATGTGGTATAGTGCCCTCACCTTTTTTCGCCTGGAGTTCTCTGATCTAATCTGGAGTAGCTAGTAATCTAATCTAAACACCTGGGCAAAAGTAGAACACACGTCATGTCCCGCGCCGCGTTTAAAAAAAATCAGACTGCGGTGAGTGATTGGGATTGAGGTCTTCTTCTTAATAATCTTTATTAATCGCTAGCTTACGACATTACCCTCAGCTCATTGGTCCGAACGGCCGCAGACAAGCGCAACGGGGCCACATGTCGGTGGTGGGCAAAGTGGGGCTCGGCCAAAAAGGTCGACGAACTCATCATCATGGCGTCACTACTCACCAGTGGATGACGGAGGGTGCTAACGACGCAGGATGACGCATCAGAGTGTGTTTACGGACGGAGACGAATAGAATACACTGGCGCAGTCACCTAATTCTCAATGTGCCTAATGAGACACTCAATGAGAAGTACCTTGGGATGCCGTCTCATATTGGGAGATCCACTAATGGGGCTTTCAAGTACTTAAAAGACCGTATCTAGAAGAGGATTCAGGGTTGGCTTGAGCAGACCTTGGCATCGGGGGAAGGAAGTGTTGATAAAATCCGTGGCACAAGCAATTCCCACGTTCTCCATGTCATGCTTTAAGTTACCGAGAGGGTTATGCAAGGCAATCAACTCCATGCTTTGGAATTTCTGGTGGGAAGCAAGGATGAAAATCGAAAGCCATGCTGGGTCTCATGGGAGAAAATGTGCTCTCCGATTCTGGTGGGATGGGCTTCAGAGACATTGAGTTATTCAACCTGGCGTTGCTCGCTCGTCAGGCATGAAGGATCCTTCAAAACCCCACAGCGCTGAGCTCCAGGGTGCTGAAAGCGGTTTATTTCCCCTATGTGGAATTCTTAGATGCCACCTTAGGCTCTAACCCGTCACATGTTTGGAGTGCCATGGTGGAAGGACGTGACACTATGAAGCAAGGCCTCATTCGGCGCATAGGAACAGGGGAAAGCACCCACGCATGGAACCAGAATTGGTTGCCTCGAGATTTTTCTTTGCGACCCCTGGTGAGTATAAAGGATGACCCACCTGTCTCGGTGGCTGCGTTCATCGACAGCACGTCTGCTTCTTGGCGCACAGACCTGCTGCGGGATCACTTGCTCCCCATGGATGTGGAGGCGATCTGCTCCACCCCATTGAGTACTAGACGGATGGACGATCATTGGGCCTGGCATTATGAGAAGTCAGGAATTCTTACAGTCCGCTCAGTTTATCGTCTCCAGATCAACACGAAGAGACGTAGAGAGGACTGGTTGGATGGCAGGGCATCGGGCTCACATACGATCAAAGAATAAAAGGCATGGCAACGTCTTTGGAAGGTGCTAGTCCCTTCCAAGCTGCGTGTTTTCTTTGGCGATTGGCTCAACAATCTTTACCCACTGGGGGCGTTAGACGCCATCGGCACATGGCGGTGACAAGTGCTTGCTCGATCTGCGGCGCGGAGGACTCTTGGCGACACTCGCTGCTTGAGTGCGTCGTGGCCAGATCGGTCTGGGCGCTGGCTGACGAAAGCATTGCTGAATATGTGAGCATGCTCGATGCCACGTCGGTGAAACAATGGCTATTCGCCATGATGGAAACCTTGCAGAGAGACGATTTCGCAAGGGTGGCAGTGACACTTTGGGCCATTTGGTACGCGAGGCGGAAGATCATTCACGAAGATGAGTTTCAGAGCCCGTTGTCGACTCACCTCTTCATCGAGAGCTACTTGCGTGACCTCTCGGTGGCAAGTCCTCCACGCCCTGTGGGGGGTTTGGGTCCTTGACCAGTGCATCCGAAGTGGATCCCGCCAGTTAGGGATGTGCTAAGCTAAATCTTGATGCCGCCATGGCCAAGTCGGGGCCGGGCGGAGCAGTTGGTATCATATGCAGAAGTGAAACAGGTAAGTTCCTTGGGGCCTCAATGCTGAACTTCAAGGGCGTCTCGGATCCTTCAGTGATGGGGGCCTTGGCGTGCCGCGAGGCCCTGGCGCTTGCCCAAGACTTGCATCTGCAGAAGATCACGGTAGCGACGGACTGCCTCGCAATCGTGAACGATATGGAAAGGCCATATGCAGGAAGTTACAACATGGTGATCAAAGAAATAAAGGCCACAGCGAGCTCGCTGATGGCGGTGTCCTTTAGACATGAGAATCAAGGATCGAATTCTGAAGCTCATAGGTTAGCTCGTTCTGTTATTTCCAGTAATGTTGGACGTCAGGTTTGGCTTTTAGCGCCCCCGACGGTCTTTGTATCCCAAACAATATTATCGTTCAATAAAGTGTTATGGTTGTGCTAAAAAAAACACGGTACTAATTTTTTTATCCAATCTCTGCGTTGACATGCACACAACCTGACCCCGTGGCAAAAGACTCTGTATGTCGATAGATCATCTTGCCAGCTGGCCGGCTATGTGCAGACCAAACAGAGCTTGGCGGTCTGGGGATCGTTAACTCGAAATTAATGAATAAGGGGTTTAGAAAATTTACCAAGACGACGGCTCGATTTGGGTGCAACTTTTCCGGGCCAAGTACCTGTCACATCTTCGCAAGCTCGGGTCGAGGGGGCTCACAGTTTTGGAAGAGCTTGAACAAGATAAAACATCTCTTCAAAGTTGGGGCTAGGCACGCTGTCAGCAATGGTGAGCGGACTTTATTCTGGTTATAGCTAGCAAGGGGCCGGCCTTCTCAAGGATAGATTTCCACTCATCTTTGTGGTTTGCGATGACCAGCACGCTTCAGTGGCAGCACTGATGTAGAACCAGATTCATCTTAGATGATCCTGGAACCCAGTCGGGGTGGCACAATGGTTTGAGTTGTCGCAGCTACTTGACCAAATTGACCTTTCGCTGGGGCTTGATGTTGTCTCTTGGTCGCTTGAAGAGTCTGGCTAGCTTTCAGTCGCCTGCATGTACACAAAACTGACACAAGGGGTGTCGGTGGCGCATTTTAATTAGGGAATTATGGGCGGCTAAGCTTGCTCAAAAGATTAAGATATTCTCTTGGCAGGTGGTGTTGGATAAGCTTCCGTCGGGCCAACAATTAGCAACTAGATATGGTCCGTCGGATGGCAATTGCGCGCTATGTGGTGCAGCTGAAGATGCCTCGCATATGTTCTTTGCGTGTTCGTTAGCAAAATTTGCATGGAGTGTGTTTCGTCAGCTGCTAGGGTGGAGGAGGTGCCCTGCAAATTTGATCAGTTTTACGCTATCATGTGTTCTTTGTCGGGTCAAAGACGTAGAGTTGTGTGGGCTCTCTTTATTGCGATCCTGGGCTTTATGAAATATTCGTAATAAGCTTGATATTGATGAACATAAGATCATAAAGCACCCAGTTGATGTCATATACAAAACTCTCATTTTTCTGCAGCTATGGTGCTTGAACGCCAAGCCGAAGTACAGGCCAAGACTCGAGGTGGTGGTCACAAGGCTAAATTTTTTGTATACATCAAATCACCCGAGAAGCCCGAGTAGTGCGAGCACCTGAGGCTGCTCCTAGAGGTCATTGTGTGGGGTGTTTTTCGCCCCCCTCCTAGTTGTGTTTGTTATCTTCTTATCTTATGGCTAAGCTATATGCCGCGGCGTGTAACCGAATATTACGAACAAGTGAGCCTTATTAATTTAAGGACGGCCTTTATCTTAAAAAAAAACTTGCTTGTGGATCAGGTTGCGCTATTTTTTTTTGATAATACATTTTTTAATTAATTTTGGGAAATATTATGCGGATTGGAGAAATTTCAGAAATAATACGGCCTCGGCTTCGTCTAAGCCGATAGGCCCTTATCGGCCTCGCTTAAGCCGATTAGTCCCTGTCGGCCTCGCCTAAGCCGAGAAAGTGGCATGGCGGGCCAGGCCTGCATTCGACTACCCTATCGGCCTGGCCGAGGCCGATTGACCTTATCGGCCACGGTGTGGCCGACTGGTGCGCTGTAGGATGCACATGTGTGTTGTATCTTGCATGCACCTTTGAATCGATAAGTGTTCAAAGCAATAGCATGCACGGTAACATGCACGATCAAAATAGCATACACTGTAGCCACATGCGTGAGTAAGGATGTCTCCAACGGGGCGACGCAAACGGACGCGCGTTTGGTCCGTTTGCGTCGGCAAAAGGACGCGCGTCCGGCCCAGGTCCGTCCCTTTCCGGCCAGTGCGCCCAACGGGGCCGACGCATCGAGTCCGCCCGGCCAGGGTTTTTGATCATTTTCGGCCATTGTGATCACAATACAATAAATAGCAAGCATATGAATATAAAATAAAACATAATCCTGGCCTCATAGGGCCATGTCTGCATACATGCCCAAAATATTACAAATTCCGGCCATCGGCCATGTTTTTCCGGCCATATCGGCCATAGTTCAACACCGACATGCAACATAAATAAAACGACCGAGATTTGATCAATCTCGGTCCATGTAGTACCTTTGCTTCTTGAGGTAGTAGGCCTTCTTCGTAGGGGTGAAGGCCGAGAGATCCATGTCCATGATCCTGGCCTCCTCTTGGCGTAGGGCGAGCTCAATGTCCTTTGCTTTTGCCTCGGCCTCCATGGCCCTAGCCTCGGCCTCCTTGGCTCTTGCATCGGCTTCCCTTGCTCTTGTCCGGGCGTTTTCTTCTTCTATGTCGAGTCTCTTGTTCTGCAATTCGAAGAAGAGCTTGGAAGCCGTCTCTCTCTCTAGGAGTTCCTTTTCTCTCCTCTCCCCCTTCTTGTCGGCAGCCTTGTCCTTTTGGGTTAGGAACCCGTTCAATGTCTCTTGCAATGCAAGGGTTGTTGCATCTCGTTTCAATTCGGCCTTCGAGTTGTTCTTCCCCCTTGGCCTCCCTTCCTTTTCCGTTGTGTCCTCTCCCTTATCAAGGGGTTGTCCACCATTTTTGAGGGAGGCGTAGAGGGCCTTCCATTTCTGCTGGTCCTTGAGTGCCCGTAGCAATGGGTCAAGGTGAAGGCCTTCTTGTATTGCCTCTTGAAGGTTTCCAAAGCTTGCAACACCAGGGCATACAAATTTATCGATGGCCCGGGCTTGGGTCTCGAGCTCTTCTTCGAAAACCGGCTCATTGTTGATGTTGATCACATCGGGGTCGGTCGGCGGAACTTCATCATCGCCGACATCGTAATCGTCCTCGGCGTACTCGTTGTTGTCCCTGATAATGTCCTGGAGGACGGCGTCCCCTTCATCATGGACCTCCTCGAAGTACCTGGGGTCACCCGGCGACGGCCTGGGCATTTCGCCGAATAGGTTACGCGCCGAGGCGACCACTGCCGGGGCAGCTGCACGCGCGGCCGCAGTCTGCGCCGCCGGTGAGTGTCCGACCAATGGTGTAGTAGGCGTGTTCAGATCAAGTGGAGGTACCTCGACTGGGCTGGGCGTGGATTCGCCTGAGGTAGGGGAAACCCGCGGCGGCATGGTTCCCGGAAGGTACCCGTACGGTGGCGATGGTGCCGTCGCGGAAGATCTCGTCCTTGGCGGTCGGGCCGCCGAGGCGTTGGAGCTGGCCGCCGCAGTCGCCACACCGACCGCGGCCGCCGTCGGGTAATTCCAATCAGGAGGAGGGCAGCGGTCGCGGCCCTGGACACGAGGTCAGATTCGTCCTCCGGCACGGCGGCGGCCTTCTGGGCGGCGTTGAGCTTCTCCTGCTTCAACCTCCTCCTCCGGTCGCCCCGCTTCAGGGTCTCTGCGGCCCTCTGCTCGTCGGTGAGTTCCTTCTTTGGTTTCTTTGCAGCTTTGGGCGCACATCCAGCGGCGGGGCGGCGGCGGAGGCGGTGCCGGCGGCGGCAGGTCCAGCGTCGGAGGCGGCGGCGGCGGCTGCACCGGCCATGGCTAGGGTTGGAGTGTGGACTGGGGTGGACTGGGGTTTTGGGAGAGACCGAGGCCGAAGTGCGGACCAGAGGAGGACACAATTGCGCTCCGCCGCGCGTCCGCGCCCGACGCATCCGTGGCCCAAATTTGGTCCAGGAATGCGTCGCGGCGGACAGAAAAACGGACCGCGGTCCGTTTGTGTCGCCCCGTTGGGCCGTGTTTTTGGCTCGCGCGGACAGGGACGGACGCGCGCGGACTCGATGCGTCGGCCCGTTGGAGACATCCTAATTAGAGTGCATGCGGAAGGCATCCATGCCCTGCTAGCTGCTGCTGCATGCATGCCCATTTGATTAATCACCAGTGCATGCGAAAAGCAAAACACTGCAGCGTCAACGCAGACAGACATGCATGCAGCGCGCTTGTACACAGGGACTTATCGGCTAGGCCATGGTCGATAGGGCAGTCGGCTTAGGCGAGGCCGACAGGGTCCTCTGCCGCATGCAACCGTCAGCCGACAGCCTAATCGGCTTAGGCCGACAGGGTCCTCTGCCGCATGCAGCCGTCAGCCGACAGCCTAATCGGCTTAGGCGAGGCCGATAAGGGCCTATCGGCTTAGGCGAAGCCGAGGTCGTATTATTTCTGAAATTACTCCGATCCGCGTAATATTTCCCGAAACTAATAAAAAATATATTATTAAAAAAAATTAGCTTAGGTTGCAGGGCGGCACCCGAACCCGGCCCGCAACATGCTAAAAATAGCATAGCTTAGCTGTAACGTTTCCTGCTAATATTTAATCGTTTGTGCTAAAAACAAGTTATGCGGGCCTAAGCGGGCCGCCGCCTGACACCTTCACTTGTGGAGCAGGACAGTCTTCAGATGAAGAATGAGGTCTAGTCTTCGACTATACAACATGTAAAGCTTTAAAATGTGTCCTTCGAGGGATATGCTCTCAGGATCAGAAAATATCCACGAAATAGGCCGTAGCCCCACTATATTAATATAGCAAACACTCGGTACAACCAACACACTTGTAATACTGGGGCGGCAGCAAACATACACCCAAAGAAAAGAAAAAAGAAGAAACAAAACATCCCCATGAGAAATCCATGATCCACAAATATATTGTCCGCCGACAGGTAAAGCAAGCCCTTGGAAAACACGAGGAAAACATATGTAGGCGCCCACGTGTGTCATGCGCATGCAGCTAGCATCAGCATCAACGTAATCAAACTTTGCTGTGTGACGACGTCGGCGTGACAACTCGACCGTCTTTCCTTCCCGCGTCGTCACTCTCCCCGTCCGCCGCTTCGCCCGTCATCTCCTTCCCCCGCCGCTGGCTAGTAGCGGCGGTGCCGTCCTCCTTCCCGTACTCCTTCCTGGAAGCGCCGCCGCCTGGCACCTCCGCGAAGTCCTCCATCCTGAACGCCGGCCTCCACGGCGGCTCTGCCCACCGCGCCCGCTTCCTCACGCCACCATAGACGTCGCTGGTAGTGTCCTCCGGGCTCGTGCCGGCGTCGCCGCTTCCGCTTCTTCTCGTGTACATGCCTCTCATGGCCCGGATGTTGGCTAGCAGCGCGTAGAACTTCTCCACTTGCTCATCCTCCACGCCGCTCTCCACAATCGTAGTACTCGTCGCCGGCGCTGAATCGGCCGCAGCCGCTGGAAGCGGCTCCTCCTGCCCGGGTACCGGATTTGCCGCCACAGTGAGCTGGGGCGACGGCGCGGCGTCTGCGTCGGCGCCTGAGGCTGCAGGCTTAGCTGCCGTCGACGTGGCGTGACTGGCATCCATGGCAATGCTGTACCCTGTAGGCTGGTCTGATTGCTCGATTTGCGATCGCAATGTCGCTCTAGGATGGACGAGAAGGATGCAGGAGAGGACAAAGGAGTCAGACGACATAGACCTGGTATGGCTAACTGCTTGAAGCTGCAGAGAACGTCCAGGCATGGCGAGTGAATATATAGGGATTGTCGTGATTCATGCTAGAAATTGTGTCCTTTACTTAATATTAATATGTCACTATTTATAAGTTACTTCCAGCATGACTATTTTTCTTCTAAGCTTTAATATCCAACATATATCATGTTATGGTCCCATATCAGTTTGCACATTAATTTGGCAAAAGAAAAAAACATCACTCCGTACATGATTTATAAATGCTAGAACTCACCGTTAAATAAGTTGCACGCTATTTAAAACTGGAGTGTAGATTTTTGGCTCCAGAGCTCCAATGCTTTCTCCGATTTAAAAAATTCGAAAATCATATTTATGAGTTCCAAAAAATTCTAAAAACAAATCCGGGTGTAGACAATAGTATCTCACGCACGTGCAAAATATTAACTTTAAATATTTTGTATTCTGAGCTATACAAAAATGATAAAAGTGTGGATCTAACTATGCATATTTTCAAATCTCCAAATTTTATAAGCTTTTGTTAATTTTTGTATATCATAATATAAAGTATTTCAAATTAAAATATTACACGTTTGTGGGATAAATCATTGGCTACATCCGATTTTATTTTATTTTTTTGAACTAACAAATATGATTCTCTACAGTTACGGCAGATAGCGATCTTCCGGATAAAGCCGTGTGCGAATGACGCTGACCTATTACAGTATGATGCATGCACCGTAGATAGTACAGTATCACCGACAAGCAACAGAAGCAACATCATCAGGAAAGCTAGAGCACAGCCGTTTAGCAGTACGTGCCAGATTTTGGGCGGAACAAATTCGATTCGTTGTGTTGGGCCGATCGACAGGCAAAGCATAACACTGTAACTTATTGGTGCTACACTATTTTCACCACTTGACCAGCCCTCGGTCTCCCGAAAATAATGGAGGATGTGCCCCCCTGGCAGCACCGTCCTATTCTACTCAGTCTGATCTGCATTAGTGTCACTACCTTTTTTCTCCTGGAGTTCTGTGATTTAATTCAGTAATCTACACACCTGGGCACAAGTAGACCACACGTCATGTTCCGCGCCGTGTTTAAAAAATCAGACTCTGCGGTTGAAGCTGATTGAGGTTGAAGTCTTCTTATCTTAATTAATCGCTAGATTACGAAATTACCCTCAGTTCGTTGGTCCGAACCTATCCCCACGGACGCAGACAGGTGGTGGGCAAAACGGGGATCGGTCAAAAAGGTCTACCAACTCATCATGGCGTCACTACGCATCGGAGGATGACGCAGCTGCAAACAACCAAGGATGACGCATATATGGAAAAATAAGTCCTTCCAGTAACGAACAATAATACGCTGGCTCAACCACCTAATTGCTGACGACTTTCTGCTTATGTCAGCACGGCAAAGTGTTGGTGACGATGCTGCGCAGGTGCAGTAGTTGGCTCAACTATTTTGTAGGGTTCTACTTGTGATGCTGGGTTACTGCTTGCCAATTGTGCTTTGGGTTGGAATTTGGAAGATGCTGTGCATCACATTGTGGCTTGCTCTATGCTCCCCAAAACAAAGCTGAGCACGATTTCGGGCGCAAGTCGAGGTTGCGACTACGATTGAGACCATAACAATCATCTACGAAAAGATTTGGAACCACTAATTTGCGTCTCGAGCCATATAAATATTGTGCTATAAAAATTTAGAGTGATTTTCGTTTTATAAACACAAAAAATATGTTGGGGAGCATTTCCAAAATAGGGTACAAAGTTGAAATTGCACCTTTTTCTCCAGGAGTCGGAAACACGCAATGCTAAACAAAGTGATGGATATGAGCTCAAAAAGGGTAAAACCGTTTCACTCTTAAAAATACACACCTCTTACAACCTCACGAACTTACCCTTTCAAAAATTTAGTATTAAAAAAACCTAGTCTCTCGCCCCTTTTCCTTGCGGATTATTTCATGTGGCCACAACTTCATGGGATTACATATTCTTCTGCTTAGCCTTGTCCAAAATAATGAGGGATTATTTCAAATTCAAAGAGGATTTGTCTTAGATTTTCATAACTCAAGTACTTTTAGGTAAAATAAATGATTGATTTCTTTTTAACCATAGCCAAAAGACCTCAATTTATTAACTAATAAAAGGGAATTAGCCAATTAGTATGTGAAAAGGGGGTAAAAATCGATACAACAAGCCCGCATTTTTTTTCATGGCACACGAGAGGGGGTAGGGACCCTCTGATTGACCTGGCTACCGATGCAAATTGCACACCCGTCATCGAAAAGTATATCACCAAAGAGCTTGCTTGCAAATATGATCATCATAATTCTTCCTCGAGCCAGCTCTTTGACTCAACAGATAAGCCTATCATTGAAGTCTTTATCGTAGCAGCTGCACGTAGCCCATGACGGTCCACGACAAGCAATCAACCACTCACTACAAAGACTCTACAAATAGGAAACATGCAAGGTTCGTGTCAAAGGGAATCAATGTAATAAGACTATCGGTCACCCATAGTTACCGCCTAGATGTCGCCATCGTAGCTCCAACTCCCAAACATGCTAGAGCACATTGACAAGACGAAGTACCAAAAATCATATGACGACCAAACATCGCTCTCCTCTGCCACAAGTGTCATAGAAAACGCTAGCAGAATCGGGGTGGTCCTCTTGCTGACCGTGGTAGTATGCATGCTCATGAAAGGGAGGGACGCAATGTCTTGCCTCTAATTGTGGCCACCACCTATGAGGGTGAGGAACAATAAGTGGCGGAGCTCCTTGCCCCCCCCCCCCCCCTTGCTGGCCGTGGCAGTATGCATGGTCATGAAAGGGGGGAGGTCGTGTCTTGCCTCTAACGGTGGCCACCACCTATGACGATGAGGAACTAGAAGTGCCCAAGCTCCCCCACACCAAGTAAGTAGATTTGTGATATTTTCGATATCACGGATATTTATCATGTTGGTGATCGGAATATTTGGTGCAAGAAAATGAATATATGTTTTAAGTACCAACAAGTGAATTTTTATGCGGCCGCGACACTGAAAGTATGGTTTTCGGATGCAACCTATGTTTTGTAACCATCACTATTTTTCCTAAACCCTAACCTATGGTCGCGTGAGTGCAATCTCAAAATGTCACATCCTGAGAGCTAATAAGTTTTTTTTAATAGTTAGCTCGAAATTGTAACCTATGCTAGTTACTGTACTAAAAATTTGCTTCCAGTTTCGATACACTGGAAAATAAATTTAAAATCCCTAACTATATGAAAGCTGAGCACTTTGGCGAGCTCTCCGCGCTCGGGCTACTGTTCTAAGGAACAGTAGCTACAGTGAACTACAATGTTCTACAGTACCCGCGGAAGGACCTACCTGTAATTTCAAGAAAACAGAGGGACTTTTTTGTAAAAACGCCACACTCTTCTCCCTCCTTCTTCTTCTCCCGCGACGCCGAAGTCGCCGCCGCCGCCGACGCTAACCGCCGCCGCCACGGTCCTCCCCTGACGGATCTACGGGCACGGCGAGCTGCGCCGTCGCTTGCTCTCCCTCCTCGCCGCACGCCGCTTGCCGGGACGCCGCGCCGTCGCCGTAATCGCCGCCGCCGTACCGCTGCTCCGTCCGCCGCGTCCGTGCGCCTCCGCCGCCGCTCCGGCGACCCCAAACCGGCGCCGCCGCCACGTACGGGCGCGCTGCGTCGAGGCACGTCCTCCGCGCGCACGCGCGCGTCCCGGAACGCGCGGGTTCGCCGCCGGCGTCGACGCCGCCGCCGCGCTAGATTCTGGGCACTGTGACGTCCGCACGACGTCACAGCGGGCCTGGGCTGGCTAGCTGGGCCGCCTGTTGGGCTGGGCTGGCTGCTTCGCAGCTAGCTCGGCCTTTTTTTTTCCCTGTTCTTTTTTTTCCTGTATTTCTTTTTCTGTTTTCCTTTTTAAAAAAACTTTTGTGTCCATCCAAATGACTATTAAAAAAAATGTTTACAACAACAAATAAAAAAACTTGAATTTTTTTATCGACCAATATATGGATAAGTTTGTAGAAAAAAACACAAACATGTTAGAGCAATTAAATCCAAATTTGAAATTTAAGTCTCCAATTTTACAGCATTCTTTCAAACCTGCTCACTTTACAAACATGCAAACAATTCAGTTCGTAATAAATTTCTAACTTCAGCAATCTAGAAATCTAAACATTTCTAAAAAACGAAAGCTTCCTACAAATTCCAACAATTTTCAAATTTGAACAGTTCTTCAAGTGGACGTTAGCAAAATTGAATTACAACAATATTGAAACATCCTCATTCAAATTCCAAATTTCAGTACACCTAATCACTTTACAAACGTCACAATAATCCAAATCTTAATAACTTTCCAATTTGAACAATTATTCAAACCTAAACGTTTCTAAAACGTAAATTTTTCAAATTACAGCCATTTCCAAATTTGAGCAATCTCTAAAATCCGACCATTTTTAAAATGATTTTTTTTTAACTTCGATGATTTCCATACTTAAACAATTTCAGAATGTTGCCATTTTCAACTTCTAATTTAAAAACACGTGCCATTCTGCACAACCTAAAACAAAAAAAAACTTTCCACACGACATAATAAATGCCTATATTGTATTTTCAGACAATATTACCCACTGTCAATTCAAAAAGAAAAAAAAACTACCGCGATAATTTCCAGCCGATAAATATTTAAACACGCCAGATAAATTAACGTGAATTTCATCCTTTTCTAAAACATTTTTTAAAAAGGTTAGGTTTCTGACAGGTGATGCCCTTTTGCTTCAACAATTTCCATAAAATAAAAAACATTCGAGGGAAAAATGTATATATATATCAAAATAACCACACAAAAAAATAAAGATTGCTGCTTATTTATACCACATTCCAAATCTAAGCAATTTATAAACGTTGAAATAGTTCAAACCTGAAAAAAATACCCATTTGAAGAATTTTAAAAATATGGGCAATTTGTAAACACCGACTTCTTTTGAATTCCAATAATTTCCAATTTCGGACAATTTTTTAATGTGCCCACTTCCAAATTTGAATTTTTTTATTCAAATAGACCCATCCAGCCAAATATAACCTGAATAACTTACCAAGTAGAACGCTTTTTAGAATCTGAACAATTTTTCCAAACATACACTTCTTTTGAATTTCAATAATTCAAAAAACCGAACAACTTTTGAATACGGCCATTCCCATATTTAAATTTTGTATTCAAATATACCCGTCCAAACAAATATGAAAAATACATGAAAACAGCCACAAATAAAAAATGCTAGCTATTTACAACATAAGCTAAAATTTCAAGTTCAAACATTCCAAACTCTTAAATGTCTTCCGAGTCTGAGCAATTTACACAAATTCTTTAAAACCAAACAAAATTTTAAACTCAAACTTTTCTTTAATTTCACCGATTTTGAAATCCAAAAAACTTCTAAACATGGACATTTCAAAATTTCATTTTCACCACACGGGTATTTGATCATTCAAATTTACCTAACATATTTGCAAGCAATGTAACTTAAATCCCTCTAATTATGTAGTCCCATTTCAAAAAAAAAACTTTATTCAATGAATATTTTGACAAAATGCAAACTCATTTACTCTAATTATGGATTGCTTTCAAATTGAATTTCAGCTAAGCACATTATACGATTTAGAACTACCGTCTTTCTTTACAATATATATAACTCAACTAAAAAAAACACATAATATTTTCAGCAAGAGTGCGGCGTGACGCCGCACTAAATTTAACTAGTCCATGCTGGCCGGCTGACAAATCGAGTTAAATGGATTACACGTGTTGATGTTCATAATGAACATCGTCAACCCATTTGTTGGAGTAGCTATAGCTAGGCCGAGTCAGCACACGCGCGCGTTGACTGCGACGCGGAAACCCGATCATTCTCTTGGACGACCTCGCCGTCCGCCCCGTCGTCGTCCTCCGGCCGCTGCCGCTCCCCGGAATCCTTCCTCCCCTTCTTCGCGGACACCGCGTCGTCGACCTCCAGGAAGTCTTCCATCCGGAATTTGGGCCTCCACGGCGGCTCCTCCGCCACCCTCGGCCGCTTCCTCGACGACCCGCCGGCGGCGCCGTACACGCTCCTCAGGGCCCGGATGTTGGCGAGCAGCGCGTAGAACCTCTCCACCTGCTCGTCCTCGCCGCCGCACTCATCGGCCGCGCCGCTGCCGCCGGCGACGGCGGCCAGCTCGGACGATGGCGCTCGCCGCACCTCCGGCGAGGACGTCGTCCCGTCGCTAGCCGGCTGAGCTCCCTGCTTTTCCGATGCCGTGGCGTCCATCGCGGCCGATCAATCGCAGTCTCGTGGATTGTACGCGAGAGAGGGACAGAGAGGGGAGACAAGACTGGCAGAGGATGGATGGATCGACGAGGCCATCGAAGTCGTTCGGCTTATATAGGCGGTGCCAGCCGTCCTGAGTGCGGGTGGTGACCGTTCTTAATTGACCAGCTCCTGCTGATTTGCTGCTACTTCTCCCTCCTCGTCATGGAAACGTCAAAGACTTTGGGCATCCCGAGAGCAAAGTTGAATACGCTACAGTAGCAGGGTAAAATCGGATATTCACAACGGGTAGTAGGTGCAGATGCACCTACTACCCAAAAACCATTTTTCAAAATGTCAAAAAATTCAAAATAAAAATTTCGCATGTAGTTCAAGATGTATTATGTTAGCACGAAAAGTTACGGGAAGAAAAAATATTTTTTGCAAACTGTGCAAAAAAGACAAATTCGGACGCACGGAAATGTCTTTATTTTTTGTCTTTTTTGTACAGCTCACACAAAATGTTTTTTCACCATGCAATTTTTTATGCTAACACATAATGTTCTAATGTACATCCGGATTTTTTTCTGGAATTTTTTGACATTTTGAAAAAAAAACTAATTTTTTTTTACATAATGGGTAAAATTTACCATACAGTAGACAATTCATAGTCCTTTTTGACAATTCATAGTCCTGGCAGGAGCAAAAATAAATTAATTTGGAGTTGACACTGGCTTTGAAATTTTGAATGGACCTCATTAAACCATGCCCCGAATCTTTTGAAATTATTAGTCATGACAAGTTGGGATTTTTTTTGTTGGAGCGTCAGTCCTAAACCATGACCCCAACCCGGTCTCCCATAAGAAACTAGCTGCAACAGGGACTTGGGGAGCGTCATGAAAAGAAGGAGCACCATCGTACTCTCAAAAGAAAGGGACTTGGGGACCGACGAAAAGGAGACCTTGTCCGTGTGTCGCAACGAGGAAGATGGGTAGTGACGTCATATGGGCGACGTCAGTTGAGCTGTGTCATTACTCGAGAGTCACCTGGTCCTTGTGTCACATATTCGATGGGGGTGGTGGCGGTGGTACTGGTACGGCACTAGTGTATTTTTTTTGGCAGCCTTGCGTTGCGCCGGTCGGTAAAAGCGACGGGTGGTCCGCGCCGCGCGCTTGATCGATCCAGCTGGACCGGTCGGTAAAAGCGACGGGTGGTCCGCGCCGCGCGCTTGATCGATCCAGCTGGTCATCCGGGCACTGCACCGCGTGAACTATTCCATGAACACTAATCCCTTTCTACAATAATATTGATTTTTCTAAATAAAAATACTACTACAATATAACAATAAATTTTAGGATGGATTTGATAATATTGATTTGACATTATAGATGCTAGATTTTTTTTTCTTCCATGAACTTGGCCAAAGACTGTAAGGCCTCCTTTGATTCACAGGATTGTTGTAGGAGAAGTGTAGGATTCCTATTCATATAGGAATTTCTACTGTAGCATCATTTGATTGAAAGGAACACAAGAAAGGAAATCTGAAGGATTTTTCCCTTTGGAGGCAGATTCTCAGGAAAAACATGGGAAAGAAACAATCCAGTCCGAGCTCTTTTTCTCAATCCTGTGCAAGGAACGAGGCAATACTACTACAGCGCCACCACATATGCCAGTAATAACGCTGCTGCCCTTGCTTTTAATTATGCTTGATCAGGTTGCTTACGTAAGCATGTTATAAATTCATCCACCTTTTCTTTCCTGTGTTTCAAACGACGACTAAAGGAAATGTTCCTGTATTCTCCAATCCGCTGTTTTCCAGTTGTATTCCTATCCTATACCTATGACATTTCCTATTCCTGCATTTTGAGATACTATGAATCAAATGAGGCCTAAAACATGATGTACTAGTATAAAACTATATGCACACTACATTTTGACATGGTGGAAGTACCGTGCTTCAGCCGCTTATCAATGGACTCCTGACGTCTACGAAGGAGTGTGGTTAAATGCACTATCTCATAAAATGATTTTCAAAGAGTTGGGAAATCTTTAACTACTAATAAAAGCAGCAAGTTTTCCGTGGTTTGGTGTCGTATGTCATCAAATTGCCCTCTAAACTGATAATATTTATCCCATTGCCACCGGTTAGTGGAAAAAAACGGTTCGTCGATCCCTCCTTCTTCAGACGACCCAACGTCACATTGAAAACCTCCTCCACACCCACGATTACCGCACCACCCTCCACCCACGCCGCCACGCCTCCATCGCCACCGCTCCATCCTCCTTAGCGGATTTCGAGCAAATAAATAAGTTGGCTGATTTCTCGTAAAAATCAAATAGAAAAGCGATAAAGAAACTGAAAATATGAAGAAAAAAAACTAAAGGTGAAAAATGACAAAAAAACAGCAAAGAATAAAAAGTTCATGCCCCACCTTGTTGGCCGGCCTAGACGCCTAGTAACACAATAATTTGCCCAACTATTATTTGGGAACGGGATCAAAAGCCGATTCCACACTGCGGCCTCGGATAACACCATGGGCCATCACTTTACTCAAGGGTGTTCAGACCTGTTTGATCAAATTACCCACATAACTGTAGGCGTTTCCCTCAAAATAACATAGGCGTGGTCGTGTGGTTGACAAATTGAACATCACAAGTGTGGCAAAAAAATCAATTTATGATAGGTGAACCATTTTTTTTGAAACGGGTAAACCATATGTATAATAAAGTGTGCCAGATTTTAAATGTGGCAACAACCAAACACATACGGAAATGCCAAACTAAGGTTTTGACAAACTGTGGCTACGAACCAAACACCCCACTCATTTACCAGCAGCCAGTTCCTGAAAGTTGAAAAGATGCCAGCCCCAGAAGTGGATGCTTGAATTCAATGGCTTTTGCTCTGTTAGAGCATCTCCAACCATGGTTGCCTAATTTGGCCCCCCAAACTGTCCGCCGACACGCCCGGGCGTGTCCACGGACAGCGACCGGACGCCCCCCAAAAGAGTGCCACTTCAGCCATCCTCCTCAAAACAAACCCCCAAAACCATACAGACCCATGCAACGTAGATCAACATTCATCCTACTAGATATAGTTCAGTGATTCATCCTACAGAAGCTTGCCGGATTGACATACATAAGCAAAAGTAATATATAAACAAAAAATGGACAAATCTCACATTGGAGACTTGCCCTTGCCGGAGCCGTCAGCGGCGTCGCCTTTGTAGCGCTTGCGGAAAGCGAAGTACGGATCCTCCTCTTCCTCGTCGATGTCGTCGACTTGGCCGGCAAGGATCCGCACGGCGCGGGCCTGCTCCTCCGCGTGGCGGCTCGCATTGGCCGCCACCATCTTCTTCTTCTCCGCCTCCTTCTTCGACAGCTCGATGGCCGCCTTCAGAGCTTCTTGGTCTTTGCGGCGGCGGCGACGGGCGTCGGACTCGGCGGAGGTGAAGGACTTGGCCACCACCTGGAGGGGAGGCCTTCGTCAGCCCCAGTGATGGCAGCCGCCACGCTGACGGATCGGCCCGCCCGCATCGCCTGGCGGAACGCTTTTCCCACCATCTCCGGCGCCCGCGGCGGCGGAACCTCCACCAGCCTCCAGCCATCACCATCCGGCAGTATCCTCCACCCTGGAGGAGCCTAGACCGGCGGGACACGACCCCGCAGCGGCGGGGCAGACGACGGAGCCGACCTGCGGCTCGGGGGGGAAACCCTCCTGCGGAGGTGCGGCGGCGCAGATCTACGCGCCGGAGCTGACCAGCGGCTGCATTCGCCACTGGCCGCTCGCGGCGCCGCTGAGCTGGAGCCGCCCGTGCCCTCCAGCGACTGGAGGATGCCGAGGTGGAAGGCAAGCTCGTCCTCGCCAGCGGCTGCATTCGCCACTGGCCGCTCGCGGCGCCGCCGAGCTGGAGCCGCCTGTGTCCTCCAGCGACCGGAGGATGCCGAGGCGGAAGGCAAGCTCGTCCTCGCCGGCGGCTTCCTCCACCGCATTCTTCGCCGCCGGCGCCTTGCTCTCCGCATCCTCCCAGTTCTCGCTCCCGGAGTTGTCCGCCATTGTGGAGAGGAGGAGGTGGAGATGAGAGTAGGCGAAATGAATCTAGGGTTTGGAGGGAAAAGGATGCGGCATTTTAACGCCGGCGAGTCGCCCGACACATGGACGCCGCCAGTCAGCCTTCTCCGGCTGGGCCCGAGCTGTCAGGGACAGCCGGCGGGCGCGTCCGGGCCGCCCCAAACCCGCTCCAGATATGGGCTGGGTTTGGGGTGTGCCGGACCGCCCGGTCATTTGGGATGGCTATGGGGGCCTCCGTTGGGTGGCGGTTTTCGGCCCAAACGCTGTCCGGACGGACCGCCCGGGCGTTTGGGCGGCCTTTGGGGGCCTCGGTTGAAGATGCTCTTAACTTGTGAAGAAACGCTCCGTAGATTTTCGAAGTTTTAAAACCAGCGACTAACTTTTTTTTTAAGCTAAGGTGTTCCCCTGATTTCCAGTAAAGAAACCACAGTCATACAAGGTGCTAAGAAAAAAAAGGAAATATAATAATTCTAGGATGGTTTCTTATGTTTTTGGGGGCTAGCTGCCACATGCGGCCCACGCTAAAGCTCGAGGCAAAGCGTCCACAACATCCTACAGTTTTTCGACAGGAACAACAAAATGCGACACCGACGAAGTTCTTCTTTCTTGTTGGAGGCTCCATCGAAGCTTGTTCAACTAGAGATTCTTGGCACCGTTGGTCTCCACCCCCGCGACGCGCTGAAGACTTCATTTGATAGTCGCGCGAATAACTTGGCTCCCATCTGATCGCATTTTGGTCTTACTCTTTTGCCTGCAAGATCGACCAGTCAGAGACCATTTGTCCAATCAGGTTTTAAAGAGCGACAGGATCTCGTGGTCTAAGACTGTCCATAGTGGAAGTAACATAGGTAGTAAGACTAGCCATAGTGGGAGTATCACAGGTAGTATCATGCATGCCACGTTGGTAAAAAGATGACGTGGCACTGCAATTAATGAAGAGAGAGGCAAATGAATTAACATAGGTAGTTACCGTAACATCACATTCCCCAATGCAATCTACAACCTAATAAATACATATTTGCATGACACCACACATATGTTACTACCCACTATAGACTTACTCCCTCCGTCCGTAGATAAGTGGACGTGTGGGGTATTCCAAGAAAAATAAGAACTTTGCAAAAAAAAAAAACCTTCCCTCCCTCAATTAAGGTGCAGCCAGCTTTGCCACTGCTTCGATTCACGAGAGAATAAATGCTGCGCATGCCACAACAATTATTAAAATGCAAGCAAAACACAAGTTTAGCACCAGATTTTCTTCCCGCCATATACACTTCCCGCCAGCTACAAGTAGCACACAATACTTATACAAAACCAAAATTATGGCGCCAGATTACAGATTTAGTAGAGCTAGACTACTGAAAATTGCTGTGCGCCAAATTTTCAAATTTAGGAGACCAAGAGACTGTACACAGCTATAAAGCCAGCACATTTGCACCAACTAAAACAACACTCAGGGAGAGACCATGGCCATTGACTTGAATATAGCACCGGGAGAGGGAGAAGAAGATGAGCATCCCTTGCATGAAGAAGTACATCTGGCGCATCATTTCAATCTGAATATAGCACCAGGTGTTCATCTTTATCATCTTCTCATTTGTTATCCTTGATCATGTGCGCATGCTGATGGTTCTTCTTTTCCGTAGAGGATGAACATGAGGCTGCCTTGCATGAAGAACTTCAAGTCGGTCATGAGCCTCACGTACTCCAGGCAGAAATTACTCTAGCGCAGCCGGACGTCCACTTATTTTTGGAAAAAGTCTGGACCCAGACGTCCACTTATCTATGGACGGAGGGAGTAGTAACATAAACTAGTAACGTGTGCATGTTACTACTCTATGTTACTCCCCACTATGAACAGTCTAATGGCTCTAAAGCACGCATTATTTTGTGTTTTCCATAAAGATCAAACGATCGCCGCCACTCTAACTGTAATCAATTGTTTTTCTTTTTTTTCAAAACTCTTTAACCACACCCTAGAAGATGTTGCATGGATGTAGGACGGCGTTTGAACCCAAACGCACAACACGCCACATTCCATACATATCTGGCTAGGGGGCAATTAAAAACCGGCGACTAACTTTTTCTCTCTTTCGTTCGTTTTACCTTTCTCCTCTCGTGCAAGACAGTCTTGCTTTCATGAATCATGAATACAAGGCGAGTCTAGTGAACTAGGACGCGCCAAGCTTGATTATGGCAAGCATGCCTGCAGAGAACACCCTTGTGGAATCTGTCCCTGCGCTCCCTGATGGGATCATGACTCCAACTCTCGAAGCCGCTGTTGCTTAACACCACTCCTCTTGCATTGATTTCCATGTGTAGTCATCCCCTATAGTCACCGATAATTTCTTTCCATAAAAACTTCCAGCATCTTGAGCAACATCGTAACAATGTAATGGTCAATCTCAAGTTCGAGGATTAAAAAGCTCGTGGATTATATTCATAGTGACACTAAATGGTCAATCTCAAGTCTCAACATGTAAAATACACCAACTAGACATAGGTACTGATCGGTTACGCTCACCAGACGTAGTAGTCAACTAGCACTTAGTACATTCACGGCATCAAAAAACTAAAGGTAACAATGCAGGATTTCAACAGAAGCATAACTCGTGAGAAAAAAGACACCACACCAAGATCAACTGGCGAAACGGGAACGAGCTCTCCACAACATCCCATTGCACATTCGCCACCAACTCTCTGTTTTCACCCTTTCCTTTACGATATCGGAGCGAGCACCTATTCTCAAGACATGGTCTGTCGAAGCTGCTAATCCTGCTTCTAGAGTACTGATTTTGTTCTGAAGAGAGTTAATCTCATCTTCAAGTAAGAAGGCGTCCATCTCCGCAAATTTTACGTTGTCATCATCAATCAAGGCTTCTTTGAATAATCTCAGTGCTGTGAAAAGGACAGGGGAGGCTTCTTCTTTGCCCGCACGACCATTATCACCAACATTGTCGCTGGTAACTTCAGTTTCTGAATCCTGCTGTGACATAAGAGAGCTCATGCCTGTAAGTAATAATTCTATCTACTCCCTCTGATCCAAAATAAGTGTCACAGTTTTGAACTGGGGTTAGTCCAAAACTGCGACACTTATTATGGATCGGAGGTAGTTCTTACAGAAGCAATGCAAGTGAAATAAGATACTATTACAACTGCCATCCAATAATGGTTAGCACTATAAGCAAGTATAAAGAGCTTTTTACTTAATAAAGATTTCCAGTCTCAAATATCGCCAATACCAATTATATTCCCATGCAATCATATAATGTGCACAAAGTTGCTTACTGAAGAAAGATTTCCGGCCTCAAATATTGGCAATGCAGCACTTCATATCCTCAAGCTATCACATTATCACAATATGTGCACAAACGCTGATGCCAAAATTGAAACATTGGATCCTCATACTAGTATATAAATAGAACTGAACTCCTGTATAGAGTCAGACATGTTACTACATCAAAAGCGGAAAGCTGATAGCTGATTTCCACAACAATGCAATAATCCAATGCTCGCAAGTAACACAACTTCATACAGTCTACCAAACATATGAAGAAACTTTTCCAGAATCTTCGGACATAGCAACGAACTAACCTTGTTGTGTATCAAAGAAGGAGGCCAGGCCATGATGTAGGGGTCGAAGTAGGAAGCACAACATGTTCTCTTAAAGAGGACGTTCACCTCTGTTGTTTCCAGGCAGACGGACAGGAACCAAGATTGCGGATCCCCACCGTAGTTAACAGATAGGTACACAAAGCCAACCATAACTATTATAAGCTGTGATCCAACATCAACAATATCCTCTACTGAACGCTTAGTGACCTCCTTAACACTTGTGTGCAATGGAAACGACTTGTGCAGCATAAATTTCCCGACGCCGTCATTGTCGGCTCTCCAGAGCCAAACAGAAAGTGTGCATTCATGTACATCGACTATACAGAGCTCCCCATCCTTTGTCTGACCAATATTAAATCTTGACTTCAAGTCTGGCCATCTCAAGTGCGGCGGCAGACCCAGTCGGGAGAACTGAAAGTTAGCAGTGTCGAGCGCGAGAATGTTGTCTTCATATAACCAACAGACGAACTCTGAGAACCGTACCAGGAGTGAGCCTGCCGCCTCAAGCAGCGGTGTCCTGGACTCCGGGAAGACCTGCCACTCCATGGTATGAGACGAGAAGACGGCCAGGCGCGCCCACGTCCATGAGGCATCGTGATGGACACATAACACACGGGATGGCCTCTGGTGATCTCGGTCGGCATGGCGCGGGTGGAACTCAAGGAAGGAGTCGACGCCGACATGTGCCTTCTTGGGGCAGATATCCAGAGGGATTGCGTGTGGACGTTGTACCAGACACTCTGCTCGGTGATCCGGTTGACGAAGAAGGTGTACCCGTCGGAGTAGGGAGCCTCGAAACCGCTACTCCACTCGGAGGAGCCGTCGTCTCTGAGTAAATCGGCGAAGGCGTCGGTCGTGCCCGAGTCGGACATCCGATTGACGGCGGGGACAAAGGCGCGCATGTCGGTTTCCATAAATAGAGCGAGGATGGGCGGCGCGTGGAGCTCGAGGAAGCGGCGGCGGAAGGCCGGGGAGGAGCGGACGGCGCAGAGGAAGGCGCGGCAGGTGAAGGCCGCGCGGGCAAGGGTCGGGAGATCCGGGAGGCGGAGGAAGATCTCGCGGAGGAGGTCGTCGGTGAGAGCGCTAATGGTGGTCGGAGCGGGCGGCGGCGGCGAGGGTGGGTCGTCGGAGGCCATGGCTGTGATTCTGTGAAGTTAGAGCAGCGGCGGCGGGTCTGGAATGGAAAATGCGAAGGAAGGCTCGTGAAGAAGAAAGAAAGCCTCGTGCCGACTTATGGGCTACGGCCCATTTCTCAGTCAGTGTTCTCCGTTTTCTTTTTTTGTTTTTTACTCTTTTTCTTTTTTTGTTCTTTTTCTGTACCATTTTTATTTTCTCATTTTCCTGTTCCTTTCTATTTTCTTTTGTATTTTTTAAAATGTTCAATTTTTTTTTGAAAAATATTTGAGATTCGAAAATGTTCATTTTAAAAAAATATTCAGTTTTGAAAAATGTTCAGATTTAGAGATTTGAAAATGTTCAATTTACAATTTTCAATTTTTCTTAAAAATGTTTTAGATTTTAAAATTGTTGATTTTTTAAAATGAAAAATGTTCATTTTAAAAATGATTAGATTCTAAAATTGTTCCGATTTGAAAATTGTTCAGATTAAAAAAATCATTTTAAAAAATGGTTGCAGATTTAAAAAATTATTTTATGAAAATCGGTCAGGTTTGAAAAATATTTCAAAACTTGAAATAAATTTAGATTAAAAACCATGCAGGTTTGGTTAAATCCCGCGTACGAAATTTGGGTCGAGCCCAATAACGAGAGCAGGCGAACCATGCATGTTCCGTCCCCGCGGAACAAATTGGGCCGAGCCCAATATCTGTTGGGGTACGGACAGGTGTTGGGGTACGCGGACGGGAGTGGGAGCTCCTGTGCTCCGACCCGCGTGGAACGCACTCCCTCCCGCACACATTCGTGGGTCGGCCCAGCAACTCATCTTCTTCCTTGATCCCTCCGTCCCGCCATAGTTGCTGCTCCAGCTCGCTGCCGCCGGCCGCAACCTCCTATCCCCGCCTCCCGCGGCTGGCGGCGCTGCCGCGCCGCCTCGCCCTTCTTGAGTCGCGGCAACCGCCGGTCCATCGTCGCCCCGGCCTTCCCTTTACCCGCCTGCACCCTAACCCTGACTCCGGTCGCCGGAGCTCGATCGACGGCGAGCACCCCACCCGCACCTGCACACCCCCCCTGTTAAGGTCTGTCCCCGCCTCTGTCAGCGTCGCCGCGGCCACCTCGTCGTCCTTGTCTCCGGCGAGGTCCTGGCCTCACCTCCGCCGGGGCACCGTGGCCACCCGCGTCGTCCCCGTCATCGGTGAGGACTCCCCGTTGTCGGTGAGGTCGTCGTCTCTCTCTATTGGGCTGGCCCAAAAAGCCACAGAGGGTGCGAAGCGCATTGTGCTCCTACCAGATCGTCAAATAGGGATTGCCGACAGGAGTTCGCTCCCGCGTAACGTGTCATACAGGGGCACCCGCAATACAGGCCACAGCACAAAGACCGACCATCTCAATTGTGTGCTGCAGCCTGCGGGGAGTTTTATGGACAAGCACCCCAGGACTTCTCGCTAAATGAAACTATAGGCCCACAGCTGACTTTTGTGCACTATATTTCCCCAATGTGGAGTTCCTCGAGGCTAGACTTGGGTCTGCACCGTCACAAGTATGGCGAGCTCTTATGGAAGGGCGAGATGCGATGAAGCAGGGGTTGATCCGCCATATAGGCACAGGCAAGGAGACGGATATGTGGAACCATAACTGGCTGCCCCGTGATCACTTGCTGCGGCCGGTGGCCTGCCCCAAGACCGATCCACCAACGATGGTGGCCTCTCTGATTGATGCCAAGACAACTACATGGAAGGATGCGACTCTGAACCAGTACTTCCTCCCTATGGATGCTGATGTCATCCGTTCGATTCCTTGGAGTACCCGACGGTTGAGCGACCGTTGGGCCTGGCATTATGAGAAGACTGGCATCCTTACGGTTAGATCGATGTACAGACTCCTTGTTTAAACAATAAAAGAGGAGAGAAGATTGGATTGGTTTGAGGGCCTATCGCCAGGCTCAAATACTATCAAGGAAGTAAAGGCTTGGCAGCGCTTATGGAAAGCTCAGGTTCCCTCAAAACTCCACGTTTTCCTAAGGCGGCTAGCTCATCAATCACTACCTACTGGTAATGTCCGCTGCCATCGTCTTATGGCGGAGACAATCATCTGTTCTATCTGTAGCGCAGAAGACTCTTGGCACCACTCCTTGGTCAGTTGTCCGATAACGAGGAGCATATGGGCTCTCGAACATGAAGGCATTACCGAACACCTGGTCGTAAATGAGGATCCGTCGGCAAAAGAGTGGTTATTCGCGATGATGGAAACACTCTCACGTGATGATTTTGCAACGATCACGGTTACTATGTGGGCAATTTGGTAAGCGAGGAGGAAGATCATCTTTGAAGGTGAGTTTCAGAGTCCTTTGTCCACACATTTGTTCATCCAAAGATATCTCCAGGACATGTTGAAAGGGCATGGCGCCCCCATGTGTGGTTTTGGTAATTAATTACAATCCCTTTGGACTAATGGTTGCATTGAGTTATTCTTGTAGTGTTTGTCTCTTGGTAGTGGTTGAACTTCATATGTTGGATTCAAGGTTGATGTCATGAAGATATTGTTATAATGTAATATTTAGCGTCAAGATCATCGAGTTGTATGGATATACTGTATTTTATATGATCAACAGAGAAGAAAATATACAACCAAAGCTACAAGATGTGTCAAGTGGGATCATGTATCTATTGGTGTGTATGTGTGGTGTATCTATGTGGTGTTAGGTATCTTTCTATGGGATTGCATCAAATGATGATGACGAGGTGTTAACTCGGCAAATCCCATGGTATGCACCTAGGGTTGAGAATAGGAACGAGATTGGTAGCACTGGCGATTATCTACGGCTGACAAGCAAGGATTTACCCAGGTTCAGGGCCCTCGTGTGGAGGTAACACCCCTACGTCCTGCTTGTCTGATTATTGATGAGGTGAACACAGGTGTTACAAGGGTCTCGGCGAGATGTCGATCTCGCCAAGGGTTCTGAGGCTAGAGTTGCGTGTATGCTATGTGTCCTTGATCGGGGACCCTCCCAGCCTTTATATAGGAGGCTGGGTCTCGGGTAACCGACTAGGATTACAGATATGGCAAGTCTAAACCGACTAATCTATGCCTAACTTGGAGAGCAATCCTTCCTTGCGGGTCCCTTCATGGGCCTTGGTCTTGTTATCTTGATGGGCCTCCATATACGTGCACCAGGTACCTTCACAGTGGGTCACCCGAAGGGTAGGCCCACGTCAGTAGCCCCCGAGTGCCTGGCTGACTCGAAGATTCGGGCAGGGACTCCTCCGTAAATGCACGTCTTATCTTGCTTGAGTATTTACTCAGTCGACAAATATTTCGACTGACCACTGCTGTGATAGGAATGTGTTGGAGCCAACTTTTAAGTCGACTAATGTTCTGGACAGCTTTACTGCCTTTATGACATGTGTTGGGGATAATGACATAGTAGGCCTGGTACACTCGACGGATCGGGACCAGTTAACTGCTCTTGGGCAAAACCTTACTAGCCTACATCAAATTCGAGTCCCCAGACTCGAACCCGGAATCGACTGGTCAGGATCGACTCAGGCCGCGGAGGTCTTACGGAGTCGACCTGCAGTATAACTGTTGAGGGTACCTAGCGCGTCCGCCAGGATTTTCTTCGTGCCGTCAGACACGGAAAATTTCAGAGCTAACGCAGTATGTGCGCGCCCCGGCCCATTCGACGGATCGAAGGGTCTTACCTATGCACCATGTATGCAGCTTCCAAGGATCGAAGATACATCTTGGGGAGATTGTGATCTGATTTGCATTATGCGTCCAGCTAAGTAGCTGAGTCGAACACTATTCGACTGATCATGATATCTTTTGTCTGACTATCGGGTGCGCCAGCGCTCCCGATGGGAGTAGCCCCCGAGATTATGCTTAATTGTTTGCAGTTGAGGATAATCTCATTCTCAAAAATTTGTAACACTCGACTAAATGTCGAGTCGCTCCCGATGGGAGTGCGAGTGTTTCGTGCAGATCGGTATAACCCGAATAATGTTTTGCTTATTTTCCACTCTCCCCCATGACATCAGGGATGACGTTGGTTGGCGACTGCGCCATCTGACAAACAATGTCACGCGCTGCGTGACAGATGGGACGTGACATGTGGGCCCCCAACTGACAGTGTTGACCAAACGGCGACGCCTGTTTTGATGGGACTTGACCGCCCTGGCGCGATTTTCACGGCGTGCGTGATGATGGTTCCTCGTTTCTCGCGCGTAGTGGGCGGAGTGGCCCGTGACGGTTGCTCTCTTTGCTGCCACGTGTACGGCCAGATACGCCATTGCACGCGAGGCCCGTTTTGCACGGTTGTGATTTGAGGGCCCATAGTGGTAAATGCGGCGGTGAGAGAGATTTACTCACTTGCCATTTGCTTCCGCCGCCGCTTCCTTTCCATCGTCTTCCTCCTCGCGCCTTGCCATTGTTTTGCCTCGCCCCATCTCCACAGCTTTTTGCGCACTCTTCGCCATGGCCAAGGGAGACAAGCGCAAAAAGGCCGCCGCCGATGCGGCTACTGCTGCCAAGGCCGCTCCGGCCACCGCATCTGCGAGCACCGCGGCTCCCCTGAGGAGGAAGACCGGCGACTGGGCGCGGTCTGACCTCTCGGTGTCCAAGGTGGATGGATACCGGCGTGACGGGCTGCTGCCCCCGGCGGATGTGCTGCCCACGCGCATCCCTGGCGACGAGGTAACCCCAGCGCCCAAGGAGCATGAGCGCGTCTGCTTCCACGACTTCGTGGTCAGGGGCCTCTCCTTCCCCATTCATGATTTTCTGCGTGCACTGATGTACGCATACAAGGTACAACTGCATGATTTCTCGCCCAACGCGATCATGCATGTTGCTGTTTTTATCGTTTTGTGTGAGTGCTTTCTGGGTGTTCACCCGCATTGGGGTCTTTGGAAGAAGATCTTCAATGTGAGGAGGAATGCGGGTGCCGCTGGTGTGTACGCCGTTGGCGGACTCATCATCCAAGCCCGCAAAGAAGTCGAGTATTTCGACATCCGCCTAGTCGACTCCGCGCAGAACTGGCGCAAGAAGTGGTTCTACTTCACCTCTCAGCAAGAGGGGCTGCCGGATTTTGTTGAGCACACGCCGTTGGTGAAGACCCGAGCGTGGTTGCACCAAACTTCTGCGGCAGAGGAGGCGGAGGCCAAACCTTTGATGGAGAAGATCGAGAAGCTGATGAAGACCACAGGCCGCGTAGTCAGCGGCCTGCACTTGATCTCGACCTTCATCAAGAGGGATGTGCAGCCGCTACGGGCGCGGGTGCACCCAATGTGGGAATTCCAGGCGTGCATGACCCGACACGCCTGACCACAGAGCCTCTGCCTTCGAAGAAAGCGGTGGAGGACCGGGTTCGTGCCATCACCAAGCTGACGAAGAACGACCCGTGTCCCCTCGACTGTCCGGTGGATCCCTATGACAGCGAGCACCCACTTCCTGAGGTATGCATTTTGCTTTGCTGAATTTGCTTCGTCTGTATTCATGCTGAGTCACTCGAAAAATAAGTTTGTGTGATATGTATGTAGGGCCACCCTTCCTTTGTCAGCCTACCTCCACTGCCCGAGGGTGGAGAAAATGCTGAGGTAGAAGTGCTGGATGCGGAGCTAGAGGAGGAGATATCTCTGGCTTCCGCTCACACACCCGAAGAAGGCGAGGGCTCGGAGCAAGAAGAAGAAGACCAGGAGCTAGCTCGCAAGAAGCGTCGCTTGAAGAAGGTTGCTTCGACTGCCAGCACCTGGAATCGGAGCAACCGACTGAGCTAGACGATGATGACTCGAGCTCATCATCGCCTATTGCAAGGGATCCTGTTGCAGTGGCGCCCCTTCGCATGGCGCCTCCGGCCAGCGCTCCTGGGTTCACCAGATTCGTCGACGTCCATAGCCTTGTGGATGACGACGACGATGATGACAGGTATGCTTTTGCTCACCACTCCCTTTTTTCTTGCATCGTTCTTTCTTACAATTGATGATTTTGGTTTCGTGTGACGCTATGTTCCAGCCCTATGAGGGATGATGGCCCACGGGACGTCACTCCTCCAGTTGCACCAAAAGTGAGCCTGGCGACTGAAGAAGTGGCGCGGGTCGAGCCGCACCCGACAGCTGAGGCGAGTGCACCCCCGAATCCTCCGGAGTTCACGCCGTCCACCTCGGGCACAGCTTCGCCTCTGCCTCGTGACCACGTAAGAATATGTTTTTTGCTTGAATTTCTATCGGGTGCGCGTCAGCGCTCCCGATGGGAGTAGCCCCCGAGGCTATAGGCAACTAGCATAGTTGGCTATAGGCTCAAAGAAACATCTTCCCATTTTTGCTGTTGTGCTAAGTTTTTTGCTGGGCAGCCCTTCATCCTCCGTATGATGGAAGACGCCGCCACATACGTGCGAATGGAAGAGGAGCGCGACCAACTTCGCTTGAAGATGGAAGAGGCGGCCCGTAAGTGTTTTCTACTTGGTTTTGATCTCTCTTTTTTGCATGTGAGAAAAACTGATGTTTTTTGCAGGTGAGCGCAAGGCCGCACTCGACCGCGTTCGGGAACTCGAGGAGGAGCTCAAGTCCCAACGCGAAGACGCAGAGCGGAAGGCACGACAGGCGAAGGAGTCTGAAGGCCTTCAGGGCGCGGCTGCGCGCCATTGCGGACGTGATTGAGGGTGGGATTTTTTTTTGCGTGCGACTGCGTAAGTCAATTTTGCTTAATTTTTGCTAACCCAATGATCCTATGCTTATTAGGTACTCTTGACATGAAGCCCGCACCCGAAGGCGCGCGGACGAATCACTCGAAAGTGCCGTCGGCGCTTTTGATTTGCTGTGCGCCCAAGTCAAGGATCGCCTGAGCCAGTCGAAGGGCGCCCTCGCTGCTGTCTATCGGAGCATCTTCCCCCAAGGAGATGTTCCTTCGTCGACTGAGGAGCTAACCCAGCTTTTTGGCCCAGGATCTTCGACCTTGGCGGACTTCGTGCGCGCCCAAACGGTATGTGGCTCGGAGTCCGCATTTATGCTGATGCAGCTGCACGGGGTTGTTGCTGATTTCGAAAAGATCGCGTCTGGCTTTCCCAAGAGGGCCGAAATGCCGGCGACTCCCCTGGAAGCCATCAAAGAGCGATCAGCCCAGCTGGGGAAGGACATGATCGCCATGATGGAGAAACGAGCGGCCAACGCTGCCGAGCGTGCAGCTCGCAATGCTAGGGCTAGGTCGAGTCAGTATCTTAGGGTGTAGCTTCGAGTGCTACTTTTGGTTATGCTTGTAATGAACTCGTTTGATGATGAATATGAAGTTATCTTTTGCGATCTTTTAATTTTTCGACTGATCTCGTGGGATTCAAGCCCCCGAGTATTTTTGCGATCCTTATGTAGGGAAGGCCTCTCATGCTTTTTGCCTCGTTGTTTCTGACAGCGTGGGACGGCTGCCGTGCCTGGGCTTCTCCGTCCACGACTGCTCCCTCTCAACCTCCCAAACGCAGCAAGAATGACCAAAAGATCATCGACTGGATGACCAATCGAATCGCAAAGCTGGACGCGGACTTGGCGGCTGTGCGAGGCGAGCTGGAGGCGCTGAAGTCGAAGCCGTTACCGTTCTGAGCGGGAGGCTTTTTTGCTTGCTGAATTAGAGACTGTGAATCATCAGCTGGAGTGTAAGTTCACCCTGTATATTTTTCGAGTTTGCATTGTGTTGCCTTGCAATTAACTTGAATTTGCTTTTTGCAGGTGCATGCTTCGACCAGCCCAAAGAGGAGGTTCGCGTGCGCGATCGGCTGGATGGCTATGCTAGCAGCGACCAGTACTCCACCCACCCCTTCTGGTCAGACAGGGCTAGAGGTCGAGTACTGGCAACACTTTGACCGTTCTTGGCACACCGCCATTGCGCTGGAGACCTGCAGGCTAGCCTTGGCTCGAGTGCATCGCTCATTGTTCCCTTTAAACGAGCAGCCAGGGAGTCTAGCCGAATTGCTGAGAAGGTTCCGTAATGGCAAGGCGATCAAGAAGTTTGTTCGAGAGCAGCTTATTGGCGGAGCCAACGTTGCGCTCGGGTGGATCCGGTCACACTACCCAAGATTTGACTTCCAGAAGATTGCTGCGGGGCCTCCCCTGTGCCTGGTGGTGGCCCCGTGCCTATGGAGGAGCACTATAGGGAGACTTGTTGTGAGATCCTGGCTCAGGGCTCAATAGGATTGATAGGATACTCATGTCAACAAGTTGCAACTTCTTTTCCGGAAGCTCATTTGGAAGGAACTCCGAGATTAAGCGTGCTTGGCCCGGAGCACTCCAAGGATGGGTGACCGACCGGGAACTGGTTCCCGGGTGCGCACGAGTGAGGACAAAGTGCGCGGAAAAGACCAGTGTTGATCTGTGGGGCCAGTCTAGAGATCCTAGAGAGCTGCCAGGGGTGACAGGCCCGGCCCGGGGGTGGCCGGGGTGTTACAATTTGGTATCAGAGCCGACCTTCGCGGCAACACGGGCGTGTGCGGGTCAGGAGCGCGGACATGTGGAGCATGTGCCGGCACTGGACGCACAGACGTGTACCAAGAGGGGAAGTTCCTGGACTGGGGGCTGACCGACGAGGGCATCGGTCTTCTAAGGGGGGAAGGATGTGAGATCCTGGCTCAGGGCTCAATAGGATTGATAGGATACTCATGTCAACAAGTTGCAACTTCTTTTCCGGAAGCTCATTTGGAAGGAACTCCGAGGTTAAGCGTGCTTGGCCCGGAGCACTCCAAGGATGGGTGACCGACCGGGAACTGGTTCCCGGGTGCGCACGAGTGAGGACAAAGTGCGCAGAAAAGACCAGTGTTGATCTGTGGGGCTAGTCTAGAGATCATAGAGAGCTGCCAGGGGTGACAGGCCCGGCCCGGGGGTGGCCGGGGTGTTACACTCGTGCAGGTGCCCTTGTTATAGTGCATAAGATTTTGAAGGAAGAAAAGAATTGGGTAGAGCCGAAGGAGGAACCAGCCGAATAGACTAGCTCTTTTTGTAGTGTGGAACTTGTATAGTTTATGTAAAGTTTTGTTGTTTGTACAGAGGGCGAGCCCCGAGCATTTGAGTGAACGAAATTTGTTTTGCTGCGTAATTTGAGCAACTCAGCCCCCGAGCCGTCGAGTGCGCTGAGGTATTTTTGTTTTGCAGGACTAGCATACGACCCAGCCCCCGAGCCTACGAGTGCTGGTAGCTGAGTGCTGCAAGTTTAGCGACCTAGCCCCCGAGTCTCCGAGTGCTGGTAGCTAAGTGTTGTAATTTTAGCGACCTAGCCCCCGAGTCTTCGAGTGCTAGCTAAGATGTGTTTTATCATATGATGCAGCCCCCGAGTGTTCGGGTATGACTAAATATTTGCGAATGTGCTTATGCAAAGAAATAAATGAGAGGAACATTGATTTTATTCCACTTTTTGTAAGCTGCAGGCCGCCTCATTAAAAACCTTCCAGCCCCCTTAGGTACCCTGGTAAGGAAAAGAGCGCGTCTGAAACCTGCAGCTATCCGACATATGGCCTATTACATTTGATGACTGAACAGTCTAAGCATAGAAACGGCGCAGCTGCGCAACGTTCCAAGGGTTGTGAGAGGGTTCTCCCGTCTTCGCGTGCTTCAGTCGATAAGCTCCACCGTCGATGACCTCCGTGACGATGAAGGGCCCCTCCCATGGAGAGGCGAGCTTGTGCACCTTCTTCTGCTTCAGGCGAAGGACCAGATCACCCACCATGAAGGATCGAGTGCGCAGTCGGCGGCTATGATAGTTACGGAGGCTCTGCTGGTAAACAGCTGTGCGGGCAAGGGCGATGTCGCGGGCCTCGTCCAATGTGTCGACGCCGTCTTCGAGTGCTTCTTCCGCGTCGTCCTCGTCGTATGCAGTGACCTTGGTGCGTCGAATCGAATGTCAAACGGCAAGACTGCCTCTGCTCCGTACACCATGAAGAAGGGCGTGTACTGTGTCGACCTATTTGGAGTTGTGCGGAGGCTCCATAGGACAGATGGCAGCTCTTCAACCCATGCACCTGCTGCTCGTTTGAGTGGGACCAAGAGTCGCTTCTTGAGTCCACTGCATACGAGTCCGTTTGCCTTTTCCACCTGACCGTTCGACTGCGGGTGCGCCACCGATGCGTAGTTGAGCTTGATCCCTTGGTCCTTGCAGAAGTCCTTGAACTCTTCTGCCGTGAAGTTGGTGCCGTTGTCCGTGATGATGCTATGAGGGGCCAAAGCGGTATATGATGGACTTGATAAAATTGACCGCGGTGGAGGCAGTCGAACTTGTGATGGGGACCGCTTCGATCCACTTGGTGAATTTGTCGACTGCTACCAGGAGGTGAGTGTGTCCGCCCCGAGAGGATTTCTTGAGTGGCCCGACCATGTCGAGTCCCCATTGGGCGAAAGGCCACGCCAACGGGATTGTCTTCAGCTCTGACGCAGGTGCGTGCGGCTTAGTCGCAAATTTCTGACAGCCGACGCACTTTCTGACGATGTCCTCCGCGTCCCTGAGCGCAGTGGGCCAGTAGAACCCCGCTCGAAAGGCTTTTGCTACGAGAGCTCGACTGCTCGCATGATGTCCGCAGGTCCCTGCGTGTATGTCTCGAAGGATGGCCTCACCATCTTCGTGTGCTATGCACTCTGAAGTATCCCAGAGATGCTGCGCTTGTATAGTTCACCGTTGATGATGGTGTATGCTTTTGCGCGTCTGGCCACCCGTCGCGCTTCTGCTACGTCTTCTGGAAGCTCGCCGTTCTTCAGGTATGCCAGGAACCGATGCGTCCATGTTGGCTCAACCAGGAAAACTTCGACTGGTGGATCATTGACGCTGGGTGCAGCGCTCTGGGCTGCAGTTTGCGCGGTCGGAGTTTTCGACTCTGCTTTTTGCTTTGTTTTGATGGAGCGATGCTCGATTTTCTCGAGGAAGACACCGGGTGGTACTTGTGCCTTTGTGGAGCCGATGTTGGCGAGTTTGTCTGCTTCTTCATTGCTTTCGCGCCCAATATGGCGCAGCTCGCACCCGTCAAAGCTGCCTTCCATGATGTTGTACAGGTCGCGATAGGCGATCATGTTATCTGCTGTAGCATCACAGGCCTTCATAGTTTGCTGCACCACCAGGTTCGAGTCGCCATAGATCATGAGTCGAGTGCAGCCACATGCTTTTGCCATCCGCATGCCATGCAGGAGTCCCTCGTATTCTGCTTCGTTGTTTGAGGGTGTGGGGAAGTCCATCTGTAGGACGTAGCGGAGCTTGTCGCCTTTTGGTGATATCAGAATGACGCCTGCGCCTGCGCCTTCGTGCTTCTTCGACCCATCGAAATACATTGTCCAAGAATTGGACAAGTCCGGAACGTCGGGTAGCTGGGCTTCAATCCACTCGGTGGTGAAATCAGGAAGGACTTGTGCCTTGATTGCCTTCGGGTGCTCGTAACGGATGTCTCGAGGCCCCAACTCGATAACCCACTTGGCGACCCGCCCGGTTGCATCGGGGTTTGTGAGGATGTCTCGCAGCCCTGCTGAGCTAACAACAATGATCGGGTGCTCAGCAAAGTAGTGTGCCACCTTTCGTGAAGACATGAATACAGCGTAGGCTAGCTTTTGATAATGCGGGTACCGCTGTTTTGATACTGAGAGGACCTCGCTAAGATAGTAGACGGGTCTCTGTACCATGCGGGTGTCCCTCTTCCATGCGCTCAACCACCAGGACAGTGCTGACCACCCGATTAGTCGCAGAGACGTATAGAAACAACGGCTCGCGCTCATTGGGTGCCACCAAGATTGGAGGGTTTGTCATACTCGCTTGAGATCTTCAAAGGCTGCTTGTGCTTCGGGTGTCCACTCGAATTTGTCTGTTTTCTTCATCAGCTGATAGAACGGGAGCGCCTTTTCGCCCAGTTTGCTGATGAAGCGGCTAAGTGCTGCGACCGACCGGCCAGTTTTTGGATCTCCCGAAGTTTTGTTGGTGGTGGCATGGTGAGGATGGCCTGCAGCTTTTCCGGGTCCGCCTCGATGCCTCTGGCGGAAACAAGGTAACCCAAAAGTTGTCCGGCTGGCACGCCAAAGACACACTTCTTGGGATTGAGCTTGATCTTGTAATGCTTCAGGTTGGCGAAGGTTTCGCGCAGGTCGTCGAGGAGTGTCGACTCCTTTTTTGTTTTGATGACAATGTCGTCGACGTAGACTTGGACGTTGCGTCCAATTTGCTTTTTGAGGCAGTTTTGCATCATGCGCTGGTACGTAGCACCCGCGTTCTTGAGCCCGAAGGGCATAGTTGTGTAGCAGTAGACGCCGTAAGGGGTGATGAAGGCAGTCTTGTCTTCATCCTCTTCTCTCATCCGAATCTGGTTATAGCCCGAATAGGCATCCAGGAAGGATAGGCGCTCGCATCCCGCCGTTGAGTCGACGATCTGTCGATACGTGGCAAGGGGAAGTGGTCCTTGGGACAGCATTTGTTGAGGGAGGTGAAGTCGACACACATGCGAAGGACAGTCGAATTCTTCTTTGGCACCAGGACAGGGTTGGCAACCCAGTCAGATTTTTTGATCTCCCGAATAAATTTTGCGTCGAGTAATCTGTCGACTTCTTCTCCAATAGCTACGCGTTTCGGCTCGGAGAACCGTCGCATTGTTTGCTTTACAGGTTTTGCATCTGGAAAGAGTTGAAGAGAGTGCTCGGCGAATTCCCTGGGAATACCTGGCATGTCAGCTGGACACCAGGCGAAAATTTCCCAGTTCTCACGGAGGAATTCGACGAGCGCGCCTTCCTATGCGGGTGATAAGCTGGACGACACGTTGACCGTCTTGGCCGGGTCCGTCGGGTGGACCTGATGCGACGTTGTGTCGTTTTTTGCGTTGAAAGCGGCGTCGGGTGCCTGCTTTTTTGTTTGAGGGAACACTGTGCGATCATTGGTGAGGGAGATCTCCTTGAGCTGTTCCTGCATCCCGAATGTCTCGGATATTTTGCTGAATTCTCTGTCGCAGCTATCAGATCGCTGGAAGTTGCCCTTGACGGTGATAACTCCTTTGGGTCCTGGCATTTTGATCATCAGGTACGCGTAGTGCGGGACCGCCATGAACCGAGCAAACGTCGGGCGCCCCAGGATCGCGTGATATTGCGATTTCCAGTCGACGACCTCAAAGTCGACCTTCTCCGATCGAAAGTTGCCTGGCTCCCCAAAGATAACTGGGAGCTGTAGTGTCCCGAGTGGCAGGACTGCTTTGCCTGGGACTATGCCATGAAAGGATGTGTCTGACTCAGGTAGATTTTCGACTGAGCGATTCATCTTGCGAAGCGTGTCTGCGAATATTATGTTGATTCCGCTTCCTCCGTCCATGAAGACCTTGGACATGGCGTAGCCACCGATTTGAGCGTCGAGTACCAGGGGCGCGTGCCCTGGCCGCACCACGGCTGGGGGATGATCTGCACGTGAGAACGTTATGCTTGTTTCTGACCCCTTCAGATATTCAGGTACTGCTGGGGGTGCCATGACCGCCATATTGACTTGTCGAGTGATCAATTTCTGCTCCCTGTTGGTTGGACGTCCCTTCTGGATCATGTTCATCTGTCCACTAGCTTCAGGGTACCGTTCTGCCGGTTCTGGTGGGGCTTCTCGGCGAGCTTGATTTTGCATTGCGCCTGCCACATTGATAACCCCCAAGAGCAAGGGATCACTGTAGCACCTCTCAATGTGGAAGTAAGGTATCGATCCGCAGGAGCAAGAAGGAAAAGTTATCTATTCCCTACAACTAAAGTGTCACAAGTTTTAGTTGATTATGCACTAAACAAGTTTAGAGAACAAGATGGTTGGTTTGATGGATGTAAAAGTGTCCCAATCCTCTTCTTTGCAAGAGGACAAGACAAAGGTAGTAGCAAGTGAAAGCTCTCAAAGAGAGAAAGCCCAATCCTCTATGTAGCAAGAGGACAAGCTCAAGTGTGTGTTTCTTATAGGAACAATGGACATGGTTCATGGTTCACTTAATCCTCTCTCTCATCTAGGGTGATCATCATGTTATAGATAAAGTACACACAATTGTCATGTTTTAATGGTAGCTTTTTATGACGGCTATATGTCCTAAAACACATAGTTGAAAGAAATACTCATTTGTGTTGCTAGGTCACCCCTCGTAAGGCTAGCGTGGTTTCTCTCACTCCCACATCATACTCTTTCTTTTTACCCCAGATAAAGGATGTTGGGCGGTACTGTGTCACTCAATACCTATGCCGTGTCACATCGGCTATCCCGTACCCACATACATCATACTTCTTTAAGAACAATATTCAACCAAAGTATGACAAGTCATAAAAGATCCAACACAACGGTAAATGCATAACAAATCATCTCATACCACAATATTCACCACAAAGATATTACATAGATGACCGTAATCATGTATAGCAGCTCATACGGTACTAATTAGTGAAGCTGAAGAGAGAGGAGAGATACATAAGTTACCACCACAAACCCATAGTCCAGAGGTGGACTACTCCCCCTTCATCATGGTGATGATGGTGGAGAAGATCTTGCTGTAGATGTTGATGATGAACACGCCGGACGGGGGTGGAGCCCTCCGGAGGTGACTCCGGCGGCATTTCCCCCCTCCGATCTTCTCCGGCGGCAGCCTTCTGACTCTCTGTTTCGTGGTTCTGTGTTTCTCCGCCGCCTCCTTCCAGAGAACGTCGGGGGACCTTTTTTATAGGCGTTTTTAGGTCAAGACGGAGTCGGTGGAGCAAAGATCAACGGCAACGGAGCCTCGAGGGCCAGATGGGTGGGTCCCACGCGGCCTGGTACTGTGGCCGCGTGGGCCCCCCTCTTTTGGCCCTCGGGCCTCCGTTTGATCGCTTCCTTCGCCCACAGGTCTTCTTCCTTCCAAAAAATGACGCCCCTAAATTTGCAGGTGATTTGGACGACGTTTGGGTCCCTGAAACATTAAAATACAAAACTAGGGTTTTCTGCCTATGCAGGGTTAATTCCATAAAAATAGGAAATAAATGAATATTCCCAAAAATCATTATAAAACATTGATATAACCCTTATATGATGCAAATATGATTGGAATATAAGCAATTAAAGTGCAAAGTTCATGTATGCATTTTACATGCATCACACATGCGCGTTTTGACCTGCGGGTGGAGCAGGAGGAGGAGGTGGTGCAGGGGCTCTCGTTGCCGCCGCACCTTGAGCTGCTTGCAGGCGTTTTATGTACGCGTCTGTCATCCTAGTGAATTTTCTGCAATCCTTCACCAGGTGGCTTGAGTGTAGCTTGCCGTCTTGGCCTTTGAACATGTGGAATCTGCACTCTTCATCGAGCTCCTGATCACTCAAACCTTCGGGTGATGATGATCGGCGTCTGCGCCACTCCTGTTTGCGATATCCATCTCTGCATGTCCCGTAGTCGCGGCGGTCGTCCTGGCGACTCCTGCCACGATCATCTTGACGACTCGCACTGCGACTGTTGTCATTGCGGTTGTCGTATCCAGCCGCCACCAATTCGACTCCGTCTTGGTCGTCGTAGCGGTGGGATTTGCGTTTGCGCCTGCCGCGGCCGTCTCTTCGGTCCCAGCTTCCGTTGTTGTTGTTGCCATGTGGTGACTCCTGATGCTCTCACACCAAATCTTCTCCGTCTGCCCACTCGTTAGCTACTTTCATGAGTTGCGCTATAGATGTTGGCTTTTGGCGACACAGCGCTTCCCGAAAATCGTGCCTGGCAGCTCCTGCGATAAAAGCGTCGATTGCCCTGTCTTCCGACACCATTCCTACAGAGTTGCGCATCATGGTCCACTTTCTGATGTACTCGCGCAGCGGTTCGTCTGAACGCTGCCTGCAAGCTTGCAGTTTTGCGAATGTCGCGGGTCGATCGCATGTTGCGAGGAAGTTTTTGATGAAGTCCTCCTGGAAACGTTCCCAGGAGTCGTATGAGTTTTTGGGTAAGCTCTTCAGCCAATCCCGCACGGTCCCAGACAGCATGAGCTGGATATACTGCATCGCAGTTGTGGTTGAGCCTCGTTGACAGGAGACCGCTGTTCTGTAATCCTCCAGCCAGGAGGATGGTTCCTGCCTGCCATCAAACTTGGGTGTTTCAGACGTGAGTCTGAATCTTTTGGGCATCTTTGCCTGGCGGATGCGTCGAGTGAAGCATAGCGCCCCACAAGGCTCCCACTCGTCGCCCGAGTCTGAATCGCTGCTCTGAGATCGCGTGGACCTTCTGCTTCTGCCTCTGCTGACCCGATGCTGTGCCATGACATCGCGGCGATCACCACTCGCCTCGCGATGCTGAGTTTCGCGTCGACCGCGTCCTGCCGGTCTTGGTCGTCTTGGTTTGCGACTGTACGGTCGCGGTTCTCCCTTGTCTGTACTTCGCGTCGCGGGGTGGCCTCACGACGGGTTCTGCTTCCTCCAGGGTGCTCCTCGACTGTGGCTAGGGCTCCGCCTACCATGTGGAGCGATTTGATTTGCTGGCGATGCAGTGCCGCGTTCGGGTCACTGTCTGGAGGTTGTGCCGCTTTCAGGTACGTGGCCACTGACATGAGGGCTCCCTGAGCCGTTTTGGGGATGGGGATTCCATCTTCGTCGTGCGTCATGAACGACACATCTAGATCGCGGGTCAGCGCCGCCCGCTCGCTTGCTGTCAAGTGCGCCAGCCTAGATCGCGAACGTTGTTGTGTTCCTCCAGAAGAATAGAGTGACGACAGCTAGGCGCGTCGTGCACTCGACGCGCTTGCAGCCTTTTTGCGCTCGTCGAGGTTGCTTTGAGGTTTTTCAACCTTAAGGTCTCCTGCCAGATGATGTATTTGTGCGCCGCGAGTTCTTCGGGTGTCGAATCCTCGGGCATCATGGTGCAATCATGTATTGCTTTGATTGCTTTGATCGCCTGCTCCTTTGTTATGATGATCGTACTGCCATCTGGCATAGTTGCAGTCATCGGGTAGGTTCTGACGTCAGGACGCCTTGCTCCACTCGCCGACGATTCGGGTGCTCCGTCCTCTCGGTTCTCGGTCTGCACCATGCAGATCTGGTTTGGAGCGTGACGCGAAATTTTGCCTTTTTCACCGTTGCTGCGATTGTTGAGGAAGGCAGCAGCGGTGTTGAAGTAGAAATCGATCATGGCCTGACGTCCGCAGCCGTCGTCGCTGTGGATGGATTCGACATCCATTGCGTCATCTGACGCAGCTTCTTTTGCTGATGATGGTGCGTAGTACTCAGTCGAAGGAGACGCGGGTGCCGATGGAGACACAACGGGTGGTTCGTCCGTCAGAGACGCCATCTCTGAGGGTGTTGGTGACGGCACCGGAGTTGATGTAGGCGTGCCCATCAATGACATCATCTCCGAGAGCGTCGGCGATCTTGGCGGAGTTGATGCAGATGAGGCCGCCGATTTTGCGGGTGATGGCGGAGCCATAGGCGCAGATCCAGTCGACGGGGATGTGGGTGTTGAAGATCGATTCGAGTCCGCCGTGACAAACGCCCCTGTCTGATTAGCAGTAATGTTTGAAGGACAAACGGATACGTTCTCACCTGATTGCAGATCCGAGTTTGCGGGTTGTGATCCCGGCGAGTGCGGGTTGTAGTCGAAGGAGCCGAAGGGGATTGGTCCCGTGATGGTGATCGGTGAGCTGCCGTTTGCGGATGCAGATTGAGCCGGCGAAACCGTGGACCCAGTGCCACTCGTTCCCACAGACGGCGCCAATTGACGAGGTGTTAACTCGGCAAATCCCATGGTAGTGCACCTAGGGTTGAGAATAGGGACGAGATTGGTAGCACTGGCGATTATCTACGGCTGACAAGCAAGGATTTACCCAGGTTCAGGGCCCTCGAGTGGAGGTAACACCCCTACGTCCTGCTTGTCTGATTATTGATGAGGTGAACACAGGTGTTACAAGGGTCTCGGCGAGATGTCGATCTCGCCAAGGGTTCTGAGGCTAGAGTTGCGTGTATGCTATTGTGTCCTTGATTGGGGACCCTCCCAGCCTTTATATAGGAGGCTGGGTCTCGGGTAACCGACTAGGATTACAGATATGGCAAGTCTAAACCGACCTAATCTATGCCTAATTTGGAGAGCACTCCTTCCTTGCGGGTCCCTTCGTGGGCCTTGGTCTTGTTATCTTGATGGGCCTCCATATACGTGCACTAGGTACCTTCACAGTGGGTCACCCGAAGGGTAGGCCCACGTCAGATGATTTCATATAACCCATGGAATATGACGTCAAGTGGTGATCGTCATCAATGTTGAGAAGCGCAAGATCAAGAGAAGCATCTCGAAGACATCCTATGCTTGAAGGTTGCCACCCTTTTGGAGATTATGGTCATGTGAAGATGTGCCTAAGAGAGGCTCTCCCATAGTGGAGTATGGGGTAGCAATATTTGAGTCTTCACCAAGCGAAGCGCAATCAAGAAAGGAGGTCCACTTGAGGAGATCAAGATCGACGTCATCTAGATCAAGTGGAATGCGCAAGGCAAAGGTATGACCTTGATAGGGTTTCTATTTTATCGGTCTCATGTTGTCGGGAGACCGGGTTATAGGATAGAGACCGTACTATCAAGAGGGGCTCTCGATGAGCTTTAGCGTATCAGTTGGAGAGAGCTCAAACCTTTGCATACTTGGCATCATCATCTTTCTTGGTTCTTATTTGGCTTTTCTCCTTGTTGGGTTTTGGTGCTTGTCGTGATCTTCACGACAAGCCCAAGTTCTTCGAAAACGGATTTCACATAAAAAAACCTTTCGCGTTTTCGGTGTTGGAAATATTACCGGTTCGTCTTTGGGAAAGGTTTCACACCTTCCCATGTGTGGTATCCTCCCTCTACTGATGAACCTTAAGATTTCCATCAAAAGTATGGTAGCTCTTGTCGATAGCTTTCCATCAAAAGTGGTCTCGCATTATTTGGAGTCAAAATGCAAAAGATATGGGGTTTACAGTATACTGAGTGGCTGTTGGAAAACATTCCGGAGACTCTGGTGCTGTCAGGCCGGAGACTTTGGTGTGCAAAAACCGGAGTCTCCGACTCAGGGCAGCCGGAGACTCCGGCCTCGACTGTTTTGGACTAGGCTACTTTCGCCAGCGTTTGGCGTACTCCTCTGGTGCCAGTCCGGAGTCTGGCCAGAGACTTTGGAAGTCTCTGGTCTGGCCAGAATCTCCAGACCCCTCATGGGCCAGAGACTCCGTCCAGGCCGGAGACTCCGGGGTCATTTTCCTACAACGGCTCTATTTCTTGGGGACCTATAAAAGGCCCCCTTCTTCCCCAAAGAGACTAGCTTTGCTAAGCACGAAATTGACCTCTATTGTTGACCTTCTTGAGCTTAGCTAACTCTCAATCCCTCTATGATTCTTGCCTCGAATTAGAGGGAAAAGAGAGAGCAGATCTAGATCTACATTTTTATCAATTCATCTCTCCTCTAAGTGAAGGGAAGCCTTTGGATCTAGATCTTGGAGTTCCATTTGTTGAGTTCTTCTTTGTTCCTCTCTTCTTCTCCCATAAGCATTAGTTGCTTTGGTGGGATTTGAGAGTGAAAGATTTGACCACTTTAGTGGTTTTGTCTCATTGCATCGGTTGCATCGGTTTGAGTTCTCCACGGTGATACGTGGAAGTTGAAATTGAGAAGCTTGTTACTCTTGGGTACTTGGGATGCCCTAGAGATTGTCCTCTTGGGTAATGAGTGCCCTAGACGGTCATTGGTGGTCTTCGTGGTTTTGGTAGCCGCGGGACAAGTCGGGAGCCTCCAATTGAGTTGGGGATGCGTGCCCCGACCTTGTGATTCTCGTGGCTTTGGGAGCCGCGGGAATTCGGTGGGAGCCTCCAATTAAGTTGTGGAGCGTGCCTCATCCTTGTACGGGGTTCAGTGACGACCCTAAAGTGTCCCATAGTGGTTCGTGGTACTCTACATTGGTAGCTGCACGAAGGAGATTACGGTGTGCCATTGACGGCTACTCGGGGATCACTTTGTGAGTCCGCACCGCTCCAACGGAGACTACCTTCCTTGTGAAGGGAACTTTGGGATAAATCATCGTCTCCAAGTGGTTCGGTATTTCTATACCCGAGCTTCTTACTTATGCAATTTACTTTGTGATTGCCATCGAGTTTGAAGTAATATATCTTGCTATCACCTAGTTGATTATATTGCTTAGCATAAGTTTTTGGTGCACATAGGTAAACCTAGCTAGTTTAGGTTTTTGTGCTTGATAAATTAAACGCTAGTTTTATTTCTTATTTATTCAAGCCTAAACCGTAAGAATTTTAATCGCCTATTCACCCTCCCCCCTCTAGGCGACATCCGTGTCCTTTCACCAGTCAGTATCGTCCGCGAGAGGAGGAGTGAGAAGGAGGGAATGAAGATAACTCACCCTATGTTGATACCCCCACGCGATGGCAATGCAAAGATCAACGTTGATGCTGCATTGTCGAAGACGGGCACTGGCGGCGCGGTGGGCGCAGTCTATAGAAATGAGACGGGTGCATACGTGGGGGCCTCGGCACTCACTACGGCCGGCATCACCGATCCAACCACACCGGAGGCAATTGCATGCAGGGAGACCCTTGCTCTGGCCAGGGACATGTACCTTCGCCGAGTAACAATCGCGGCGGACTGCCTCGTGGTGGTGAATAATTGGAACCAGAAGTATGCTGGAAGCTACAACATGGTCTTGGATGAGATCAAAGAAGAAAGGAAGTGGTTCCAGGAGGTCGTTTTTATACATGAACATGGATTATCATATGTGGAAGCTCGTAGGTTGGCACGATCGAGTGTTTCTAATAGTGTGGGACGTCAGACTTGGCTCCTCCAGCCTCCTGAGGGCCTTTGTATCCCTGACAATGTTTAGTGCAATAAAGTGTCATATGTTTCCCCCTCAAGAAAAATCTCATTACTCCAAAAGTTCTGAAAAAACTCCCAAAAAAAATTCTTAAAAAAAGTCAGGAAACCAACTTTTAATAAAACCGATGAAAACAACGAAAAAATCATGTTTGAATTTTTTTTAAACCTTTAACAAAAATGCATTACATTGAGAATGTACAGTTCTATAAATATATAAATTTGCAAGTTCAAAAACATTTAGGAGTTATGAAAATGCCATATTCATAGTTGGATAGTGGATTCAACAATGAATAGTAGCAACATTACTATTCATTGCTGATTTTATCATTTTCATAACTATTAAACAATTTTGAGTTTCAACTTTGCAAATTTACATGTACAGAACTCTACATTCCCAATGTAATGCATTTTTTGAGAATTTTTCAGAACTTTTAAACATGATTGTTTTCGCGATTTTCACATGTTTACACTGGAAATTGTTTCCACCAGATGTTTTCCTCCCACCTATGGCGATAAGCACACGAGTTCACCCAGTCGCCTTGAACATGGAAAATGTCCGGAGCTTACGTACACTCCTACTTACACCTCACACTCCTGCTTACTCCTCACTAGATGTAATGGTACACCTTGGCGCACGCTCCCCCGACTGTCGGTGTTGATTTACATTTGGTATCACACTTGTATAAAACAGGTGAAAAATGATAACGACGTGTCTACACACGGTTGGTACAAATCATCTTTGATAAACTCGACCAACGTAGTCGTGTTTGTGGATTGCCAAGCATGCAGGTTTTCATCATTAATAGTGGTGAGGCAGATAGACTTGCTAGGAGCATCTCCAACCGGTCACCCCAAACCCGCCCTATACGTCCGGGCGGACAGCCCGGACACGGTTTGGCCCCAAAACCAGCAAACAACCGCCTCCCCGAAATTTAGCCCAAACACCCGGGCAGTCCGGCAAATCCCAAAGCCATCTCATATGTAGGGAGGGTTTGGGGGGGGGGGGGGCCGCCCGGACGCGTCCGCCACGTCGAACCTAGCAACACGGACCCACCCAATTTCACCCTAAATCGGACCGAAGCCTCGCCCAGTAGTAGATATTTTTCACACGACGTTGTCTCCTTCTCCTAGCTTCGCCTCCGTTTGCCAAGCTCCGCCATCGCCACCCCTCATTGTGGGTCACCCGCACTTCCGCAGCTGTCCGCATTCTCGGGCGAACCTTCCGAGCTTTTGTTCGCCCGCACCCCCGACCGGATTTCGGTCGTATTTGGCCGCATTTCGCCGGATACGTAAAGTTCGCCCGCACCCAAGCTCTCCGAGCGCCCGCCATGGTTTTCTGGGACACCAACGAGGACTCCGCAAGCTCCTTCCCTCTATACGGTATGTCCTAGGTTTGGCTCACTTTTATAGTTTACCTCTAAATTGTGCAATGGAAGTCGATTTTGTTGGCATTTTGTTGAATTGTAGGATTCAAAAGCATGTAGTTGCAAAGTCCGGGGTGTGATATCCGAGATGAACGATTCCCTCCGAGGTGAGATGCGCATATTAGAGGATTTGAACTTCACAATTGAGGAAAAAAGGGAGATCGAAGAAGTTCATGATACAAACCGGAAGTTGGAGGAGAAACTAAAGAAGATTGAAGAAGAGAATAAGTAGATAGAAGAAGAGAAGAAGATAGAAGAATAGAAGATGAGCTTGGAAGAAGAGAAGATTAAAATGGAGTTGCATCTCGTCGACGTTGTCGGTGATTACAAAACCACGACGGATGCAACTCGGATGAAGATGAAGAAGATAAAGAAACATGCCATCGAAAAGGAGATGCATCTTCATTATGCATTGGGAGCTATAATTAATTTAGTTATAATTATAGTTGCTATGTATGGTTTATCTTTGTGCACTAGATAGAGTTTGCACCGTGCAAAAGAACCAATCTGCATGTGTTGCATGTATTATTGTATTTGAGGACAAAATATAAAGATTATGATTGTAGAACACAAAATATAGGGGTTGTCCATCCGCGGACAGTTTGGGGGGGCGAATTTGGGGTGGCCGGTTGGAGATGCTCTAAGATGGCTACTACTCCTGATTCTCCTGAACATCTTTGTATACGTAAAACTACTATGATTTGAAACAAAGCACTGGTAGAAAACGGGCCTGTAGTCCCGGTTGTAGAGGGCCTTTAGTCCCGGTTTGCCAACCGAAACTAGCAAATCGGGACTAAAGGCCCCCCCTTTAGTCCCGGTTGGCCACCAACCGGGACTAAAGGGCCCTCCACGTGGCCACGGCGGAGCCCGCTGGGTGGAGGACCTTTAGTCCCGGTTGGTAAGACCAACAGGAACTAAAGGTTTCTGTTTTTTTTTAATTTATTTAGGGTTAATTTAGGGTTTAGGGGGTTGGGGATTAGGAGGGGTTTAGGGTTTCGGATTTTGTGTTTTCCATTCATTTCTTTTCATATGGAGATCACGTTGATGCGCCAAAAACAAGTTTTCGTATACATAAAGTTCATACTACATGGAGATCACGTTGATGCATGTATATACACATACAATTTGGTATCTATTTAAATACATGTAGATAATCAAATTACATGGAGGCATTAGTGGCAATGCAATTCTCCCCTTTCCGGTATGACATCGGTAACCAAAAATCCCGCCAATTCCTCTTGAATTGCTTTTAGGTGGTTCGTTGGTATGAGCTTGTCCCGCATATCTTCCATCTAGATCAATATGAATATGTGAGTTGTGTGTATATATATATCAAATCATCATAAAATAAATTATGAATGGAACTCAACACAATTGATGGTAATAAAATAAATTGTGAATAGTGTTTACGTACTGCTATTTGTCTTGCAGTTCTTTGCCGCTCACTGATCGTCAGGCGCATGAACTCGCAAACGTAGTATGCACATAAATTAGTCCCATGTTCCTGCCTCAGGCAGTACTTTACAAAGAACATAATTCAATCAAATAATAATTAAACATGATAATGGTATTGAAACTAGAATTAAAGAGTTGCGCGGACCTAGATAGTACTACTTACCTTGGTGCAATAAAAATGCAGCTCCGGTTTCCATTCACCTTTAACCTTCTTGATGAACCGTTTCCAAACCCTGCCTGGCAAAGAAAATGAATAAAGGAGTTATTAATTACTTGATATCAGAAAATGAACGAAAGAGGTTGATATAGAGCGATAATGAACGAAAGAGGTCAATATCAGAAAATTACTTCTTTAACATTAGTTGCACCCTGATGTACTCGTCCATATCTTTCCTTAATGGGTCCATGACTTCAACGACAGCTTCCTCAACTCTAATGATTAGCAGAATCCAGTGGAATCTGTGCACGTTTATATACGCAGACATGCATAACTCATCGATTACACTAAACATCGAGTAAGCAAAATAGAATGTGTAGGAGACAGTAACACTCACTTGAATTGTAAGAAAAAAGTATTTCTCAGCAGTGATTTTGCTTCACTAAAAACATCAGCAAGTTATTCTCTGTGTCCTCGGCATGGTTTTGTACGGTAACTTCATGATTGAAATATGGGTCAATGAACCCAGTGTCATAGATGTTGCGTCTTCTGCATTCGAGAATCTTCATTCTGCATAATAGCGTACAAAAGAATATAGTGAGATAATTATAGGCAATGAACGAGCTGAGCTAGAGACTTAAATTACAGAAACAAATCATTTACAAACAATAGCAACTGACGAGGGCTTTGTCGAGTGCGCCTTCATTGAATAACTGAAAAAGTTCTGTAAGCTCAATAAACATCTCGTTGGCCTGGAAGTAATGCTCTTTCTTTTGTGCCACCCCGAGGCTGGTTTTCCCTTCCTTTGCGACTTCCATGTACCATTCATGCAATCTTAGCATTTGTGTTGGTAGATGCCCTACCTCCTCAGGTCTGACCATAGAGCGCCCGTGTACATATCTCCATGCTAACTCAGCAATGGGGAGACCAGTGTCGCCTATGCGACCAGTGTCATGGTGTACGTCCTTATCGGGAAACACCTTGAGCGGGGGGATCGATTGTATTGCCTGTTCTCCGAGCTGAGCCACTTGTTTCCCGCTCTTTGCCGTCTGCTGGCTCTGTTGCTTATTATATTTCTTCTCAATACAGCGGACATAGTCGTCAAGCCTATCAGCCACATGTGACGGTGGTCCCGATGATAGATTTCTCACAACTCTCATAACTTTTTCCAAAGGTATTATCTCCTCTGGCTCGGGCTTTTTCGGTGCAAGTTGTCTTTTGACATTGGCAGCCACCCTCTCATTTAGTTCCTCCTCAGTCAACTCGTAAGATAACTTTTCAGGAGCCTTGACGACCTTGGTTTTCTTATTTGCACCTTTTTCTGAGTAGTACTAGTTAACGAGAAGTGCAACTTCCGCTTTAGCAACTTAGTTGTGGGCGCAGTCGACGGCTGACGAGACGGTGTGGGTGATGGACTCAGGCTGGGCTCCCAACCGGCGGGAGGGATGGACTTTGAGGTGGTGGATTGCTACTCGGAGGAGTCGGTGGCCTTGGCGCCGAGTCTGGAAACACGATGTATTTCTTGTTCTATAGAACGATACCATTCTTGACTTCTGTTGAGGATGGACTTTGAGGTGGTGGATTGCTACTCGGAGGAGTCGGTGGCCTTGGCGCCGAGTCTGGAAACACGATGTATTTCTTGTTCTATAGAACGATACCATTCTTGACTTCTGTTGACACATGAACACGTCACGTATACCCGTGGCGCCGAGGTAGATGCTCCGCAACTCACTCCGTGGGAGGCCCGCCAGAAGCGTGATACGCACGACAATCTGGCGGGCGCTTTTGTAGACCCAAAACCCCGCTCGCCCGGGAGGGACCCCGTCAGGGCTCGCGGCGGCTATGGGTTGCCCTAGGTCGGCCTGACCTCCCCTAGAGCCTCGTGGATTCGCAGCCTTCAATATTGAAGAACGACGAAGAACGAGAAGAAAGATACAAGGGGAGAGGGATAAAAGTAGATGAACACGAAAAAGTAGTAGATGTGTTTGTTCGATTGGTGTTGGATCAATCGGCCGTCACCCCTCCTGTATATAAGAGGCGGCTGGACTTCCCGTGCAAGAAAAGGCTTGTATTCACGTCCAAAACTTTAATCTGGGTCGAATTCGGATGGACTGGACCGAACCTTTCAAAACTGTTCGGTCTGCGCCTTGCGGGTCGTTTTTGAGGCAGTAAACCTCTCCGGATCGAAATCTTGTAAAAAGAGAAGTTGTTCATCTCGAACATACAAAGAACTTTCATTTTATGCGTTTTTCCATTTGACTTCATCTGGACCCTTTAAACTCAGTTGGGAGCAATTCGACTTGTTTTTAGCCTTTCCGAATTGCGCTCACCCGAGGGCATAGGGTGTCTATGGTATGGCGACCCGCCTATGCTTAGCGCCCCTGCCTGCTCGCCCGAGGACAGAGCATGTCTATGGTTATGTGTTCACAGTATTTTGACTCCACAAGTTGCATATGACCTCGGATTGAGATGATCCAAAAATCAAAATTGATTGTCTCGATGATACACACAACTTGTGTTCACATTATATTTTCATCTGAGCTCATCTTGGTGGCACCTCTTTGTAAGCCAAAATTGGTCGTCAACACATGCCCCCTGTTTTTTGGTAAAGCTTACGTGCCAAAAAATAACTTGCACCATTATGCTGCTAAGGACGATGCCAACACTCCATCGGCCATGTGTTCTCAGGGCGATAATACTTTATTGTATGCTCGGGCTGTACGTCACCTGAACTTTTGATTCGGATCCTGCAGATAAGAAAAACATATTTCTTCTAACCGTCCATCCGGCCTGCACTAGATCCTTTGTTAGTGGCCGACTTAATAATCAAGTCGTCCTTACTAGTATTGGCAAAACTGAGCACCGGCTTCCAGGGAGGAGATAAAACCATGAAGAGTACCTCTAGCCAGATGCCGGCTTTGTCAACACAATGCATTCTTAGGGCAATATGCAAATATCAGCCGTGCGTCCTTATCTTGAAGGACCTGGAGAACCCGTCAACCAAAGTGTGAATAGCCGAAATAGATTAGAAGTTTCGGCTAGGGATAAATTGTGAGGTGCTAGCTTTGATGATATAGTTGAAGAACATGGATGACACGCCGCCTGAGGTCTCCTATAGTGAGATGAAGATCGCCGGCTTCGCCTGCCGACTTCTTGCTTATCCTCCGCTACCCCTGCCGGCTTTGCAACAGAAACTGGTGCACCGTTCTTGATTTGAGGGCTTCTTTTAGGAACCCATGCCATGTTCAACTTCTCCAACTCTTCGGCTCTGAGCCGCTTCACCTGCCACTCTTGCCAATGTGATAAGCCGAGTGGGTATCCCGGCTGTGATTTTACTTTATGCACTGGCAGTTCTTTCTTAGCTTTGGGCACTTCCGGCTTGACCTGTCCAGACTCGATGACTGGGTCCTTGAAAGTTACTCGCTTCACTTCCTTGCCCTTTGTAGCTAACATCATTTTAGCTGGCTTTTGGTTACTTGGAATCGGGTCTGAAACACCATCTTTGCGGCCATCTCTTTTTACTATGTATACTTGCTTGACCACCTCCTTCTTCCTCCATGAGCTCATGGCCAACCCTTGATTGAGTCGGGCTTTGACATGTGGTTGTCGTGTTGATTCTCTCGGAGCTGCATAAACTTGGCGAGGTGATTTAGCATAAGATGGATGGTGTGCCCGTGAATCATACATGTCCAGTGATTGATATGAATATAAGCCGGCATGGGAAGGCATTGATGACTTCGGCATTGGCGGCCCAAAAGAAGTTCGCGGAGCCGGCACATTGGGCTTCTTCTTTTGCCAATCCCGATCATCATATTTACACCTTGGGGTGACTTCGATGCCTTTGCTTCAGCTGGCCGATAAGCACATTTTCCTTCGCTCATCTTCTGATACTTCTCCAATAATTGAGCGAAGGTATCTTTCGATTTCCTCCTTCGGTGCTTATCGCTGCCTTTGTCCCTTCTATCATTGCAGGCATCGGTATTTGGATTTTCTTGTTGCCCCCCAGTGTTAGGCGTTCTCTTTGTAGCTTGGATGGAATGTCCATCCTCATGATTTTCGGCTTGAATAATTTCTCTGTTTGACGAATCAATCCCAACACCTACAGTGTGTACCCGCCCGTCTTCGGATGAGCCAGCTTGAGGCAGCCGAATCGACACTTGATCGCCGTCAAGATTAATGTTAGTCGGCTGGCTATCAGCTTGTGCTTCAAAAATTCCAATCGTCCTTCGAAAGACGATTGTGCTTCATGAAACATGGCGCAGTTCTTGATATTCTGCTTGAACAAATTCTGCATTTGCTCTTGTCTTGACGACTCGACATGGTAATCTTGTATGACAATTGGGTTAGCCGGCGATGCACCGACTATGCGATCACCTATGCCCGGAATGAAGGTACATTGTTAATTACCTAGCCGATCGTGTTGCGAGAACGGCTTTTGAGTTAAGTAACCGAATGATTCAGATTTAGCTTCACCCCATTCAGTTATGTTCTGACTTTTGCACTTTTTATCCGATGTTCTCGGATAAGCCATTATACTAGCATCGGCTTTCTCAAAATATTCTAAGCTTGGCTTTATATTTCTGAAACCAAAATAGTTAGAACAAATATGTCTCACTTGAGACCAAATGTTAGCCAAGTAAGAAATAAACAAAGCTGCCCATGTAGATATAAAGCTTAAAACAAACAATGGGGAAAGCTTTAGCAGTAAGAATTTGTTACTATCGGTCTCTCTAAAGGGCACAGTATGTTGGTCGATAAATTCTGAATCAATTTTATCGCTAACAAATAAATTACCTTTCACGATTGGTCTTTCAATGTTTCTTATAGAAATCATACTGGTAGAAGCTTCAATAATTTAGTTTTGACCAAATCAGAAAATAAGTAAATTATTTGCTAGATATACCTCTTCGAAGACGTTGGGAGAGCGTGATGGTTGCATGGCCTGAACAATATCTTGCCCCATCTTTATATAATTCTCCAACGCCTTGCCTTCTTCCTCTTCTGGATCTCGTGCCGAGTCTCTTGGACCCTCCTTGTCAACTGAACATTTCCGGACTTCACTTTCAAGCTCCTGATGTTCATCATTAACTGAACTTAGTTCGGTCATCTTCTTTTGTTCTTGATGCTCATCAATATCCTTGGCACGGAACTCGTGGGGTAGCAGGTAAACTCCCTTACATTCAGAAAAATCAAGCACGACAGTTTTGCTAAGCTTGCCATGCTCTTGATCAGCGAAGCTTGCTTCTTTTGATTCAGTAGATTCGGCACAAGTCCTATCTAATTCGGCTTCAACAACCGAAGTAACCATACTTTACGAATCATTCATCTTTTCTCCATGGCTTTCATCAATTTGCAAAGCTTCTTCTTCTTGCTTTCGCATCGTTTTAGCTTGGTTATCGTGTGGAAGAGTGGACTAGATAAAGTTTTGAAGATCATTCTCAAATGCTTTTAAATCTTCTTCCGCCTGTTTTTTCCTCCATGCCTCCAATTCTTTTGTACGCTTCCTCCTGAGTTCTTCATAAGCTTGTCGATACTCGGTCAGTAATTCCTCAAGAGTCGGCGTAGTGAATTCTTCGGTGATATCCTCTGTAGGGCATGATTGCCCCCCAACACTTTTTGTTTCTTTCGGCGGTGCGTTGCCGAAACTTTGTGACTGTGAAGAATAAAAATTGATCTTGAATTGTTCACGCTCCTCTTCACATTCTTTCTTATATGCCTCATAAGATTGGATTGCAGAGGGATCATGTGGATTTCTTTCGTATTCCAGGTAAATGGCATTGACCCTTTTGAAATACGCTACACGTTTTTCCTTCCAATCATCAAATTCATATGCGTCGGTAGAAGATGAAGGCACATGTGCTCCTGTTAAATTTTCACATGTTCGGCTGTGAACACCATGAAAGTGTGAAGCCGAATTATGTGTCTCACTAGTTCCACATGAAGCTGAAACGTTAGTAACATAAGGTGCCAATTGAGTAATCATATAAGGCGCAATATATGTCGGTTAGGAGTAACCGGCCAAGTGATAACCCACAAGTATAGGGGATCGTGTGTAGTCTTTTCGATAAGTAAGAGTGTCGAACCCAACGAGGAGCTAAAGGTAGGATAAGTATTCTCTCAAGTTCTATTAACCACTGATACAACTCTACGCACACTAAACGTTTACTTTATCTAGGAAATAATACTAGAGTAACAATACGGGTATGAGAGATAGCTTTGGGAGATAATAAATACAAGAAAGTAAATGTTAGTGCTGCAGCAATAAAGTACACTAAGTAACCATAAACTAACAGTACCATGAGTGTGGAAAAGTGGTGGTAATTGTGATGGCTTTGTCCAAGATTAATTACCGAATATATCGGGTTCATTGTCTTCGATGCAGTTTTCTATGTGGGAGAGGCTAAATATACATGCACTCCACTACTTGGGATTACAAGTACTATATGATTGGATTGTTAGAAAGCATCCGCGAATACTAACAATGCATTAAGGTTTCCCCAACCATAGCCTTAAGTTTATGGTCCTCTTACTCCCATACGTGCAACTAACCGGTTCGCGCCCTTAGGTTTCTGTCACTCCGGCAGGACTCCCCCCTTCGTTTACAAATACTACCAACCCCGTGATGTCGATCCATGCGCGCACAAGTATAATGGACACCAAAGGACAATACCATATCAACATACAACTCTAATGAACCAAAGGCATTCAACCAAACAATCAAAAGACAAATAAACTACACAAACATGTCATAGGTCATAGGATAAATATTATAGCATCAAACAACATGTTTACATAGGACGGTACAGAGGTTTGTGGGAGGATGAACCACTGAATACAAGGAGGAGTTGGTGATGGAGATGGCGGTGAAGACGGCGGAGAAGCAGCGCGGTGGCGCAGGGAGGCGGCGGCGCCGGCGACGGCGCGGGGAGCTCCTTCCCCGTCGCCGGCATCATGGGGGAGCGCCGCCCGTTAGCCTCCCTCATTCATCCCATCTAGGGTTGCAGTAAATCGGGCTTATCTCAGCCGTTCAGACTCGGAATCAGGCGAATTTTATGTCTAGAACGTTCGCCGTAAAATTTCCTGCAACTTTATCTTCGGCGAGACTTCCGTGGGACGCCGTCTTCGGGCCCAGACGAGCCCATCTTTGAAAAAGGTTTCCAGACAGATTTCAGGAAAGTCCCAATTCGACTCCAACAAGGTTTTCTCTTGTATTTTTGATAATTCCTACACATCAAAGAGTAAAACAAGAACAGTGTGCACTTTTGCAACTATTAATAGGTTAGTCCAAATAAATCATAAACTTAATATAAAAACAAGTGTCAAAAGCATAATATTAACATGAAACAATCAAAAATTATAGATACGTTTTGGACGTATCACCAAGTCGCTGGTATCAGCATAGCCGATTCCCCCATCCATCGGCTTGTCTGGGGACGACCCCGCATATTGCGAGTCGGCAGCCGATGGATAAAACCGTGAGACATCATCTTGCCGTGAGGTGTCTCATGCTGATCTATCGAATAACCCACGTTACTAATCGGCCTAAGATATGGGGCAGCCGATGCATGAGAATTCGAATATATATGTTGCACGTTGCTAATATTATAAGGATTTGAAGCATAGAGATTATTTTGCATCGACTTTTGCGCATAGTGTAAACTAGGGTTAGCCGATACAACACTCATATCAAAAGATCTACTAACGTCAACATAAGAGTAATTTGCATCTACACAAGGAGATCTTGAATTCATGTTACCGATGTAGATTGCAGTTTCTTGATGCGCTCCTCGTAGCAAGAACGGGTTGGAGACCGTTCGCTTCGTCCCCAGCGGAGTCGCAAAAAGGTGTGTTGACACATGAACATGTCACGTGTACCCACGGCGCCGAGGGAGATGCTCCGCAACTCACTCCGCGGGAGGCTCGCCGGAAGCGCGATACGCACGACAATCCTGTGGGCGCTTTTGTAGACCCGAAACCCCGCTCGCCCGGGAGGGACCCCGTCGGGGCTCGCGGCGGCTATGGGTTGCCCTAGGTCGGCCTGACCGCCCCTAGATCCTCGTGGATTCGCAGCCTCCAATATTGAAGAACGACGAAGAACGAGAAGAAAGATACAAGGGGAGAGGGATAAAAATAGATGAACACGAAAAAGTAGTAGATGTGTTTGTTCGATTGGTGTTGGATCAATTGGTCGTCATCCCTCCTGTATATAAGAGGCGGCTGGACTTCCCGTGCAAGAAAAGGCTTGTATTCACGTCCAAAACCCTAATCTGGGTCGAATTCGGATGGACTAGACCGAACCATCCAAAACTGTTCGGTCTGCACCTTGCGGGTCGTTTTGAGGCCGTAAACGTCTCTGGATCAACATCTTGTAAAAAGAGAAGTTTTTCGTCTCGAAAATACGAAGAACTTTCATGTTATGCGTTTTTCCATTTGGCTTCATCTGGACCGTTTAAATTTAGTCAGGAGCAATTCGACTCGGTTTTAGGCTTTCTGAATTGCGCTCACCCGAGGGCAGAGGGTGTCTATGGTAGGCCGACCCGCCTATGCTCAGCGCCGCTACCTGCTCGCCCGAGGACAGAGCATATCTATGGTTATGTGTCCACATTATTTTGGCTCCACAAGTTGCATATGACCTCGGATTGAGATGAACCAAAAATCAAAATTGATTGTCTCGATGATACGCACAACTTTTATTCACATTATATTTTCATCTGAGCTCATCTTGGTGGCACCTCTTTGTAAGCCAAAATTGGTCATCAACAACTTCTCCTAGTGTCTTCTCCTCGTCACCTCCAGGAATGTCAAGCTCCAGTGTATCAAATCCCGGCATAATTTCATCCACCCCGACACGAGCATAGTTAGCTGGAATCCCACCAAGATGGTAGCTTGCTCCAGGTTGATTTCGTAAAGCATAGCCGACCGCCACCTTGAAGGATATGTTCTTCATTTACATATGTAGCTCACAATTTGTCTTCTCCGTGACATCATCCACAGGGTAGTGAGTTGTCGGCTGTTCGAATGCAGATGCTTCTAGCTGCGTGGAACCCACGCTGCTTTTCCGCTGATCAGATGGGACGACATGGACTTCAGGACCTTCTAGCTGCTGCTGAGATGCCCTTTGCTGACTAAGTGAGTCCAGTTGCTCCTGCTGCCGCTGCACCTTGCGTTCCAATTCCAATAACCGGTCTAACTCCTTCTTCTTTCTCTGACAGCTTCTATAATTGTTAGCATACACCGAAAACCCTTGCTTCCACGAAACACCGGGTCCATAGCCTCGACATCGTCCAAAGTGTTCAGGATTCCCGAGGGCGAGTGTCAGCTCGTCGTTATCTCTCTCGGGCTGGTACTCTCCCTTTCGAACTTTTTCTATTACTTTCTCAATCTCTGTGGATATTCTTTCAACTTTTTCCTTCCATTTTCCCTTTGCAACAATCTGCCATGTATGTGGGTCCAACGCTGCCCCATGCGCGTACAACCAAAACTAGGACCTCTCGGGCCAGTCCGCTGTCTGTGGAATGATCCCTTTAGCAAGCAGTTCTGCTTCAAAGGCTTCCCACTTAGGCACGACAGTCTTGTAGCCACCTGTCCCCAAAGTATGGTGATATTTCTTCTTTGCAGCATTTGCCTTATTTATTTCCGATCGGGCCACAGCGGCAGATGATTCTTTTATCTTCACAAATGCGGGCCAGTCATGTTTTATCTTCACTAGTGCTCCAGTGAAATCTGGAGCTTGTTTCTCCGTATTCAGATAATTTCTCCATAATGTTTTCTTCCAGGTCTGGAATTGTGTGGCCATCTTCTTAAGAGTCCACTGCTTGACTTTCTCCTTCTTGTCATCTGTGAGACCTGGCGGTAGGTTGACATGTGTCAAGAGCGTGTCCCAAAGCAAAAAATTTCATCTTTGGTCGACATAACTAGCTCCATCGTTGTCTTCCTTCGGCTTATGCCATTCTTCAAGGATGATCAGGACCATGTCCCTAATAAGAACTCCGCATTGATTTATAAATTTACGGCGACTCTCTATGGGTTCTAGCGGTTCGCCATCATCACCAACTTTGTCGATCGATATCCTTGCACCGTCGCCCAACCTTTTGGTCAGGGCTCGTTGCCTTTTAGCAGCTGATTTGCTCGATCCGGAGGGCTAAAAAAATGACTCATTAATAAGTGCAATACAAATCAATTAATGTATCCAGTGATCAACAGAGGCTTAATAATATACCTCGCCGGAGTTTGTTAGGCGCCCTTCGTCGTCTCTGCAAATTTCTTCCAGCTCAGCTCCCTCACCGGAGTCGTTCAGAAATTGTGAGCTGTAATCGTCTCCAACCCCATCTTCTCCACTGGCATCTTCTCTACGGTGTGCACCGTCATTTATAATCTGATATATTCGGTCTTCATCGTCGTCTCTGCCGCGGGCGTCCATAGCTTAACTACAAAATAAACTACACAAATTTAGTAACAAGAATATTTTGAATAAACAAAAATAGTACTAGTCATTTTGAATAACTTCAAAAATAATGATCCAAAATTTATGTGTGACCCAACAAAATGTTCAGCAAGTAATAATCCTACATGTTTCACCATTTTTCAAAACATGACTAATTAGTTTTTAAAATGGATAATTTGTAGAGAATGGCCATCAATACAAGTCACTTATCTAATGTGTATCAATTGTTATCATCAATACTTTGTAATTAAAAAATTACTACAAATCTATTAAGTCATGTTATATATATCCACTACAAATCAATTACTAAAATTACTACAAATCAATTACTTCTATTTGCTTTAACAATGTGAACAATGTGATATCAAAAAAATTTGTGAACGAATTGATTTTACTTCTATTTGCTCTAACAATGTGAAAAATGTGAACAAATTACATCTAACAATGTGAACAAATTTGCAACAAATTTTAAACAACAAATTTCATACTCATTTTAAACAAGAATTTTCATACTCATTTTAAACAACAAATTTTCTAATACATTTTCCTAAAACATTTCTACATTCCTAAAATGAACAAGATTACAAAGCATACAAATTTTAAACAACCAATTTCATACACAATTTTCAAACTCATTTTAAACAACAAATTTTAAACAACAAATTTCATACACAATTTTCAAACTCATTTTAAACAACAATTTTTCAAACTCATTTTAAACAACAAAGCTCACTAATTTTCATACACAATTCATCAATATTTCCTAAAATTCATCAGTATTTCTCATACACAATTCATCAATATTACTAAATTCATCAATATTTCCTAAAATGTAAATATTGGGAAAATTCTGGAGCTTCTGCCATGGCCTCTCCGAGCTCGCCGCCCTCCTGCCCCTGCCCACCTGCTCTCTCTCCTTCTTTTCTCCCCACGAACCAAACCCTAGCCACCATGGCCTCCAAGCTCGCCGCCGTCGACTGAAGAGCGTCCCCGAGCAAATCGAGGAGCACCACGAGCTCCGCGTCGTCTTCCTCTGCCTCCACATACAAGGAATCGAGCTAGGGAGCCCGGAATAGCCGTCTTCGTCCTGGTCTTCTCCGACACCGGCCGCCGCACGTCGAGCTAGTTCGCCGCTGTCCCTCCTCCGATCTGGACCTCGATTTTGGCGAAATTGAAGAACAGAAGGGAAGAGATGTACCTGGTCGGCGATGGCGGCAGCCTTGCGGTGATGGAGCGTGCGGGGGCAGACGGCGTCGATGGAGCGCGCGGCGGCAGAGAGCTCAATCGATTTCGCCAAAGAGCTGGAACTGGAAGAGAATGGGGAGGGATCGGAGCGGTCGTGGGTATATATACAGAAATCCTTTAGTACCGGTTGGTGGCTCCAACCGGTACAAAAGGTCCTTTAGTACCGGTTGGAGCTAGTCTGGCCTTTAGTACCGGTTGCAACCACCAACCGGTACTAAAGGTTTTTTCGGCAGGTAGGGAAGTTGCGCGCGTGAGGCGGCCCTTTAGTCCCGGTTGGTATTAATAACCGGGACTAAATGGGCTTTTGGAAAACAAAAAATTTGGCGCGAGGCCCACAGTTTTACTTGTTCTTTTTATTTGTTTTTTAGAGAATGTAATAAATTGATAAAATCAATATCTTTTTATCTGCTTATCAGAAAAATGCAAGTAATATATCGAATTGTTCAGAAAAATGTAATCTATCTATTTGAAATGTGAGGTAAATTCAATTAATTCCAAAATTTGGAATTTGAACTCTATTAAGTCATTATATGTATTGAAATAGTTTTTTTGCTCTCGTTCCTTTTTCTTTTTTCTTTTATATCTATTTTATTTAAATGTTTAATTGTCTATACATGTGTTACTTTCTTCCAGTGCCTCGTCTGCTATATAAAAGGTTCTCCACGTGTTCCAACGCATTGTCTCAGTGCAGTCTACACTTCCTAGTTCTTGTCCCTGAGGGTGAAAATTAGCAACTAGCAGGTGAGCGTTGTGCCTCTTCCTCCTTGTCTATTTTTGAGTGATTCTTATTGTTTAATACAGTTACATAAAATGTTTAATATATTATTACACATCACCAAACAGTTTTCAGAACATAGTTAAATAAAAGTTTTTGAGTGAATCTTATGCACTTGGTTGCAAATTAATGGAGTCCTCTATCTCATAGAATCAGAACCAAAAAGGTACATAAAAGGTTTAATAAATTATTAGACCTCACCAACAACATCCCTATCTAGTGTTGTGGTATAAAAAATTTTCTTCGTGTGTCCCTTTCTTCTGATTGCGCCGTAACCATGGACAATCTTCATCATTTAACACGATGCTTGGGTCAGTGTTCACTGTGAAGGGCGTAATTTCATCAAACTTATTGTAATCTTCTGACATGTCTGTCTTGTCCTCCACTCCCACAATGTTTCTTTTCCCTGAAAGAACTATGTGGCGCTTTGACTCATCGTATGATGTATTCGCTTGCTTATCTTTTCTTTTTTTGGTTTGGTAGACATGTCCTTCACATAGAAAACCTGAGCTACTTCATTGGCTAGGACGAATGGTTCGGTGTGGTATCCAAGATTCTTGAGATCCACTGTAGTCATGCCGTACTGCGGGTCTACCTGTACCCCGCCTGTCAGGTTGAACCATTTTCACCAAAACAAAGGGACCTTAAAAGAAGATCCATAGTCAAGTTCCCATATCTGCTCTATGTAACCATAATATGTGTCATTTTGCCCATTGTTGTTTGTTGCATCAAAGCGGACACCACTGTTTTGGTTGGTGCTCTTTTTATCTTGGGCGGCCGTGTAAAATGTATTCCCATTTATCTCGTACCCTTGGAAAGTCAATATAGTCGAAGATGGTGACTTGGCCAACAAGTATAGCTGTTCTCCAACAGTGGTGTTATTAATGAGATGTGTTTGCAACCAACCGCTGAAAGTCTCCATGTGTTTTACTTTAATCCAGGAGTCAGTACGCTCCGGGTTTTCGGAGCGTACAATATTCATGTGTTTCTCGCTATATGGAGCCATCAAGCTGGAATTATGTAGAACTATGTAGTGTGCTTGAGTGAAAAAATGTCCGTCCATACTTATTATTGCTTTCTTTCCTAGCATGCCTTTTCCACGCAGTCTCCCCTCATGGCGCGATTGAGGAACACCGATCGGCTTAAGGTCAGGAATAAAGTCAACACAAAACTCAATGGCCTCCTCTGTTCCATAGCCCTTGGAGATGCTTCCTTCTGGCCTAGCACGATTATGAACGTACTTCTTTAAGACTCCCATGAACCTCTCAAAGGGGAACATATTGTGTAGAAATACATGACCGAGAATAGAAATCTCTTCGACTAGGTGAACTATGAGCTGCCAAGACATTGGACCACATCCTTTTGTAAACTTGGTAGAGTTTCTGGATTGATCACCTTTTGAGAAATTGCATTGAGGAATGCACATAGCTTTACAATGGGTACTCGAACATTTTTCGGTAGAAGCCCCCTCAATGCAACCGGAAGTAATTGTGTCATAATCACGTGGCAGTCATGAGACTTTAGGTTTTGAAACTTTTTCTCTGCCATATTTATTATTCCCTTTATATTCGACGAGAAGCCAGACGGGACCTTGATACTGCTCAGGACTTCAAAAAAGATCTCCTTCTCTTCTTTGGTAAGAGCGTAGCTGGCAGGACCTTGATACTTCTCTGGATTCAGGTCGTCTCGTTCGTGCATACGTTGTGGTCCAGCCGTGCATCCGGTGTATCTTTCGTCTTCCCATACACGCCCAAGAAGTTTAGCAGGTTCACGCAAAGATTTTTCGTCACGCGCATCACGTCGATTGCAGAGCGAACCTCTAGGATTTTCCAATAGGGTAGCTCCCAAAATATAGATTTCTTCTTCCACATGGGATGTGTCCGTCAGCGTCATTCGGAACAGATTGTCCGCCAGGACCCTTTCCAAAGATTACTTTTAAATCCTTGACCATACCATATATATCACACCAGTAGGGCGGGTAGGCTTCGTCCGGTGATCTGCCTCACCTTTGAAATGCTTGCCTTTCTTTCTTAAGGGATGCTTGTTTGGAAGAAATCGACGATGCCCCGGGTACACATTCTTGTTACCTAAATATATACTTTCAGTCTCACCTAAACAGTGCGTGCATGCATTGTATCCCTTGTTTGACTGTCCTGAAATGTTACTAAGAGCAGGCCAATCATTGATGGTTACAAACAACAATGCTCGTAGGTCAAATTCCTCCAGTTTTGCTCATCCCACACACGTACACCTTCTTCACGCCACAACTGTAAAAGTTCTTCAACCAATGGCCTCAGGTACACATCAATGTCGTTGCCGGGTTGCTTCGGGCCTTGGATGAGCACTGGCATCATAATGAACTTCCGCTTCATGCACAACCAAGGAGGAAGGTTATAGATACATAGAGTCACAGGCCAGGTGCTATGACTGGAGCTCTGCTCCCCAAAAGGATTAAAGCCATCTGTACTTAGACCAAACCTTAAGTTCCTTGCATCACTGCAAAGTCGGGAAGTCTCTGTCGATTTTTCTCCACTGCGACCCATCAGCGGGGTGTCTCAGCATCACGTCTTTCTTACGGTCTTCTTTGTGCCATCGCAACAACTTGGCATGCTCTTTGTTTTGGAACAAACGTTTCAACCGTGGTATTATAGGAGCATACCACATCACCTTGGCAGGAACCCTCTTCCTGGGCGCGGCTCGCCCTCAACATCACCAGGGTCATCTCGCCTGATCTTATACCGCAATGCACCGCATACCGGGCATGCATTCAAATTCTCGTACTCCTCACCACGGTAGAGGATGCAGTCATTGATGCATGCATGTATCTTCTGCACCTCTAATCCTAGAGGGCAGACAACCTTCTTTGCTTCGTACGTACTGGGGGTAATACGTTATCCCTTGGAAGCATTTTTTTAATATTTTTAGCAACTTTTCAAATCCCTTGTCAGATAGACCGTTGCAGCAATTCCAGTGTGGTACCCAGCTTTTTCTGGCCATCTTCGCAATTTGGGTACAACAATTTTTGTGATCCTCTAACATGCGCTCCAACTTCAACCTCTCGTTTTCACTTCCGCAGTTTATCTGTGCATCAAGAATGGCCCGACGAAGATCATCATCAGGCTCATCAACAATGGCCTCTTCTTCAGCTTCGTCTTCCCCCATTGTAGTACCACCGTGTTCAGGGAACATAGGATAGTTGTCATCATCCTCTTCTTCTTCATTGTCTTCCATTATAACCCCTCTTTCTCCGTGCTTGGTCCAACAATTATAGCCGGACATGAAACCGGACTGCAACATGTGGACGTGAAGGGTTTTTGAGGTAGAGTAATCCTTCGTATTCTTACAGACACTACATGGACAAGAAATAAAACCATTCGGCGGCTTGTTTGTCTCAGCCACGCGAGAAAATTATGCATGCCATTAATGAAGTCGGGACAGCGTCGGTCACCGTACATCCATTGCCGGCTCATCTGCATTATATAAATATATCAAAAACCATTACACTACATCATGAATATATAATAGTGACCAAATTAATTAATACAAGTTCATCACATTAAAACCAAATTAGAGTAGTGACCAAATGTAATACATAGTTCACATAAAACATACATTGAAACTAACATACAACTATCTAATGCATTTAAATGCAACAACAAATGCGATCAAAATCGCAACTAAGGTAACTATTGATCCAACAGCATAATGATACCAAGCCTCTTTATTAATTGCATATTTTCTAATCTTTCTAATCTTCAAGCGCATTGCATCCATCTTGATCTTGTGATCATCGACGACATCGGCAAGATACAACTCCAATTTCATCTTCTCTTCTTCAATTCTTTTAAATTTTTCTTTCAAATCATCGTTTTCTTTTTCAACTAAATTTAACCTCTCCACAAGAGGGACGGTTGGAATTTTCGGTTCATACCTCCTAGATAAAAATATCTATGTCAAGTGTTGGTCGGCATAATTGTCATATAAACATGAAATGAAACAAATAGTTATAAAAGATAATATACCACATCCGAATCATAGACCGGGCGAGGGCTGACGGGGACGGATATCAAAACCATGACACTATAAATATAACAAACAATCATACAAGTAAGAAAATTATACAAGTAATAACTATGCATCTAAATCATACAAGTAATTTTTTAAAAAAAATAAAAATAAAAACAAGAGGCTCACCAAGGTGGTGTCGGTGACGGGACGGCGCGGTCGATCGACGACGGTGAGGACGGGGACGGAACGGCACTAAAACCCACAAATCATACTTTAATTTGAGCTCGAATTGCATATAAAACAAATGAACTCCCTAACTTAGCATTTCATCAAACACCTAGCTAGCACTTGAAAAATGAAATGAGCTAAACTAGCAATGAAATGAGCTAAATTAGCAACGTCGGAAGAAAGGATGAAGTTGCTAACCCTTTGATAGATGGGTGCCGCCAATCTTGACAAATCGTGGAGAAAAATGGGGATGAACTCGAGCTCGGGAGAGTAAACGAGGAGAAAAATGGAGATGTTGCTCGAGCTGGAAAATGGAGAAGGCTGGCTCGGGGAGGAAGATGATATAGGGCTCGCGCTGGCCCCACGCTACGGCTGCCTGCCGCGAACCCTTTAGTCCCGGTTCGTATCACGAACCGGGACTAAAGATTCCCTACGAACCGGGACTGGAGCTGGCCGGCGCCCTGGCCGTTCGAACCGGGACTAATGGTCCCATTAGTCTCGGTTCCAATACTGGCCGGGACAAAAGAGCCGAACGGAAGGCCTTTTTTCTACTAGTGAAGGCGCTGTCCAAACTCAAAAAATAAATGGCGAGCTTCTCTCTGAATCCAGCGAGCGACGAAGCTGATAAAGCCGCCATCCTATGTACTCTACTGCTCAATGCTCATGCATTGCTTTCTCTGCGTAGCCATCCTCCAATAAATCGTATCCTTAAACAAAAATCTCCCAGCATCTTGAGAACCCACGAAACAATGTAGTTATATGTATAAATCACACGTGTTACTCATGTAGAGTTGGGGTCTCGCGCACTATACATACTTCAAACATATCAAGACAAATTAAATTGGATCAGGCGCGGTTGAACCTGGGTACGCCTGATTAGTAGTGGAGCAAATGGTGTAAAAAAATAAAGTGGTAAAAAAATAAGAGGTTAAGCAGACTTAAGAAGCAAACTAAACCTCAGACTCAAATCATTCTGAGCAAATACAAGAACCTCTGGAATAAAGCTCATGGCTTATATTGATGGTGACACTAACTGGTCAATCTCAAGTTTCAACACGCGAAGCACACAGGTCTCTTGCTAACTAAATAGATGTAGGTACTGACCTGTTACACTCATCAGTCATCACACGTAGTATGTCAACTGTAGGCTGTAGCAAATAATGCATCCGCGTCATCCAAGAACTAAAGTAGCACATTCCAACAGAAGCATGATTTGTGAGAAGAAAGGCACCACACCAAGATCAACTGGCAAAGAAACGGGATCGAGCTCTCCGCAACATCCCCTTGCACATTCGCCACCAACTCTTTTTCATCCTTTCCTTTCTGATATCAGAGTGAGCACCTATTCTCAAGACACGGTCTGTCAAAGTTGCTAATCTTGTGTCTAAAGTACTGATTTTGTTCAGAAGAGAGTTAACCTCATCATCAAGTAAGAATGCATCCATCTCAGCAAATTTTGCGTTGTCATCATCAATCAAAGCTTCTTTGAATGATCGCAATGCCGTGAAAAGGACAGGGAGGCTTCTTCTTTGCCCACACGACCATTATCACCAACACAGTCGCCGGTAACTTCAGTTTCTGAATCCTCCTGTGACATAAAAGAGAACTCGTGCCTGTAAGTAATAATTCAAATGTTCCATAGATAAATTTGTGCAAGGCAATAGATTCTAATGATACAGATCAATTTTTCTAGTTCTTACTGAAGCAATGCAAGTGAAGTAAGATACTGTTACAGCTTACAATTGCCATCCAATACTGGTTAGCGCTATAAAAGAGAACTCATGCCTGTAAGTAATAATCCAGTGTTTCATAGAAGCAGTGAAAGCAAAGTAATATACTGTTACAATTGTCATCTCATAGTGGTTAGCACCATAAAGTGTAAAGAGCTTTTTAGTGAACAAAGATTTCCAGCCTCAAATATTGGCAATCTGGCACTATATATCCTTGTGCTATCACATATTGTGCACAAACCCTGATGCCAAAATTGAAACATTGGACTTCATACTAGTATATAACCTAGAACTGAACTCCCTACTATAATTATAGGGCCAAACATGTTACTGCATCAAAACCTGAAAGTCTTTTTTTTTCGAAAGGTCCAGCAATTGCTGGCTCTCATATATTAGCAGAGGGAACAACCGTACAGAGATGTCGCACCGAACGAAATTACGTCCGGATGCGAACAGAAAATGAAAAGAAAAGAAAAAAGAACAGGGCAACCAGCCAGCCACCCTTGTGACACTAACTCGTTACCCCTGCGATGCAGAACCAAGGCCCTGCCTCGTAGAGCTATGGTCGCAAAGCCACCCGAGGCCGCCGCCTCGGCGCACGTCCACCGTCCGGGGCCGCCGCCCCGGCTTCCGCCGCCCAGACTTCAGAGCCACCCCACGCGACTGCTGTGAACCCGATGCACAACGAGAGATAAGACGCTCCAAGGTGGCGCCTCCAAGAAGGTAGCGACGTGTGCGCCGCCGCCGCCCGCTCCAAAAGGAGCTTAGGTTTTCACCCGGAGAGACTTATGGCACTCGCGTCGATAGAGCCTCGCATCTCCCAAACGACGCAATCAAGAAGGAGAACGACACCCTAAGGCGTCGCCGCCGTCTGCACCTAGGTGCAAGGTTTTCACCTGGAGAACGAGCTCGACCGCCAAGCCGGAGGACCAGGCATATGAAGAAACTTTACAAGAATCTTCAGACAAAACAATGGAATCACCTTGTTGTGCATCAAAGAATGAGGCCACACCATGAAGTAGGGGTCGAAGAGGGAAGAACAACATGTTCTCTTGAAGAGGAAGTCCACCTCTGTTGTTTCCAGGCAGACGGACAGGAACCAAGATTCCGGATCCCCACCGTAGTCAACAGATAGGCACACAAAGCCATCGATAACTATTATAAGCTGCAATCCAACATCAACAGTATCCTCTAAGCTGCAATCCAACATCAACAGTATCCTCTAGTGGACGCTTAGCAACCTCCTTAACACTTGTGTGCAATGGAAACGTCTTGTGCAGCATAAACCTCTCGACGCCGTCAATATCTGCTGTCCAGAGCCAAACAGAAAGCGTGCATTCATGTACTTCAACTATACATAGCTCCCCATCCTTGGTCTGACCAATATTAAATCTTGAGTACGAGTCTGGCCCTCTCAAGGGCAGCGGCACATCCACTCGGGAGAACTGAAAGTTAGCAGTGTTGAGCGCAAAAATGCGGTCTTCATAGAACCAACAGACGAACCCACTGAGAACCGTACCAATAGTGTGTCTGCCGCCCTCAAGCAGCGGCATCCTGGGCTCCGGGAAGACCTGCCACTCCATGGAATGAGACGAGAAGACGGCTACGCGCGACCACGTCCATGAACGATCGTGATGGACACAGACCACACGGGATGGCCTCTGGTCATCTCGGTCGGCAGGGAGCGTGTGGAACTCAAGGAAGGAGTGGACGCCGACGTGTGCCTTCTTGGGGCAGATATCCAGGGCCTGCGCGTGGACGTCGTACACGACACACTCTGCTGGGTGTTCCGGTTGACGAATAAGGCGTACCCGTCGGTGTAGGGAACTTCGGAATGGTTTCTCCACTCGGAGGAGCCGTCGTCTCTGAGTAAATCAGCGAAGGCGTCGGTCGTGCCCGAGTCGGACATCCGACTGACGGCGGGGACGAAGGCGCGCATGTCTGGTTCCATAAATAGAGCAAGGATGGGCGGCGTGTGGAGCTCTCGGAAGCGGAGGCGGAAGGCCGGGGAGGAGCGGACGGCGCGAAGGAAGGCGCGGTAGGTGAAGGCCGCGCGGGCGAGGGTCGGGAGGTCCGGGAGGCGGAGGAAGATCTCGCGGAGGAGGTCGTCGGTGAGAGCGCTAATGGTGGTCGGAGCGGGCGGCGGCGAGGGTGGGTCGTGGGAGGCCATAGCTGTGAAGTTCGACCGGCGTGGCCCGTGGGCTCGATTTCACCACTGCACTAGGCTTCATTTCCCTCAAAAAAAAATGAATGAAAATCTGTAGGACGCTTCACAGCTGCTGCTGTTCGAACTTCACAGCCATGGCGTCCCAGTCCCAGTGTCCCACCATCCACCGTCGCCGCCGCCACCCCCTCCGACCACCATTACCGCTCTCACCGATGACCTCCTCCTCGAGGTCTTCCTCTGCCTCCCGGACCTTCCGAGCCTTACCCGCGCGGCCTCCACCTGCCACTCCTTCCTCCGCGCCGTACGCTCCTCCCCGGCCTTCCGCCGCCGCTTCCGCGAGCTCCATGCGCCCTCCCTCCTCGCCCTCTTTCGCACATGCAAGCCTTCGTCCCTGCTTCCAGCCGCACATCCTGGCTGGACATCGCCGCCCTCTTCTCCCATTTACTCCGAGACGACGACGCCTCTAAGTGAGGGACAGATTCCGAGATTCCCTACTCCGACGGGTATGTCAACTTTGTCAACCGGAACACCGAACAGAGTGTCAGCTACAAACCCCTACCCACGACGGTATCGACACCTACCTTGAGTTCCACACTCTACCCCCCCCCCCCCCCAGTGTCCCACCATCCACCGTCGCCGCCGCCACCCCCTCGACCACCATTACCGCTCTCACCGATGACCTCCTCCTCTGCCTCCCGGACCTTCCGAGCCTTACCCGCGCGGCCTCCACCTGCCACTCCTTCCTCCGCGCCGTACGCTCCTCCCCGGCCTTCCGCCGCCGCTTCCGCGAGCTCCATGCGCCCTCCCTCCTCGCCCTCTTTCGCACCAAGAAGAACAGAGTCCATCCCGTGTGGTCTGTGTCCATCACGAACGATCATGGACGTGGGCGCGCGTGTCCGTCTTCTCTTCTCACTCTATGGAGTGGCAGATCTTCCCGGAGTCCGGAACCCTGCTGCTTGATGGTGAACAGCGCGCAGATGGTAGAGTTGTCAATGGGTTCATCTGTTGGGTACAGAAGAGGAAAGGCTTCATTCTTGCGCTCAACACTGCCACATTTCAGTTCTCTCGAATGGATCTACCACCGCCCTTGAGAGTACCGTATTCAAGATTTGAGCTTGGTCAGACAAAGGATGGGAAGCTCTGTGTTGTACATGTACAGGAATGCATGCTCTCTGTTTGGCTCTGGACAGCGGACGATGATGGCGTCGACAGATTTGTGCTGCACAAGATGCTTCCATTGCACACAATGGTTGACGAAGTCACTAAGCTTTCAGTAGAGGATAATGTTCATGTTGGAGTTGGAGAGCTTAGAGCAAGAGCAATAAGAGAGCCGGCAGCCGGCTGTATAGCGAGTACACGTTAGCTAAAGCCTTCATCCGTATAATAAGCTGCCTCTTGAGTTGGCTATATAAAATATTTAATCATTCAGTCGTTGCATGTACATGTGCGTGCATGCAAGAGTGACAGGGGCCGGAAGAGCTAGCTTAGCGCCCGCACCTGGCTGCATGCCGACTGCAGTTTCTCGTTTGCTGCGCTATAGCCCGGCGATATGTGAAGCGCCAGCTCTCTTCTATTTCCTCTCTTCTCTCTCCTCCACCTAGTATTTTGCTGATGTGGAGTACCTTATAGCCTGCTGACTAGACTCTATTGTACTTGCTCTTATGACGGGTATCGATGGATTTGTGTACATGTCTGTTGTTTTGTCCAGGGAACCACTGTCTACTGAGTGGTTCCTATCCTTCTGCCTGGAAACAGGAGAGGTGGACCTGCTCTTCAAGGAAACATGTCGTTTGCACTGCCATGTCGATCCCTACATCATGCCCTGGCCACCTTTGATATGCACCAAGGTGAGTCCATGCTTATGTGCGAAGATGCTGGTAAAGTTTCTTCATATACAGTTATGTACCCGCCTCCAGCATCTGCATCTCTGCCCCTAGGCTTCTCGCACGCCTTCCTCGGCAGGAGGGCCCAAGCCATGGCCTCGCCTGCAGCTCTGGATCGGGACAGCTGCCTCTCTCCTAACCGACAGAGTGCAGCGGGGCGAAATCGACTCGCCTGCGGAGCATCGTTGAGGGCTCCCTCGACCTCGACTTCGACCTCGACGCTCCATCCCCTACGGACTGCGACGCCTGGCGCCGCGCGGGCTGCCCACCGTCCTCGGTGATTAAGGCGGCCCCGGTTGGCATACTGCGCACCGCGCTGTTTTTCACTGCCCCTGCACCTCCACGCGCTCGCCACTCCGTCCGATTCGACATCCCCGCTCCTCGACTTCAGGCCAAGTCATCCTCCCCTGCACCGCGCCTTCGTGTTCTGTCCCGTCGTCCGTCCCCTCCATCTCCGGCGACGGGTGGCCCGACCTCTACGATGGCGGGTGGCTCGAGGGGCGCCTCTCCGGAGCCGGGCTGGGAGCTGGTCACCTCGCGCCGCGCCCGTCGCGTCCTCCCCATGCCGCGCTCCGCGCGAGACGAAGCGGCCGCTCTCCGCTTCAAAAGGCGTACGAAGGGGCTCTGCTCTCGTTGTCTCGCTCCAATTCGTCACCACCGCTCCTCCGGGTGCCGCGACAAAATTAGGTGCCTCACCTGCAACCTCTCTGGCCACCGGGAAAGGGACTGCCCACTCCGGCTCGCCAAGAAGATCATCAAGCCCTCCACTGCTTGCCTTCCTCCACGTCGGCCGGCCTCCTCCCCAACCGCACCTGGGGCCCTGTCATGGGCTCTTGTTGCCGCGACTCCCTTCGTGAGTGAGGTCGGACCTACGCTTCTCCCGCCGCTGCCCTCCTCCAACCCGCCCGTGCTCCCTCCACCGCCTCTCATGGACATGATCGGCACTGGCTCGGCTGCGCGGCGCCCTCTGGAGCACGTGTCTCCCGCTACGACTGTGACTCGCACTCTGCCAACTCAAGCTCGCCACGCCCAGAGCGCGCCGACGAGTTCTGCCTCCAGCGACCTCGCGCTCGGCAACCAGGATCATGCGCACCCTGCGATGGATGTGTGTTTCTCCACTTTGGCATCGAGGGTGCTGGCTAGTGAGAGGTGCTACAAGATGAGCGTGGACGATGTGCTCTCTGCGGAGAACGAGAGGACTGACCTGGGGCTGCTGCAAATGCAAGGAAAGGTCGGCGACCGCGAGACGGCTGAGTCGGAGGTGCTTTTGTGCCTGTCGACGGCTGCGTCCGGGGAGGTGTTGCCGGAGGTCTCTCGTCCGGCTTTGGAGTGCTCCCCATTGATGTCTAGTAGTCACCCGCTCCTTTCTCCGGACGCGAGCCTCACTGTTCTGCTCTCGCCTGGTGACGCGCCGTGCGAGGGGGACATCCCAGCGTGGACGTAGAGAGCGTGGATGGCCTCACCATGGTGTTGATCTCGCCTGGCGACACGCTGTGCGACGGGGGATTTTCCAGTGAGGATGATGAGGACGAGGAGATGGAGCAGCTCCTGCCATTCCTCGCCGATCTGGATCAGCAGGAGCTACTGCTGGACGGCGAGGAGGTGGGCGACTGGGCGAGGAGGGAGTTTCAGCCCGTCGCGGACGTCATTGACGCTGACGCGGAGGCTGCTACGATTGGAAACCTCCTCGCTGCCGATACTGATGACGACAGTGATGATGATGATGTTGCTGACGCTGCGGGTACGACTCCCTCCTCTGGCATCGTGATACGCAGTGTCGCGGATCTGTTCAGCCTGCCGGTTGTGCCGCTGCTGCCCACGCCTATTCCGCCAATGCCACGTGCTGATGCGGCCCTTCCCGCCCCCGACCGTCGTAGCAGCAGGCTCGCGGCGAAGGCTCAACTCCCTGCAGTCGGCAAAGCGCAGCGTGTCCTCCACAAGAAAATGGGGCTCGACTTTGGAGATATGCCCCTGGTGGAGGCTACGAAAGAATTCACGAACACCTGCAAGAAGGCTCCGTTCTCTGATTCGGCAATCAACGGGTTGAGGACCCTCCTCAGGCTGAACTTGCCGACATGACGGCAAGCGGATGAAGCTTTGATTGGCCTTGCTGGCCTAGGGGGAAGCGATTTCCCGCCTCCGTCGGCGCTAGACGTCTCCGCCTAATCTGCTTCCCGACCCCCAGATCGCGCCGCGTAGTTGCGTTTTGAAGATATGACGATATATCTTTCTGAGAGAATAGACGGAGTAGGGTGATTTGGATCCTAGCGGGGCTACTTTCTTTCGCCTAGTACGCCCTGTCATGTATGACTTTTTTTCTTTTTGGTCTCGGCCGTGTCATGTTTGCTCCTCCTATATCAATATAAAAGGCAAAGCTTTTGCCTCGTTTTCAAAAAAAGAAAATCTGCTATTGACTTTTAGGTTTTGATGTAGTAACATGTCTGATTTTGTAAGTATGGCAGAGGGTGTCAGTGTTAGTGCTAGTATGAGAATCCAATGTTTCAATTTTGGACTGTGCTAATAAGCGCACGTGCCCTACATTATCTTTCCGTGGGCACGACTACTAAATATAGTAACTGAGACATGCATGCATGCATGCAGCCACGATTCTTTTGTTTTCAAACTTGAAAATGTTTTATCTCTTGAACCGCAAATCGAATTTCTGATCTGTTTTCACGGTTGGCTTTGTCGTAACAAGATCTCCAAATCTAGATCCCACGTTGATATGTTTTGACAACTTTTTTTTCAACCTCTAGTTGCCAGATTATATTCACTTGGTCACCAGATATAGTCAGATGGGTTACCGGGTTAAAACCAAGTGGTTACCAGATTTTATTAACTTTGCTTTTCAGCAATCATAAATGTAATCCTTTCGTGATGGTAATGTCATATTTTACATGCTTAGAGTGGATCACAATACTCACGTACTTGACAAGTAGATCATGGCTAGGACAAAATAATATGTAAAAAGTATTTGGTAACTATGTATTCTTTGGGTGGTAATTGTTAACTAGTAATATGGTATCTATAGTATTATAACCTGGCAACTGACGACGAAAAAAAAAGTTTATCAAAACATATTAAGATGGATCTTACTTTAAAGTACTCGTCGAGACGAACCCAGCTGTGAAGACGGATCTTCAATTCCATTAATGGTTTAAAAGATAATTAGTTTTGAATTTTCAGATTATAGAAAGATTCCATGCATGCGGGTATTTGGTCCCTCCGTCCTTGTAAGAAGAGTAAGAATGCTAGCGCTGGACGACGCGAGTGGCTCGTTCCCTAATTAGAAAAACCGTTTTTTAAATCATCCGGCCATTTTATTAGAGCATCTCTGATGTAAAATAGGACCCTGAGGGCACCACTTTTTTGGTTTTAGGACACGGCACTCATTTCATATGATATAGAATAGGGCAATAGCAATATTTCAAATGAGGAAAAATATGGCACCACATGAGATCCGACGGTGGGTACAGAGGGAGACGCATCTGACGGTCGTTCGGACGCCGAGCATGATTTTGGACGCCGGAGAGCGACAGAGGCTGGGAAGACGGCAAGGGACGGTGGGAGGGTCTCAGCTACGTCGATGGAGCGCGGTAGGTGGTCGGAACTTCGAAGTCACGCGGTGGCACCCGTTGTAGCAGTCAAGGCCGGGTTGCGTGGGCCACGCAGCACCTACCAGCCACCAAATCAAAGGTCCCCGTGTTGGCGTGGCCCCACAGACTACCGCCAAAGGGTGGCCAGAAGTGGTCGGAATGTACTCCGTGAGATGGCGACGGGCAGAGATTCACGGCGGCGGTGGGGCGCTGTTGGCCACCCCAAGCCGCCGGAGGAGGCGGGCGAGGCGCGGCGGGTCCAGAGAGCGACCAGGGAACACTGGCGGAGCAATTTCAGCTCGATTTGGACGGGGTTACGCCAGCAGCAATGGAGGGTGATCGCGTGCAGGAGGTGGCTGAAAACTGAAGCAGATGGTTGGGCTGCGCCCGCCTGATGCAAAAGGTTTTAGGGCATGGGTTTGGTGATGCATATTTGCATCACCGAATTCAAAAATTTAGGATGCGCTGCATCACCATAAAGGGATAGGACATATGTTGGATTTGATTTTTTAGCCTTCCATGTCCCAAAAATTAGTTAAATTTGTTTTGCATCATCTGTTGGAGACGCTCTTAAGCAGTCACAAAACAAGGAATACAAATACCTTCTGGCGGATCTACAAACCACACATAAGTTCAAACGCCATGGAACAACATTACATTTGATAACTTGGTCGTCAGATTGCTTATGGTTACGGTTTTCTAGTCGTTGTCGCGATATTTCTTATTTTATGAAGATAGCATTGACACTTTGGGAATCTTGCTCTGGATGGCTCTCGCGACACGGGTGACCCGAGATGGTCGGCGACGTTCGTCTCGACGATCGTGCTGGCGTCCCCTCGCGAGTCCAGCGCATGGGCACGCTCATCCTTCGCCGTGCGACAGCGCGTTTCGTCCTCCTTGATGAGGAGCAGGTGGTGATCGACGCCCGGCACCACCGTGCAGGGGAACGGGTGGAAATCGGTGTCGCAATGGATCTACATATGTTCTTTGTTGCATCAGTGGGCAGGACTCTACAGCGAGGAAGACGGTGCTTTGATGAAAGGTAGGGCTGATCAACTGATGCGCGTGGCGTCTCGGCTAGGATTGTGATCCAGTGAAAGTGAAGTCACGTTGCAATTTTATGCCTCTTATTTCCCATTCAATGTTCATTGAACGGTTTAAAATTGTAAACTTAAAATTCTAATTTAAAAAAATCCAGTAAGTCTTATGTGTTTCGTACTGGAAAAGTTTCATTCGCTTGGATTATTATTTTATGATTTAATAGCCTTTTAAACTCAAAGCATGAAAATCTATTTAATGATAAACCATTTATCCAATACATAACGAAATATGTACGACTTACTGGAATTTTTCAATTTTTCTGAAAAGTTCAAAATTTAACCTCAAAATTTGGACCATCGGATGGAGACAAAAGGACTAAAGTTACAAAGTGACTTCAGGTGGTGAAGTCACTCGATCTCAGTCCGCTAGAATTCATCTCTAACAAAACACTGTCAAAGAACCCAAAAGATGAGACCATTTCATAATCAACCATTTTGCCTCCCCGTCTCTGCACCTCAACCGCATCATCGGCACCATGCATGAATGTCTTTTGCTCTGTTAGCTTGTGAAGAAACACACCGTCGATTTCCGAAGTTTTAAAGCCAGCGACTAACTATGACCTTAAAAAAAATCGCGTCACCTTTCTCCTCTGGTGCAGTATGGTCTTGCTTCATGAATCATGAATACAAGGCGAGTGTTGCGATTAAGGAGGTCAGAGGTAAACTAGGACGCGCCAAGCTTGAGCATGGCAAGCATGCCTCCAGAACAGCCTTGTGGAATATATCGCCTCATCCCTGATGGGATGAATCTAACTCATGAAGCCGCTGTAACCCCACTCATTCTCTTGCACTGCTTACTGCCTGTAGTCATCCCCTATAGTTACTGATAATTTCCTTCCAAAAAAACTTCCAGCATCTTGTGCACCAGCGTAACAATGTAATTGTAAAACTAGCAATAGATTAATGAGTGGATCAAAATTAGATGGTTACTCGAGCAGAAATCAATCGACAAGAGCAAAGACAAACACCCTCTAAGATGAAAAAAGCCCATGGCTTATATTCATAGTAACACTAAATGGTCAATCCCAAGTCTCAACATGTAAATCACACCAACTAGACATAGGTACTAATCAGTTACGCTCACCAGACGTAGTAGTCAACTAGACATAGGCACTTATTTCATTAACGTCATCCAAAAACTAGTAGCAATGCAGCATTTCAACAGAAGCATAACTCGTGAGAAGGAAGACTACACCAAGATCACCTAGCAAAGAAATGGGAACAAGCTCTCCACAACATCCCCTTGCACATTCGCCACCAACTCTCTAATTTCATCCTTTTCTTTCGGATATCGGAGTGAGCACCTGTTCTCAAGACACGGTCTGTCGCAGCTGCTAATCCTGAGTCTAAAGTACTGATTTTGTTCAGAAGAGAGTTAACCTCATCATCAAGTAAGAAGGCATCCATCTCCACGAATTTTACATTGTCATCATCAATCAAAGCTTCTTTGAATGATCGCAATGCTGTGAAAAGGACAGGGGAAGCTTCTTCTGTGCCAACATGACCATTATCACCAACACGGTCAGCAGTAACTTCAGTATCTGAATCCACCTGTAACATAAAAGATAACTCATGTTTGTAAGTAATAATTCAAGTGTTTCATAGACAAATTTGTGCAATGCAATAGATTATTATACTCCCTCCGATCTGAAAAACAGTCGGAGGTTATATGTAGGACTTGGACTGCTTACGTACAGTTTTTACGGATCTGAGGGAGTAGTACAGATCAATTTATCTAGTTCTTAGTTTCTTACAGAACCAATGCAAGTGAAGTACGATACTGTTACAACTGCCATCCAATAGTGATTAGCACTACAAAAGAGAACTCGTGCCTTTAAGTAATAATCCAAGTGTTCTAGAGACAGATCTGTGCAAGGCAGTATATTCTAATGATACAGATCAACTTATATAGTTTCTACAGAAGCAGTGAAAGCAAAGTGATATACTGTTACAACTGCCATCTCATAGTGGTTAGGACTTAGGATCATAAAGTGTAAAGAGCTTTTTAGTGAACAAAGATTTCCAGCCACAAAATTGGCAATGTGGCACTCTATATCCTTGTGCTATCACATACTGTGCACAAACCCTGATGCCAAAATTGAAACATTGGACTTCATACTAGTATTCAACCCGAACTGAACTCCTCTACTATACTTAAAGGGTCAAACATGTTACTGCATCAAAACCTGAAAGTCCATAGCTGATTTCTACTGCGATACAATAATCCAATGCTCACAACTAACACAACTTCATATAGTCAATAGTCTAGAGACCAGGCATATGAAGAAACTTTACAAGAATCTTCAGACATAACAATTGACTCACCTTGCTGTGCATCAAAGAAGGAGGCCACGCCATGATGTAGGGATCGAAGCAGTGAGAACAACATGTTCTCTTAAAGAGGAAGTTCACCTTTCCTGTTTCCAGGCAGACGGACACGAACCAAGATTGAGGATCCCAGCAGTAGACAACAGATAGGTACACAAACCCATCGATAACTATTGTAAGCTGCGATCCAACATCAACAATATCCTCTACTGGACGCTTAGTGGCCTCCTTAACACTTGTGTGCAATGGAAACGTCTTATGCAGCATAAATCTCTCGACGCCGTCAATATCCGCTATCCAGAGCCAAACAGAAAGCGTGCATTCCTCTACTTCTACTATACATAGCTCCCCATTCTTGGTCTGACCAATATTAAATCTTGACTTCAAGTCTGGCCCTCTCAAATGCGGCGGCAGACCCAGTCGGGAGAACTGAAAGTTAGCGGTGTTGAGCGCGAGAATGCAATCCTGATATAACCAACAGACGAACGCATTGACAACCGTACCAATAGTGTACCTGCCGCCCTCAAGCAGCGGTGTCCTGGACTCCGGGAAGACCTCCCACTCCATGGTATGAGACGAGAAGACGGCTACGCGCGCCCACGTCCATGAGCGATCATGATGGACACAGACCACACGGGATGGCCTCTGGTCGTCTCGGTCGGCAGGGAGCGTGTGGAACTCAAGGAAGGAGTGGACGCCGACACCGACACGGGCCTTCTTGGAGCAGATATCCAGGGCCTGCGTGTGGACGTTGTACCAGACACTCTGCTTGGTCTTCCGGTTGACGAAGAAGGCGTACCCTTCGGTGTAGGGAGCTTCGGAATGGTTTTTCCACTCGGATAAGCCGTCGTCTCTGAGTAAATCGGCGAAGGCGTCGGTCGTGCCCGAGTCGGACATCCGACTGACGGCGGGGACGAAGGCGCGCATGTCTGGTTCGATAAACAGAGCGAGGATGGGCGGCGCGTGGAGATCGCGGAAGCGGCGGCGGAAGGCCGGGGACGAGCGGACGTAGCGGAGGAAGGCGCGGCAGGTGAAGGCCGCGCGGGCGAGGCTCGGGAGGTCCGGGAGGCGGAGGAAGATCTCGCGGAGGAGGTCGTCAGTGAGAGCGCTAATGGTGGTCGGAGCGGGCGGCGGCGAGGGTGGGTCGTGGGAGGCCATGGCTGTGAAGTTCGACCGGCGGCGGCGGCCGGCGGTTTGGAATGGAAAATGCGACGGAAGCCTCGTGCTCTTGAAGAAGAAAGGAAGCATTCGAAGTGGGCCGGTCCATCTCAATCTATCGCTCTTTACCTGCGGAAGCATTCCAAGTGGGCCGGTCCATTTTTTTTTTACATTGTACGCCCGCAGGCATAGGTTAGAGATATGACACGAATACAACCAACATAAAACTAGGAGAAAACAAGCCATTAAACTACTGCAAGCCGACATCGCCGCAACTACCAAGCATCCACGTCTTCCGCCACCGCCGGAGAAGAACAACACCAACAGTTGGTCCACATCTTGACGTTGATGAAACTTGTTGTCATAAGGCGTTAATGAGTCGCGGTAGCCACCAGCTCCTTAAGACTGGATCTATCCCGATAAGGAACATCGGCCAGAGGAGCCCTCCAAGCCTCTTCAACGTCGGATCCGGGCCCAACTACACCCTACCCTTCAACAGGCCGCCGGCCACCACCATCTTCTGCAGATCCACAGTAGTCAACACCGTCGTACACCAAGAGCAGCCCCTTCCCCCCGTCACGCCTAGACGCAACGTCAGATTGAAACTGCTCCAACAGCTTGGACTCCACAAACCTCTCGCCGGCACCAGCAACACCTCCGACGAGCAGGAGCAAGGCCTGGAAGACCATTATTCCTACGATCACCATCGGCATCAGCCCCACCATGACGCCGACAGAGGAAACACGAAGCCTAGAGAACTTAGGATGAAAACAACACACGAATGAGAGCCGAAGCTCCCCTCCCCCTCGTGCCGCCAAGACGGCGAGCGAGGGGAAGGGGAACAGCGGATCGCCGGAGGTGAACTTTGGTTGTGGAACCGTCCGACGCCTAGGTTAGGAACGAGAGAGGAAAAGAGATCGGCCTCATATTATTTTTGGTTCACTGGCATTTCTTTTTTTTTGCTCACGGAGAAAGCTCGCAGGTGGACGAGAAATTCACGTGAAGCTCCAGCGGGATCCTCTATGAATTATCGCTCTTCTTTTGTTTTTTTCCTTCTTCTTTTGTTTTTTTTCTTTTCTCTGTCGTATCACTTTTTATGTTTACCTTTTCATTTTCATTTTTTTGGTTTCTTTTTATTTCTGATTCCCGTTCCTTCTTTTCTTTTTATATTTGTGTTCATGTTTTTAATTTTATATTTTTTTAAAATGTTCATTTTTATTAAAATGTTCGGATTTTGGAAAACATTCAAATTTAAAAATATTTAGATTTGAATTTTCTATTTTAAATGGTATTTATTTTGAAAATGTTATTTTTTAAATGGTTTGGATTTTGAGAAATGTCCATTTTGCGGGTTTCCTCTGTTTTTTAATTTTTTGGTTTTTTGGGGATATTATTTGTTTCTTTTTGCATATTTAAAATTTTCTTTTCTATTTTTTCGAAAATACGTAAATACTTTATTTTTGTACTTTGAACAATTTTCTGTTCACCAGTATTTTTGGTTATTGGCATTGTCGGTTGACTACTAATTTTGGTTCAACCGAATAATAGTTACTTATGTGGGCTGTTTCAAATTTTTACAAATGTTTCAAATTACATAAATCTCCAGATTTTAAAAAACTAAAAAATAAAACTCAAAAAGCAACAAAAAATTAAACAACAAAATATAAAGATAATAAACAGGAAACAAAACACGAAAAGGAGAAAACGAAAACATAACCGAAAACATAGCCCGTATGTGGGCTGGCCCATGTGGAGGTGTGGTACACTGGCGTGCAGGAATCGTGTGGGCGAGTCCGTAGCATCGACTCACTACAAGCGACATATAGGGCGACCCATGCACGGTGCACATCACGTTACTCGTAAAGTTCTCGGAAATCTCTCAAGAAAAAAATCTAAAAAAGAACTCGTTACTCGAAAGGAAAATTCCCCTCAAAATAGCATTTCATCCTGCTTTATATAAACCAACACGGCCAAATCGATACATCATACAAATTAGACCAAAAGAAAGAAAATAAACATAGGAGTAGCCACAACTCACAACCCCCAAAACCTCCCTACTGACTAGAGGTGACACCACACATTCTTAGTAAGCCACCGGACATTTCCACACCGCACCCACCAAGCTGCCGCCATTCTGGGTGGTGGAGCTTTATCCTGCATGCAGCTAGCAAGGACCGAGAACGATGGCAACTACGTCACTTGTAAAAGATATGAGGCAACCGACAGTGAAAACATGTCGCACGCCGCCATTGAGACCGAGACAGTCAAAGGTTTTCATCCAAAACCCTGGCACGGGGAAGGTGACCACACCGTCGCCCTAAAAAGAGTCACAACACCCATAGGAATTATGGCCGATGGCGCCAAAGCGCTGGGTATTCATCCGAAATCACCTTCACGACACACCAGTAACACTGGAATGCCTGCAGCCACCAAAAAAACTCTAAACCGCCGATGAGTTCAGCCAGACAGCCACCTTGAACACGGAAATGCCCAAAGTTTACGTACACCTCCCGCTTACTACTTCCTTTGTACCATAATATAAGATGTTTTAGCTATTATAATATGAACTATATACGGAGCAAAATGAGTGAATGTACACATGCATGGATCATCTTGCTATGCATGCAAGAGAAGGACAAGCTTGTGAGTTCATCCAAGAGGACAAACTTTCAAGTTTATGCATTAAAGAGTCCAAGCATGCAGATTTGTGCATGAAGGACAAAGATATGAGTTCACATAGTGCATGGCTGGTTTGGACATGCACGACAGAGCTCTCTTGTGGATTCTTGAAGCAACGTGTTAGAAGCTGGTAGAACCACCACATCGAAGAGCTGGCAATGGAGCATCCCAGGTGTCAGCAGAATAAAGCATGCATGAACCATATCTCTGCTATATAAGGGGCATCCAGGAGCACACTTGAGGTATCAGGAGCTGAAGTTGTGAGCATAGTGCTAGAGAGAGGAACTTGTGCCAATTTTTAAACCTAATACTCCATAGATAGTTCGAATTGGATAGCAGCAATAATCAATTTTTGCGCGAATTGTTTGGAGGGGAAGTCTACCCTTTTTGATGCATTCGGCACGTGCAATTTCTTTTCCTCTGAGACAACCCACAATTTTTACGTACTACTAGTAGCTAGTTTTCCACTCCACTTTGTACATATCGTAGTTTGTGAGCAAGAGAGTTTGAAACAGTGTAAGCTATTCTCATCTCTTGTTCTCTGTTTCGTGGCTTCCCGAAAGGGAAAGCCATGTGTAAGTATAGCTAGTTTAATAAAGTGGGCTGCCTTGTGCAATCCAAGTCTAGTTGTGCGAATCATGTTTTTACGCTAGGGGATGCTATAGGAGAAACCTCTACGTGTAGTTATTGTTTAAGCCTAGTGAGGCTGCGTAAAAAACCAGTAGCCATAGAGAAGTGTTCCCTTCGGGTGGAACTGCCTGGACAGACGGTAAAAACATATTTATACAAATAGAACTTGGATTAGCTAAAGGTAATTTATCTTTGTTGAATATAGCATGCGATGCATATGGTGAGTACCAAGTAGGGGCATCACAACCACTGCGTACACCGTAGGCCGAACAGTTGGCTTCGCCAGCCTAAAGATCCTGCAAATAAATCACAAAAATAATATTAGAGACTAATAATCTTAATTAACTTAATCCAAATTTCAAATTTATAGTTAAAATAATTTTAATATTAATTTTGAATTTGGTTAATATTTGTTTATATCTCAGTTAATATCGTTTATATTTTTACATTTGGTTAATATTATCCAAGTTCTAATTGTATAAATATGTTTTTACCGTCTGCCCAGACAGTTCCACCCGAAGGGAACACTTCTCTATGGCAACTGTTTTTTTACGCAGCCTCGCTAGGCTTAAACAAGAACTACACATAGAGGTTTCTCCTATAGGATCCCTAGCGTAAAAACATGATTCGCAACCCTAGACTTGGATTGCACAATGCAGCTCGCTTTATTAAACTAGCCATACTTACATATGGCTTCCCGAATACAGAGAACAAGAGATGGAAATAACTTACACTGGTTCAAACTCTCTTGCTCGGAAATTACGATATGTACAAAGTGGAGTGGAAGACTAGCTACTAGTAGTAAGTAAAAAATACGGGTCGTCTCGGAGGAAAAGAAGTTGCACGTGTCGAATGCATCAAAAAGGGTAGACTTTCCCTCGAAACAATTCACGCTAAAATTGATTATTGTTGATATCCAGTTCGAACTATCTATGGAGTAGTAGGTGTAAAAATTGGCACAAGTTCCTCTCTCTAGCACTATGCTCACAGCTTCGGCTCCTGATTCCTCAAGCGTGCTCCTGGATGCCCCTTATATACCAGAGAGAGGGTTCGTGACACTTTATTCTGCTGACATCTGGGATGCTCCATTGCCAGCTCTTCGATGTGGTTCTTCCAACTTCTAACACGTTGCTTCAACAATCCACAGGAGAGCTCTGTCGTGCATGCCCAAACCAGCCATGCACACACTCACATATTTGGCCGTCATATGTGGACTCATATCTTTGTCATTCATGCACAAACTTGCATGCTTGGACTCTTTAATGCATAAACTTGAAAGTTTGTCCTCTTGGATGAACTCACAAGGTTGTCCTTCTCCTTGCATGCATAGCAAGATGATCCATGCATGTGTATATTCGAGCCCATGATATATGCACCAAGTCATTCACATGGTAACATTCATAAAGTAAAATTTTCGTTTATTTATTTATTTATTTGGTGGATTATTAGGGGGTCTTCCCGCACACACACATAGCTGTATAATTTTAATATATTTTTAAAGGGAGTGCTACAAGAAATGACAAAAAAATGACAAGATGAAGAAAGAATATGATGCACATGAACTGAATATTTTTTTTAAATGACGATGAGGGAATAAGATCGATGTCAAAATGGAAAATTCACAACTGCAAGATTCGCAGTACCCAGAATAGTTCAACAATATTGATATGAATATCAATAAACGGGGCATGGAGGACCTTGCCATACCCAAAATATATTGATAAGGTATTATCAATAATATGGTGGAGAAGACCCCCTAATAATCTACTAAATAAAAAATAAAAAATTACTTTATGAATGTTACCATGTGAATGACTTGGTGCAGATATCATGTGCTCGAATGTACACATGCATGGATCATCTTGCTATGCATGCAAGGAAAAGGACAAGCTTGTGAGTTCATCCAAGAGGACAAGCTTTCAAGTTTATGCATTAAACAGTCCAAGCATGCAAGTTTGTGCATGAAGGACAAAGATATGAGTCCACATATAAGACCAAATATGTGAGTATGTGCATGGCTGGTTTGGGCATGCACGACGGAGCTCTCTCGTGGATTCTTGAAGCAACGTGTTAGAAGCTGGAAGAACCACCGCATCGAAGAGCTGGCAATGGAGCATCCCATGTGTCAGCAGAATAAAGTGTGCACGAACCCTCTCTCTGGTATATAAGGGGCATCCAGGAGCACGCTTGAGGCATCAGGAGCCGAAGCTGTGAGCATTGTGCTAGAGCGAGGAAGTTGTGCCTTGTACTACTACTAGTAGCTAGTCTTCCACTCCACTTTGTACATATTGTAGTTTGTGAGCAAGAGAGTTCGAACCAGTGTAAATTATTTCCATCTCTTGTTCTCTATGTTCGGGGCTTCCCGAAAGGGAAAGCCATGTGTAAGTATGACTAGTTTAATAAAGTGAGTTGCCTTGTCTAATCCAAGTCTAGTTTTGCGAATCATGTTTTTACGCTAGGGATCCTATAGAAGAAACCTCTACGTGTAGTTCTTGTTTAAGCCTAGTGAAGCTGCGTAAAGAACCGGTAGTCATATAGAAGTGTTCCTTTCAGATGGAACTGTCCGGGAAGACGGTAAAAACATATTTATACAATTAGAACTTGGTGTAGCTAAAGGTAATTTATCTTTGTTGAATATAGCATGTGATGCATATGGTGAGTAACAAGTAGGGGCACCACAACCACTGCGTACACCGTAGGCTAAACAGTTGTTTTCGCCAGCCTAAAGATCCTGCAAATAAATCACAAAAATAATATTAGAGACTAATAATCTTAATTAACTTAATACAAATTTCGAATTTATAGTTAAAATAATTTTATATTAATTTCGAATTTGGTTAACATTAAACAAATATTAACCAAATTCTAAGCAGCGATCGAGCGGCGACCCCAGCAAAGTCGCCGGCCGGCCGGCCAGTATAGTATCACATATCGACGTCGCAGGAGGGGTTGCCTAGCAGAGGAGCCTCGGGGATACCGGCGGCGTCGACGCCAGGCCCCTTGCGGACGCCGACGAGCAGGTCGCAGCGCGCGTACATGGAGCCAACCACCTCCGGAACGGCCCGGACACGAAGCGCACGCAGCCGAGCAGCAGCACCCGGAGTTCAGAGGTAAACTAGGACGCGCCAAAGCTTGACCATGGTCCATGGCAAGCATGCCTGCAGAGAAACAGCCTTGGGGAATCTATCCCTGCGCTCTCTGATGCAAAAATGCAACTCGATGAATCCAACTCATGAAGCCGTTGTTGCTTAACCCCACTCGTTCTCTTGCATGCTTCCTATGTGTAGTCATCCCCTATAGGCCTATAGTCGCCGATAATTTCCTTCCATAAAAAGCGGCCAGCATCTTGAGCACCAGCGAAAAAATGTAATTATAAAACTAATCAGGAGTAGATTAATAAGTGGATCAAAATGAGTTGGTTAATCGAGCAGAAATCAATCGTCAAGAGCAAAGACAAATAACCTCTTGGAGAAAGCTCTTGGCTTATATTCATGGTGACACTAAATGGTCAATCTCAAGTCTCAACATGTAAACCACACCAACTAGAGTACTATACATAGGTACTGATCGGTTACACAGTACTGATCGGTTACACTCACCATACGTAGTAGTCAACTAGCACCTTTTACACTCAGCCATCCGAAAACTAAAGTAGCAATGCAACATTTCAACAGAAGCATAACTCGTGAGAAGAACCACACCACACCAAGATCAACTGGCAAAGAAACGGGAACGAGCTTTCCGCAACACCCCCTTGCACATTCGCCACCAACTCTCTCTGTTCATCCTTCCATTTCTGATATCGGAGTGAGCACCTATTCTCAAGACACGGTCTGTTGCAGCTGCTAATCCCGTGTCGAAAGTACTGATTTTGTTCAGAAGAGAGTTAACCTCATCATCAAGTAAGAATGCGTCCATCTCCGCGAATTTTGTGTTCTCATCATCAATCAAAGCTTCTTTGAATGATCGCAATGCTGTGAAAAGGACAGGGGAGGCTTCTTCTGTGCCAACACGGCCATTATCACCAACACGGTCGCCAGCAGTTTCTGAATCCTCCTATGACATAAAAGAGAACTCATGCCTGTAAGTACTAATTCAAGTGTTTCATAGACAAATTTGAGCAAGGCAATAGATTCTAATTATACAGATCAATTTATCTAGTTCTTACTGAAGCAATGCAAGTGAAGTAAGATACTGTTACAACTTCCATTCAATACTGGTTAGCACTATAAAAGAGAACTCATGCCAGTAAGTAATAATCCAAGTGTTTCATAGAAAATCTGTGCAAGGCAATAGATTCTAATGATAGAGATCAATTTATATAGTTTTGACAGAAGCAGTGAAAGCAAAGTAATATACTGTTACAACTGTCATCTCATAGTGGTTAGCATCATAAAGTGTAAAGAGCTTTTTAGTGAACAAAGATTTCCAGCCTCAAATATTGGTAATGTGGCACTCTATATCCTTGTGCTATCACATGCTATGCACAAACCCTGATGCCAAAATTGAAACATTGGACTTCATACTAGTATACAACCTAGAACTGAACTCCTCTACTATACTTATAGAGTCCAACATATTACTGCATCAAAACATGAAAGTCGATAGATGGTTTCCACGGCGATACAGTAATCCAATGCTCACAAGTAACACAACTTCTCATATAGTGTAGAGACCAGGCATATGAAGAAACTTAACCAGAATCTTCAGACATAACAATGGACTCACCTTGTTGTGTATCAAAGAAGGAGGCCAGGCCATGATGTAGGGGTCGAAGAGGGAAGAACAACATGTTCTCTTAAAGAGGAAGTTCACCTCTGTTGTTTCCAGGCAGATGGACAGAAACCAAGATTCCGGATCCCCCGCGTAGTCGACAGATAGGTACACAAAGCCATCAATAACTACTATAAGCTGTGATCCAACACCAACAATATCCTCTACTGGACGCTTAGTGACCTCCTTAACACTTGTGTGCAATGGAAACGTCTTGTGCAGCATAAATCTATCGCCGCCGTCAATATCTGCTGTCCAGAGCCAAACAGAAAGCGTGCATTCATGTACTTCTACTACACAGAGCTCCCCATCCTTGGTCTGACCAATATTAGAATCTGAGTAGGAGTCTGGCTCTGGCCCTCTCAAGGGCAGCGGCACATCCACTCGGGAGAACTGAAAGTTAGCAGTGTTGAGCGCGAGAATGCAGACGAACCCATTGACAACCGTACCAATTGTGTGCCTGCCGCCCTCAAGCAGCGGCGTCCTGGACTCCGGGAAGACCTGCCACTCCATGGTATGAGACGAGAAGACGGCCACGCGCGCCCACGTCCATGACCGATCGAGATGGACACATACCACACGGGATGGCCTCTGGTCATCTCGGTCGGCAGGGAGCGTGTGGAACTCAAGGAAGGAGTGGACGCCGACGTGTGCCTTCTTGGGGCAGATATCCAGGACCTGCGCGTGGACGTCGTACCACACACTCTGCTGGGTGTTCCGGTTGACGAATAAGGCGTACCCGTCGGTGTAGGGAACTTCGGAATGGTTTCTCCACTCGGAGGAGCCGTCGTCTCTGAGTAAATCGGCGAAGGCGTCGGTCGTGCCCGAGTCGGACATCCGACTGACGGCGGGGACGAAGGCGCGCATGTCTGGTTCCATAAATAGAGCAAGGATGGGCGGCGCGTGGATCTCGCGGAACCGGCGGCGGAAGGCCGGGGAGGAGCGGACGGCGCGGAGGAAGGCGCGGCAGGTGAAGGCCGCGCGGGCGAGGGTCGGGAGGTCCGGGAGGCGGAGGAAGATCTCGCGGAGGAGGTCGTCGGTGAGAGCGCTAATTGTGGTCGGAGCGGGCGGCGGCGGCGGCGAGGGTGGGTCGTGGGAGGCCATGGCTGTGCTGTGAAGTTCGACCGGCGGCGGCGGGTTTGGAATGGAGAATGCGGAGGAAGGCTCGTGATTTCGTGAAGAAGAAAGGAAAGCCCCGTGCAGCCCACGGCGGAAAGGCAGGCCCATATTAATCGGGCCTGCAGCCTCCGGAGAGTGTTATGGCCTCCTCGCTAAATGAAACTGTAGGCCCATAAATGTGTACGGTGCTCATGTCGTTAACCATGAGTTTTCAAAAAAAAAATTTGATAAATCGTGGAAATTTTGTATCTTATGCATCTAGATTTTTTTTTCAAAATATGACCAGATGTGACCTGTGCATGAAAAAGAAAAAAACCTAAGTGAATAGAATCATTTGTTTATTTTGTGCAGCCCATACATTTTCATATTTTTTGATGAAATTTTATAGATACACAACATAAAACATAAGCTATGGTTGTGGTTTATGTCATATTTTTTGAGAACTCAGAAGTGGCACATCTCATAATGGGATGCAAACGCAACTAATTGCAAACTATAGTTTCGATAATGGGGTGGTGGGACCACACATTTCATATTTTTGGATAAATAGTATAGATGCACAACATACAAGATAAGCTATGCCCATCATTTATTACATTTTTTTTGAAAACTGAGAAGTAGGATATTCGATAGGGGGTGTGGGCACAACCTGTTGCAAAATATTCTCATTCCGCCAAGGAAAGGAAAACTCCAAACCGCCGATGAGTTTTTTTTTTTTTTGAACATAGGATGATTTTATTTATTTAGCAGCACTTTATTACAGACAAAAGCGTGAACCGGGACACGCTAGAAACTGAGAGTACATCCTTGTTTAGACAAGAGGTATTGCCAGAACCTAAACACCTAAAAAATAGAGGCTTGTTCTGTAATTTAATAGCTAGCTGCGCCTGGTGATGAGCTTTCTGTTAGAGTATATATTCCTTGTATAGTTGTTAGGCAAAGTTTGTTAGACAATCTCCTCAACCGATCATGTGTATCTCGGTTTGGTAGGTGTAGATTGCTTCCTTGCCTTGCAAGGCACTCCATGTATTTGTGCTATATATACGTATGAGCTGATCGCCTCTTTGGTGTGGCGAATCCCTCCAATCTCTCCCGTTCGCATGGTATCAGAGCAAAAATGCATCTGACCAAAACCCTAGCCCCCAACCCAGCTTCCGCCGCGCCGCCATGTCTTCGGCCGCGCATACCTCCTCGTCCATGACCTCCTCTGCTTCCGCGGCCGCCATCGTGCCAGCCGTCTCGTCGCCGGCCTCCCTCGCGGTCAACGTCGCCAGCGTGAAAACGCATGTCCCCGTCGCCCTCGACCTCAAGACCTCGAACTTCTCCAAGTGGCGCATGCTCATCAGCGTCCTCCTCGGCAAGTACAAACTCACCGACCACGTCTCCGTCGACACCCCGCCCGCCGCCCGCACCGCCGAATGGACTCGCCAAGACTTCGTCGTCCGCTCCTGGCTCTACGGCTCCATCAGCGAGGACATCCTCGACATCATCATGGCGGAGGACCAGACCGCGTTCGAGGCGAACATTCTCATCCGCAACCTCTTCCTCGACAACCAGATGACTCGCGCCGTCTACCTCGAGGCGGAGTTCCGCTCCATCGTCCAGGGCGACCTCACCATCACCACCTACTGCCACCGCCTCAAGTCGCTCTTCGACGCGCTGCGTGACGTCGGTCAGCCCGTGTCCGATCAAACGCTGGTTCTCCTCCGCGGCCTGAACTCTCGTTTTGCCGATATTACGACTCTCATCACCATGCAGGTCCCGTTCCCAAGCTTCCTCCAGACGCGCTCTCTCCTGCTCCTTCGTGAGACGCAGCTCAGCAACACCGCTCCGCCGTCCTCCCAAGTCGCCCTCTACGGCAACTTCACCGACCCCTCCGCTGGCGGTGATCAAGGCAACTCTGGGGGTGGCGGCGGCAACCGCAACCCCGGAGGTGGAGGTGACAACGGTAGCTTCCAACGGAGGAAGCGCAACGGCGGCAACGGCCGCTGGAACGGCGGCGGCAGCACGCCCTCCTCCCCTGGCCCGTGGACCTGCTTCAACCCCCACACGGGCCAAGTCCAGCAGATGCCGCCCACCTGGCGCCCGCGTGGCCCGCCTCCTCAAACCGGCGCCCCCGGCATCCTGGCTCCCCACCCGGTCAGCCTGCCCCCACAGCCTTCCTGGCGCCCGCAGACATGGGTGCCCCCGGGTCAGCAGGCCTACACCACGATGCTGGCCCCCTCCATGGCCAGGCGTTCGGCTCCAACCCGCCACCTCCAGCGACACCGTACGGCGCCCCCGGCGGCAGCACCACTCCGGCATGGGACTGCTCGGCTCTTATGGCGGCGCTGAACAACACCGCTGGACAACCCTCGCATGGCGACGAATGGGTCATGGACTCCGGCGCCACCTCGCACATGGTTTCCGACCCCGGTATACTCTCTTCTCCTTCCACAGTTCCTCCCTCCTCCCATGTCACCGTTGGCAACGGAGCCTCTTTACCTATTTCCTTCACTGGTCACACCTCTCTCTACACCACACCGCATGTTTTCCTTGCCCAATGTCTTAGTTGTTCCAAACATTATCAAAAATCTTGTTTCTATTCGTCAATTTACCACTGATAATTCTTGTTCCGTCGAATTTGACCCCTTTGGTTTTTCTATTAAGGATCTTCAAACCAGGCACGAGATCGCTTGCTGCAGTAGCTCCGGCCCCCTCTACAAGCTCTCCACCAGCCCCAGCTCGCCATCACCCTACGGCCTCCTTGCGTCCAACGACTCCACCGAGCTCTGGCATCGCCGCTTAGGACACCCAGGACGTGACACTATGTCACATTTATCTAGTCATTTTCAGATTTCTTGTAATAAGGCTACCTCGTTGTGTCATGCTTGTCAACTTGGCAAGCACGTTCGTTTACCGTTTTCCCGATCAAAAACTTTTAGTGTCATTCCCTTTCAATTAATACATTGCGATTTGTGGACCTCTCCAATTTTGAGTAATTCAGGCCTAAAATATTATCTTGTCGTTGTCGATGGCTGCTCTCATTTTATGTGGACTTTTCCGTTACGCCGTAAGTCTGACACAACCGATGTTCTCATCAACTTTGTTGCTTACGCCCGCACACAGTTTAACCTACCCATAGTCTCCATCCAAACCGACAATGGCACCGAGTTCGTCCACTCTATCTTGGTCGAATTTCTCGCACGCCACGGCATCCACCTTCGCATGTCATGTCCCTACACTTCTCCTCAGAATGGCAAGGCCGAATGCGCTCTCCGCACCCTCAACGACATCACCCGCACACTTCTTTTCCAAGCGCACATGCCTCCGTCGTATTGGGCCGAAGCCCTAGCTACCGCCACTTACCTCCTCAACCGGCGACCATGTCAACCTATAGGTTTCTCCGTTCCGTACGAACTCCTCCACAAGCAGCCTCCTTCCTACTCCGACCTACGTGTCTTCGGCTGCCTATGTTACCCCAGCCAATCCGCCACAGCACCCCATAAACTCGCCCCTCGCTCTAGTGCCTGTGTTTTTCTCGGCTACCCTTCCTCCCACCGCGGCTATCGCTGCCTAGATCTCACCACTCGTCGTGTCTTAACCTCACGCCATGTCGTGTTCGACGAAACCCAGTTTTCGTTTGCCCAAGTCGCACCCGCGCCGTCCGCTGACTCGCTCGACTTCTTGGTCGATTTTCTTAGCCTCCAACCCCACATGCTAGTCTCCCCACCGGCCCAGCAGGCCCAGCCCAGCATGAATGCCTCGGACAACGAGCCCTCCGCTCCAGCCTCGCCTCACGCTAGCTCCCCCCGCACATCTGAGTTCTTCGACTCGCACTAGCTCACCCGCGCCTCCGAGTCCTTCGCCTCCCCCGCCACCTCCACCCCAGCCACCGCGACGCACCTGTGCTGCTCCTGCCATTCCTTCCCACACCATCGTCACACGGGCCAAACACGGCATCCACAAACCCGTCGATCGCCTCAATCTCTCCTCCATCCACTCTTCGATTTCTCCTGTTCCTAAAACATACCGGGGTGCTCTTCAGGATCCACATTGGCGCGCCGCCATGACCGAGGAGTACGATGCACTCATGCATAACCACACGTGGACACTTGTTCCCCGTCCTGTTGGTGCTAATGTTGTTTAAGGGAAGTGGATTTTTAAGCACAAGTTTGGCTCCGATGGTGGCCTCTCCCGGTACAAGGCGCGGTGGGTCATGCGTGGCTTCTCTCAGCAGCATGGAGTGGACTTCGACGAGACGGTCAGCCTCGTCGTCAAGCCCGCGACCATTCGCATTGTCCTCGGCCTCGCTACCTCTCGTGCATGGCCGATTCATCAGCTGGACGTCAAGAACGCCTTTCTCCATGGCAATCTTGACGAGGAGGTCTACTGCGAGCAACCGTCGGGCTTCACCGACTCGGCACGTCCGCAACACGTCTGCCGCCTTCACAAGTCGTTGTACGGCCTCAAGCAGGCTCCGCGAGCGTGGTATCAACGCTTCGCCCACTACGCTCACCGTCTCGGCTTCGTCGCCTCTCAGTCCGACGTGTCCCTGTTCGTGCTTCGCCATGGGGATGAGCTTGCCTACCTCCTGCTATACGTCGACGACATCATCCTCACCGCCTCGACACCCCGCCTCCTTCAGCACATCACGGAGCTGCTTCATCGCGAGTTCGCCATGACCGACCTTGGGGATCTGTCGTACTTCCTCGGGGTCTCCGTCACTCGCTCCACGTCCGGGCTGTTTCTCTCTCAACGGCAGTACGCCGTTGACCTTCTCGAGCGTGCCGGTATGCTTGAGTGCAACCCCTGTGCCACGCCGATCGACACCAGGTGCAAGCTCTCCGCCGATGTCGGTCCACTCGTCTTCGACCCGTCGGAATACCGGAGCTTTGCTGGTGCACTCCAGTACCTCACCTTAACACGGCCCGACATCTCCCATGCCGTTCAGCAGGCATGCTTGTACATGCATGCACCACGTGAGCCCCATCTCAACTTGGTGAAGAGGATCCTCCGGTACGTCCAAGGCACGGTCGACCTTGGTCTTCGATGCGCTCTTCGACTTCTCTGACGGCATACTCCGATGCTGATTGGGCTGGTTGCCCGGACACGCGACGCTCCACGTCTGGGTATTGTGTCTACCTTGGTGACAACCTTGTGTCATGGTCGTCTAAGCGACAGGCCACTGTTTCTCGCTCTAGTGCTGAAGCGGAATATCGTGCCGTTGCTCACGCCGTCGCCGAGTGCTGCTGGATACGTCAACTTCTTCAGGAACTTCACCATCCCTTCCAGACTGTGATAGCTGTCTTTTGTGACAATGTTAGTGCTGTTTACATGGCGTCGAACCCAGTGCAACATAGTCGCACCAAGCACATCGAGATCGACATCCACTTCGTGCGGGAGAAGGTGTCTCTCGGCCAGATTCGGGTTCTTCATGTGCCATCGTCTCAACAGTTCGCTGACATCATGACGAAAGGCTTACCCTCTCAGCTCTTCCTGGATTTTCGGTACAGTTTATGCGTTCGCTCTCCCGACGCACAAACTGAGGGGGGATGTTAGAGTATATATTCCTTGTATAGTTGTTAGGAAAAGTTTGTCAGACAATCTCCTCAACCGATCATGTGTATCTCGGTTTGGTAGGTGTAGATTGCTTCCTTGCCTTGCAAGGCACTCCATGTATTTGTGCTATATATACGTATGAGCTGATTGCCCCTTTGGTGTGGCGAATCCCTCCAATCTCTCCTGTTCGCACTTTCAAATTGAAGTTCCCGGAGATATATAAAAAACCTTGTAGCATCAGCGTAAGTATTCACTGAAATGACAGCAAGCTGAGGCCTAATTTCCCAGTAGCCTGGAGTAGAGAAGAGATCGTCGGCCGCCATAGCAGCAGCTAAAGTGGCATTGTCTGTGAAGAAAGATGCATCTTGAACCTGGAGCACATCAGCAATCTTCACCGCAAGGAGTAAACTGAAAGCCTCCGCCTGGATGACTGAAGAGGCTGGCGGCGATCTCGCCGAAATGTAGACTCGGCTGCATTGTCCGTTGCGCACTATCTGCAAAAAGATTCCAATCCCAGCTGACATTGGCTGCTGACTTTGGCCTCCCAGCCAAGCTATATCCGTGAAAATGAGTGAACCTGGAAATTCAGAAAAATCCGTGACTATAGAACCTGGGCGGAGAGGCTGCTGCTGCATAGGTACATCTTGGCTTAACAAAGAAACAGGAGTCACTTGCAATTGCTCCTGGGTTTGCCCACTCCCTTGTTGCGTCACTGGATCGCTATTGTCCAGTCTAGTTCCGCTGAGTATCGCATTCACCGCAGCAAACACCTGAGAAGGCCTACATATTTTCCTGCAAAACAAAGTGTCGTTCCGAGATTTCAAAAGACACCACAAGAAGGTATATAGTGTAGTTGTATATTTGCGGGTGCTGAGAACTGAGTAAGGCTTGGATCATGCTAGAAAGGAACCAAGGATAGCAGTACCAAGCTGCCTTAGAGAAAGGGCATAGAATGATAGAAACAACATATGCATTTCATCTTCTCGGTTTCCACATCGAGAGCAATTTTCACTAATCTGTTTGGAGAACCTGCTCGCTCTCTTACCGGTAGGTAGAGCTTTCCTAAGTATCCTCCAAGCAAAAGTTTGAATTATGGGCGCCATTTTTTTGTCTTGCCACACCTGATTAAGGAGAGAAGTTACCTGTGGTGAAACGATCTTTTGTCTTTGCCTTGGAGGAAGTTGAAGGTTGTTGAAGCAATGTTTGTAAGCACTTTTGGACGAGAATTGACATGTTAGTGTTAGTTTCCAAATCAAAATATGGTGACCATCAGCATCAATAATACTCCCTCCGTTCACTAAAAGATGTCTCAACTAACTCCAAATTTGGATGTATCTACACACTAAATTATGTCTAGATACATCTAAATTTGGAATTGGTTGAGACATCCTTTTGTGAACGGAGGGAGTAGGTGTTTGAAGAATAGCATTGGCAATTGTAGAACTGAAAAGGAGTTTATCAAACTTGAGTTCCAAACCTTTTGACCAGGGATCCAAAGATCTTTGACTTGCGCAGGATAATTAAAAGGTTGTTGGTGTATGGTGAGATTATCATAAATAGTTTCCCAACCCTCAAACCAAGGTGTACTCCAAACTGAACAATTCCCATCAACAATTTGGTATTTAGAGGCCGAGATAAGTAGCGGTTTTACGTTTAAGATTGCAGACCAGAATGCAGATTTGGGTTTGTTTGGTTTAACCGCCGATGAGTTGAGCCACCAATTGAACTTGGAAATGGCTGGAGCTTGCGTAGACATCATGCTTACTCGTCATTAAAGATGGACTAGGATCATATATACGTATAGACATTGCACTGTTATTTGTGTATACTTGACATACATGTACCAAAGACCCGAGGGAACACGCCGCCGGATACAGTGGCCGGCCGGTGACATCCATACACAGGGGGATACATGTACAGTAACTATATATGCATACACAGGGAGGATGAAGCTGTTTGTCCGAGTATGATGCCATCATATAACAACCGCGCAAGCGGCGGGTTGACAGTAATTGTCAAGAAGCGAGCGGCGACCCCGGCAAGTCGCCGGCCGGCCGGTATCGTATCACATATCGACGTCGCAGGAGGGGCTGCCTAGCAGAGGAGCCTCGGGGACACCGGCGGCGCCGACCCCAGGGCCCTTGCGGACGCCGACGAGCAGGTCGCAGCGCGCGTACATGGAGCGCCACCCCCTCCGGAACGGCCCGGACACGAAGCGCACGCGGCCGAGCAGCACCACCCGGAGCGAAACGACGCCGTACGACACGTCGTTGGCCAGGGCCGCCGCGGTGTCAGGCGACACGGGCACGGGGGCTCCCCCGATCACTGGCGCCACCACCACCGCGCTGCCCGGGTCCTGCACCAGCGGCGGCAACTCCGCCGGCGCCGTGATGGCCTCCCCGCGGTACACCACGTACGCCGTCAGCCGGTCGTACCGCGCGGACGCCCGCCCGCTCGGGTTGCGGATGACGAGGGCGCACTGGAACGACGCCGCGACGGCGTTGGGCGGTGCGCCCGCCGCGGAGGGGGCGGTGACGTTGGAGAGGGAGTAGACGGCGATGGAGGTCACGGCGAAGGCCGGGCTGGTGGGGCGGTACACGAGGTAGAGCACGAGCGCGGTGACGCTGGCGAGGAGGAGTATCAGCAGGACGACGGAGCAAACCGTGCGGAGGGCCCCACTGGAGCCCGCGTCGTGGCCGTAGTAGTAGCTGCTGTACCCGCGGCGCCGGGCGGGCTTGAGGTCGTCGGTGCGGACTCCCTTGCCGCCTTTGTGATGGTGCTCGGCTGGCTCCGGCGGGAGATGGTGCTCTGCCATGTTCGATCAACTCGCTCGCGTGAAGCTGTTCTTTGGGTTGTCGAACAGGATGTGTGTATCAGTGTATGAATACGTCTGTGTATAGTACGAGAGGTTGGATAGACACAGGGTTTCGGTTACCGGACGAAATACCGTGGTAACCGGCCACCCCGGTAATTGTGTATACCGGGAGAAAAATCCCGGAATATTCGAATTTGAATCAAATTTGTGCTCCCAAAATTTAAATTTGAATTTTTTCGATGTTTTATGTTTAAATGCTAAATTCTTGCCGGAATTTTAGGCCGGTAACCGGCCGGTATTTTCCGGTAACCACGGTTACCGGAAATACCGGCCCCCTCCGGGATTCTTTAAAAAAGGGTAACCAAAACCTTGGATAGACATCGAGTGACGTTTGTATGTATTCTCCATGCGCGTCAGCCTAGCTGCCTACCTATGGCCTCGCGTGGAAAACATGGTTCTCCGATCGGTGATCTTTGGATGGAGCGGCACTCGAGCTGTGTGCACCTTCGAGGATCGGTGCTCAGGTTTCGAAATGGCAGCCAACTAGATATTAGCTAAGGGGAGATATTCTATTTTAGTCAAAAAAAAAAACAAATCAGTGATATATAAAAGAACTTATACTAGTTTGGAATCCTTTAATGTTCCTGCTTTTATGTGTTTATTATATCCAATTCTTCCTATTTTTCTTATTTACTTGTGTTTTTGGTTCATGTGGCAGATGTCAGCCGTTCGAGTATGCTTATCTCCGTATCTTTGCTCCGTGAACTTACACTTTTACTATGTTATTCCCATAAAAGAACTTATAGTTTGGAATCTGTTAATGGTACTGCTTTTATATATGTGTTTATAACTTTATATTCAGTTTTCTATTCTTCTTATTTTCTTGTGTTTTTGTCCATGTGGTAGATGTCAGCCGTCTCAGTCTGCCAATCTCCGGTCTGTGAACTTAGCGGGGAGATGGAATCTTCACTTGTACTATGCAATTCCCGTAAAAAAATTACCATACGAACTTTTTCGGAGAAAGCCCAACAAAGCCCCAATGCCACTTTATAAGAGAGTCTCTATTGTTAGATCCTTTGGATCGTCTAGGCTAGATCAAACCGGCAGAACAGAGCGATGGAGGAGGATCGGTGTACCTTCTCCTTGGGCTGATGCAGTCGAGCTGCCGGCCATGGTGGAAGGCGGCGGCGGTGACAGAAAACAGTGGCGGCGGTGGTGGAGCTTCCCGTGACACTGCGCTTGACCTAGATCGGGTCGGTATATTGGTGGGGTGGTGGAGCACGACGAACCTCGTAACCTGTGCCTCCGGCCCCCCACCTGTCTTTATAGCGCAGGCCACAGGGGCCCACCAACCAGTGTACGGTTGGACGCCCCCGATCAGGGCGTGGTCAAGGGTCCGGTGTGACCGTTGGGTCACACGGGAGGAGATCAACCTAACATTCTCCCCCTTGATCTCAACTTTTACTTTTAACTATATACTTTTCGCTTTACTCGTTTCATCACAGATCGATATATAGAGCATGTTTCATCGTCACAGCTCAATTGCCGATAGAATCAGACAGCTACAATATACGTCTCTGTTTTGAAATAGATTCTTTAATCTTTTGGGCCTCTTTATTGTCCGGAAATCATATAGACTATACCATAAACCCATGTCGACTATGTGTTCTCCAAAACACACTGGGCGGTAAGCCTTTAATTAGCAGATCTGCGAACACTTGTGTGTTTCTTTTATATGTTCCTCTTATGCTCCAAGCATTTCAACATAATTCCGGACTTTCTCCTTTACAACGTATAACTCTGTGTCAATGTGTTTGGCACCACACTTGACTCGTTGTCTTAGGAGTGAATTACTTAATGGTTATTGCTGTTGTCAACCATTATCAATTCCGGGTACAGGTTTCCTTAACCATTTTGCCTATCCCTCAGCCTCATATGATGCTATAACATATCTTTACATCACACTGATGTCAAACTTTAATTCTTTGGAGATTTTCCACACAAAAACTCCAAATGTGAAATTTAGCGACAATTGTGGATTTCGCTATACATTTCACAAATTCTTTCAGAGTACTCACAACCTTTTGAGAGCACTCTTATAGATCTATCTTTGTACTCACAACCTTTTGAGAGCACTTGTTTCTTTTAGCATGAGGCCATATCTTTGATTCCATTCCAGTGATCTATATCTGGATTGGACATTGCCAAAACAACCCGGATACGTGAATTGTCAGGGTAATATTGAGCAACCAACAGCGGAAGCATATGGTACCATATCCATTTGATCCGTTCTATGTTATCTCTTGGAACACTAAAGTTCCCAATTCCATTACCCTTGTCAATAAGAACAGGCGTAGGTTTTCTCGACATGCATGCTTAGAGACTTCTTCTCAGCATGTCCATGTGATATTTCTAATACCCCTTTTCTTCTTTTCTCAGTAAATCTCGATACTTAACGAGAGACACTCTACCGAGAATACTCTTTTGAGGACAAGAACTTCTTTTCTCTGCCGGTAGTAGATTGACATCACCACTAGCAAGTAGGATATCATCCACATACACGGATTAGGAATGAATTTCCCATTCTATAAGTTTGCACAAATGCGATTGTCCTCTCATTTCTTTAACCCAAAATAACTTTGATTCTAGAGACTTGCTCTAGTCCATAAGATCCCTTGTGATCTTTACTTTCATCTGATGTAACTCAGATCATTATGTGCCATTAGCACTCATTATAATCTGTTTATTCTCTTAGCGCAAATCTTTCGATTTAAAATCGCTTTTTACATATTTCCTTTGGAGTCACATTGGTGTTGTAGACCCTTTATAGCCTACTGTTTTGGCTCCATTGGAAATTACTTATGAGTCCCAAACATCGTCGGGATTCACATAGTCTCTAATCATTAAGACAAGTAGACACTTGTCAAAATGATTGAGCGCTTCTTATAATTTCTGTAAATGAGGTGGGATCAACCTTCATTTAAATTTCTCTGATATAGACTTTATAGTCATCTGTTTTTCTCATATGGGGATGTTGTTGTTCTGTCATTGCCTAGAGGCAATTAATTCTGTAGTCTTCTATTGCTATAGCTCTTACAAGGACCTAAAACACAAGATCCATGTTTGCTTGTTCATCTCTATTATAAAGCAACAAGCTCCCCCAGATAAAATCTATTCGAGCCTTAGGTATGTTCATACCATGCTCCCCCAGATTACTCCATTTTCTCCAAAATGGTGTATCCTTAATCCTTTTTATTTGGGTTTATTCTGTTAACCTGTCAATCTGTCTTCTTTATGGCACTTTGAGTACCGTCCTTAGTCTCCTTTCGGAGCTGTAAAATATCCAAGAATACATCTATATTTTTACTTTAGGGGTATCATTATTATGACCGTCGTACACCCCAGACGATCACAATTCATCATAGATCACTTAGGGGAGTTTATTCTGTAACATTCTCTATCTCCCCCTCGAAATGTGGCAAGAACCTTTTGCCACAATTTCGAAACTTTGATTATCTGCTTTATTCAAATGAAGTTATCTTTTAATGTATGGGAGTACTTTTTCCTCATTCCCTTTTCAAAACTCACAAGAGTTCTTTCTCAATGGTACTGCAAGTCACACTTGCATACATTCTTATCTTTAGGTTCATTTGTAACTTTATTCTCTTTTGACTCATTAAGTGCTTTATAACTATGACACATAAATGTGCGGTCGATATAAAAACACATGAGTCATCACATCTTTCTCCTGTCATACAGGATAAGTCCTTTGTCAAAATTTTCTCCCGCCATGCGGGTATTTTCCCAGACTTTTCCACCACGTGGGTATTATTATCGTCTTTTCCCGTCATGCGGGTAATTAAGAGACACAGATGCCACAATTGGCTCTTTAGACTGCATATTCAATCATCAAATTCAGAAATAAATCTGAATACTCTTTTATACACATGCTTAATCCAACGTTAGTCAAATTAAGCATTCATGTTGCTCGTTTAAAAAATTTCTTCACATAGAGTACATGAAAGAAATTCGTTAAACAAAACTCTGAATGATTTATTTGTTTTCTGCATGGAGAGTACATGAAAGACATTTGTCAAACAAGACTCTCGATGATCTATTTGTATTCTTGGATTAACATCCAAGAATTCTTTTTCTTTTGCAGTCATTCTTTAGAGAGAACATACTCTCTCACTTTATGACCTTTCTTGGTCATCTTTCGGGTCACAAGTACCCATTCTTTTGCTTTCACGAATGAAAACATGAGAATCTTTGTCTGAGAAAATATTCAATAATAATAAACAATAATGAGCATAAAAATAACCCTACGTTGGTCTGGTTAAAGATATGCACATTAAATCTTTAAAACTTTCTTCTATATTCTAAATCACCGTTGGGCAGAATTAGAATGAAACATCATCTTTCTACACTAATTCTACATCACCGTTGGGCAGAAATAGAATCAATGCATAAAACTCATAAACAATATGATGATAATATTTCTATTGCAATAAAGAACTCTGTTTGGAAAATGACATTATCATCAACTCTATTTCAGCGGAAACATGAAATATACATATTTCTATAGTTCAAGAGCATTTCTTGATCTTTTATCTTTTCTCTGAAAATTCATTTCTTGATCTTTTATCTTTTCTCTGAAAATTGATCACTTTCATGCAAAATAATCAGAGATCTAGCCCTTTGACTATAGAACTCATATAATTATAGTACTGCTATCATCAACGTTGGTCAGAAAATAACAATACCATAATTGATCTGTTAAACAAGTATTTCTCTTTTTCCTCCTCTCTAATTAAATTTTCCCGTTGGTTCCAATTTAATTAGAGGAGAGTCCTTTTACTTTACAGTAGAAACTGTAAAATATTATCTGTATTTCACAGACATTGCACTGTTCAATGATTAACAAATCATGATTATGTTATTAACAATGTTGGTCGTAAAATAACAGGGTCATAATTGTTTCACTAATTTCTTTAACATTCTCTTTAAAATTATTTCTCACTTTAATTCTATTTTATCCTTCACTTTTCTTTATTTGCAGCGGAAAAACATGAATAAAATTCATGAACTTTATACTTTTCACAACTATTTCTGTCACTGTTTGTGCAATTAAAACCATATCACCGTTGGGCAATAAAAGAAATAAATGCACCTTTTAACACATAATAAACAAATCATGATCATGCTATTAACAACGTTGGTCATTTAATAACAGAATCATAATCATCTTTAATATCACTTTAATCAAGCTTTTAATTCTCACTTTAAATCATGATAATGCTATTAACAACGTTGGTCAATTAATAACAGAATCATAATCATCATAAATATCACTTTATCAAGCTTTTATTCTCACTTTATTGCTTTTATGCAATTACTTTTAACTATTTGCAGCGGAAATTATGAATAAAATTCATAAACTTTGTACTTTTCAGAAGCATTTCTGTCACTTTTCTATTTTCTAAAGAAAACATTTCGTTGGATTTGTTTGAATAGAAAAAATTCTGAGCAAAAAACTCTAAAACTGTATAGAAATTCATTAAAAAACTTGCTTCTGGAAAAAATTAACAGAAAAGTCAGAAAAACTGGGCCGCAGCCTAGCTCACTGCGCGCTGGGCGCGTGCTCCCGCGGAGACCCAGCAGAGGCCCAGTAGAGGCCCGTTTACAGCCAGCGGCCTGCTTCAACTTTTGGCCCACGGCCTGCCACCTGAGCTAGGGTTTGGAGGCGCGATCCTGGCCGTCCATCGCGATCGAACGGCCGGCCGCCCTAGTCGCTGGAAGAAAACCAGCCGCCCGTCCACGACCCTGGCCTCATTTTCCCCTTTCTCTGTGTCCTCTCTGTCCCGAGCCGCAGCTCTGCTAGGGTTAGGGTTCCGGCACGCCGCCGGCTAGCCGGCGACGGCGGAACATCCCCAGCGCGGTCAGCCCTCCCTCTTTTCTCCGTGCACCACCGCGGCTAGTCGGAGACGCAGCTGCGCTCCCCTCTGTCCCTTGCTCTCCGTGCACCACCGTGTGGCGACGGCCGACCACCGGCGACAGCCGCAACCACATGTGCAGTGGCGGCGCCCACCAGCTACGGCCGCTCTCTGTTGCGCCTGTGCGGTGGTGTGGCGCCGTGGCTTTCCCCCTCGCCGGTCGCGCGTTCCCGTCTCGGTGAGCGCGCCGCCGTCGAGCGGTTAGGCCGCGGTGCTCTTTTCTTTTGCCCACGGAGTGGCTACTTCTTCTTCTCGATGCCTCGGCTTGCCGATGCACATCGAGATCGAGAGGAATGGCGCGGCCGTGACGGCGGCGCTCTTTTCCGGCGAGCACAAGGGCTTCCTCCGGTGAGTTTTCTTTTTCTCTTTCTTTGCCCTTTTGCATCGGGGTTCCACGGGAGGGTTGCTTTCTTTTGATTTCTTTGTCTACCGAAAAGATCTAGAAACCCTAGAACAGCTCTGATACCAATGTTAGATCCTTTGGATCGTCTAGGCTAGATCAAACCGGCAGAACAGAGCGATGGAGGAGGATCGGTGTACCTTCTCCTTGGGCTGATGCAGTCGAGCTGCCGGCCATGGTGGAAGGCGGCGGCGGTGACAGAAAACAGTGGCGGCGGTGGTGGAGCTTCCCGTGACACTGCGCTTGACCTAGATCGGGTCGGTATATTGGTGGGGTGGTGGAGCACGACGAACCTCGTAACCTGTGCCTCCGGCCCCCCACCTGTCTTTATAGCGCAGGCCACAGGGGCCCACCAACCAGTGTACGGTTGGACGCCCCCGATCAGGGCGTGGTCAAGGGTCCGGTGTGACCGTTGGGTCACACGGGAGGAGATCAACCTAACATCTATCATTTGCCCCTGTAACTTAACTCGTCATATCATCAATTTAAACTTAACCTACTAAAAGTGAAGGGGTTCGTAGCAGAAAACAAAAAAAATCTAACTAACGTACGCCAAAACTTAACCAGGGATCTATCTATTAGTAATGCGGTAACGGGAAGGTTTCGGTAACATACCTGTTGTAGACCGAAAATCGTTACGTTCAAGAGAACGTTGATGATGTAGTCGAACATGTAGCCGACCTCAAGGTCGCGAAGATCCCGACGCGGCGATGACGACCTTGGCGCGACGACGAAGCTCCTAGCACCACAAGTGCAGCACCCCCGAGGACTCGCACACGTACGGTGCTTGACGACGACTCCCGGTCTCTCCGATCCAGCCGAGATTGCGGAAGTAGGTGGAATCCCCGCAGCACGACGGCGTGCCGCGGGAAGTAATCTCTCACGTACGCAGCCCTTACTTGGGGCCACGGACTACGGGAGAGGAAGAGGGAGAAAGTGCATGGAGGGGGACGCCACAATGATTGAGAAATTATTAAATACAAATAATTATTATGCCCCACTATTTATTAGGGGGAGAGAGGTGCCCCTCTTCTTAGCTCCCCCATGTGGGGACTAAACAAAAGAGAGGGGAGAGGGGGGTGCAGCCGGCCGGGCGTCGTTGCCATGGGCCCCACGCCTTGGCCCACCCGCCTCCTTCCCTTTGCGGTGTGGCTGGCCCCCTTCTTGGGCCTTGCCTCCGGGGTTTGGCCCAATTAGGTGTGCATGTTGGAGATATGCCCTAGAGACAATAATAATTTAGTTATTATTTATCTCCAAGTTTATTATTAATGTTTATATCTTTATGTTATAACTGTATTGGGCACTTGAATAGCAAATACAACGTGTTCAAGAGAAAAACATCCAATATAGGTGTAGAGATACGAACAATTAAAAGTGTTCCTGGTCTTGTCTCTAAGACTAGCCTATCTTGTTGTTTGATGATCATGTTTTCCTGGTCATGGACTTAGTATAAGTCACACAACTATAGTAGTTTGTTATCGGAATGACAATAGTACTGAACCGACTCATTGTATGATCTTACTAAGAGACTAATCGTCAACGATGAAGGTAGCAATTGATCATATGTTTAGTTTTCATTAGGTGTATTCCTTTGCCCTGAAAATATTTGGTGACCACTTATTCGACACTCATGCTTTGATTGTCACCTAACGTCCGGCCGTAACCGGGGACCATAACAGTGACTTTTGGGCGTGGACTAGGATAATGTATTGGAACAGAGATTATTCGAGAATGGCACTTACTCCTCCAGACGATGGAGAGATACATCCTCTAGGCCATCTCAGTATTATTATTGTCACCCAATCGTCTGGCCAGACACAACGTGATTAATCACGGGACAATATAAATACGGAATGAGAAAAAAGAATGATATTGGTACGAGAATTACATGTGTTATGATTAAAGGGTTTAATCACATTAGAGCACATTGTCGCAATCTTGAGATATCATTGGTATCGTGTACGTAACGGGATTAGCGTAATGAGTAACACACAGGTTCTGTCGTTCACTCGTGAACACATGGGAGCCAGTACGGCCGTCTAGGTCCCAATGCTGGTTATTGTCTGGTAAGCTCCTGAACATGTCTTTGTGTTTACCGAACCTTTCGGGTCACACACTTAAGCTGTGATTCAATCTTTTATTGAGAGAATAAAGTTGTATTCTAAGTGGTAATGAGATAGTATCGGAGTAGCTCCGATGTCACAGGAACTTGTTCCGGTGAAGTTTTGAATTAGAGAGAAGGCGGACATCTAATGTCCCGGGGTGATAGGAATTGTTTCTATCACTATCGGATTTATTCCGAAGGTTTATATAAGAGGGAAATATTATTTTGAGGGTTTTGTCGGCGGATACTGGGTATCCCGGATCATGTAAATATGTTTATATGATAAGTAATTAATTCCGGGAATTTTCTGTAAAAGGAAATATTCAAGGAGGAATGAATTAGACAAAATTATTTATTTATTTATTTATTTATTTAATTAGATTGGAAAATATTAAATAAAGGATTTTATTTGGGGCCCACAACCAAGGGGGCTGCCAAGTGGGCCCACAAGGCAGCCGCACCCCCAAGTGGGGCGGGTGGGCAAATCCGAGTGGGGGGGACTCCCCTCCCTCGCCGAAACCCTATTGGGCCAAGCCCACTAGGTTGAGGCAGTGCGGAGGGAGGAGTCCTCCTCCCAATCTGACTTGGGGAAGGGGTTGGACTAGGAGGAGGACTCCTCCTCCTCTTAGGGCCGGCGCACCACTTGAGGGAGGTTTTGCCTCCTCCCCCAAGTCTCCCTACCCCTTGGCCTACTATATAAACCCCCCAACCCCCATGGGTTAAGATAATGATATTGCCTATGTGGCTATTCTCTCTCTCTAGTAGATCTCATGTGTTGAGAATTAGACGTCTCTAATCCTCTCATATAGATCTAATCAAGTTGATTAGATCTACCACCTAAACTATGCCGAAAGGCGGTCTCTCTTCGGCGGTGCTAGTAGCTCTAGGCGGCGAACGTGTTGTCGGGTTGGCGCGGTGTATGTGTGGATACTGTTAGAGCGGGGCTGCGCAAGTAGTTCCTCGACGACAAACTGGCAACAATCTCACCTCCCGACGTGGACGTGAGATTCTTCATCAGGCTTCACCAACATCTACTTTGACAAACACAAGATCTTCTGCAACGGTGTTTGTAAGTATTCTAGATCTAGCATTATGGGGTGCACACTAGTACAGAACGACACATCGGATACCCCTCTATGGCAACGGCAAGAGTTAGGCGACGGAAAAATGAGCTCCGCGCGCTTCCGCGAGTGTGCGCGCGCGCTAGTCGGTCGATGGGCCCGACACAATGGTAACGGAGGCTGAAAAGATCACCGTTGCTCATATATAGGCAACGGAGGAAAGAATATCTCCGTTGCTGATATTTCCACATCAGAAATGGAGATCGGTCTATCTCCGTTTCCCATGTGAAGGCACATTAAGCGGTGCCGGTATTAATATCTCCCACTCCAGTACTGTATCTCACTCTTACTCTCAGTCTCACTCTCCCCAGTTCCTAACCCTAGCCGCACACGCTCTCCTCCTACTTCACCCATCGATGGCGAACCCCTCCGGCGCCGACGGAAGTCAGGATGGAGCATCTTCCTCCTCCCACCCTCCGAGGCGCAGCCCGGATCTCCCCTACAACTGGGGCGAGATCCCCGGCGACTACGGTCGCGAGTTCATTCTGAGCCGTCAAATCCCATCCGGATCCACGGCGGCGGCGGCCACCGACGCCCGGATCTTGTCCTCATCGTCCTCCTCGGACGATGAGGACGAGGATCTGGAGGTCGGTCTCCTCCTCTCTCGCGCCTCCTTTGAGCGCGAGCGCGCCGAGGTTGTCATTCAGGCGTCTACGATGCAGAGAGCTATCCGCATCTCCGCCGCCGAGCACGCGATAGAAGCCGCCGAGGAGGCGTTGTTCCAGACGCGGCTCCGGGCGGCCATAGACCGCTCTCTTCTCCCTGGCCAGGGCCCTGGGCCAGATGCGGTGGCGGCAGCGGTGGCGGCGGCGGAGGAGGAGGAGGATGATGAGGAGGAGGAGGAGGACGCTCCGGTGTTCGAGCAGGATGAGGTCTCCTCTGACGTCTCCTCTGGCAGTGGCTTCGGCGCCGACGCCTGGGACGCAATCCGCGACGGAAAGCGACCCCGCCTCGCCTAAGGTAAATGACCGCTCTGTTAGCTACTTATTTAGCTCGGTTTGCTCTGTTAGTTAGCTCTGTTCAGCTATGTAGTTGCTATGTTAGCTACTTATTTAGCTCGGTTTGCTTTGTTTAGCTATGTATTTGCTATGTTAGCTACTTATTTAGCTCGGTTTGCTCTGTTAGTTAGCTCTATTCAGCTATGTATTTGCTATGTTAGCTACTTATTTAGCTCGGTTTGTTTTGTTTAGCTATATATTTGCTATGTTAGCTACTTATTTAGCTCAGTTTGCTCTGTTAGTTAGCTCTGTTCAGCTATGTATTTGCTATGTTAGCTACTTATTTAGCTCGGTTTGCTTTGTTTAGCTATGTATTTGCTATGTTAGCTACTTATTTAGCTCGGTTTGCTCTGTTAGTTAGCTCTGTTCAGCTATGTATTTGCTATGTTAGCTACTTATTTAGCTCGGTTTGCTTTGTTTAGCTATATATTTGCTATGTTAGCTACTTATTTAGCTCGGGTTGCTCTGTTAGTTAGCTCTGTTCAGCTATGTATTTGCTATGTTAGCTACTTATTTAGTTTGGTTTGCTCTGTTAGTTAGCTCTTCAGCTATGTATTTAGCTCGGTTTGCTTTGTTTACTGCTTATTGGCTCTGTTTATTAGCTTTGTTTGCTGTTTTTAACAAAGAATATTCGTTGTTTCAAGGGCTTGGTGGATGCTTGGTGACGATGCTGCTGCCGTGAAGACCTAGGAGCGGGGCTCCATACACGGTGCCGTCACCAGGAGCAGTACATTTTGCGCAGCAGGAAAGACAGTAGATGTTCATCTGGCGGCCGTGAAGACATAGGAGCAGAGCTCCAGCCACGCGCACTGATGAACTTTTGTAAAGCAGGGCGTACAGGAATACGGTGACGACCGGGCGGCCGTCTAGTCGCATGGAGCGGGGCTCCATCGACGGCACAGCCCGTCACCGTGTTTTTGTTTTATTTTCCTGTAACCCTTATTAGAAACGGTTATTAGCAAAACTCCGTGTCTAATGTTAAATACATCAGAAACGGTTTATCTCCTCCGTTGCCATTGTGAGGCTTCACATCAGTGACAGAGGCGGGGACACGGACCCTTTCTCCGTTGCCGAAGGGTTTTTGGCCCGTTTCCGATGTGTCGTTCTGTACTAGTGGCAGCATATCTTCATAGAATAGATCTTGGCGGCAAGGTTACGGGAAATTTTAAAGTTTTACCCGCAACCCAATAGTGGTATCAGAGCCGATCTATGCGTATATATGATTTGATCTAGAGCACAAGTCGGTGCGGGCATTGCATGGTTCTTGCACTAAGTTTATTTTAGTTGCTTCCCAATAAGTTATACTTCATATTCCATCGCGGCATAGGCAAGATCTTATGAACTTCTGGCAATCCGCGGACCTTCCGGCTGCTCCTAGTATGCCTGTCGATGTCAACGAAGTGCTTCAGTAGCTTCGGGTCTAGACCTATAGTTGTGGACATTGTTGTATAATGGACGGGGCATGAGGGTTGGACGCCTCACGGGGGCCACGCGCAGTGCGATCGTTTAGAGTGGGGTTCGCAACGTTTTCGTAATGTTGGGATCTCACTCACCCCGCAAAGTTAATCTAGCAACTAGCCTAAACGTGTCTCAGTTCGTAGGTAGTGACGGTTCTTCCGTAGATCCTACAAGGCCACGTAAAAACTTGCAAACAAACGTTAGAAGCGTCTAACTTGGTTTTGCAGGATTGTGTGCATGTGTTTTGGTATAGCTATTTGTTACGGTGTCTTAACATGATGGTGGAAGCCAAAACAATTGATCGAGTTCGTCATCGACAAACAAGCGAGGAAGAGTTCATCGTGGAGAACCGGGAGTAGGCGTCGGCGGTATGTTGGCGACGAGTACTTGGCGAGTTCTCGACTATGGCAATTTTCCCTCGGGAATTTTTGCTGTGACCGGGAATTATGAAGATGGTGATCCTCAAGGACGAGCATCAAGAACTTCCGGAGAACAACAAAAAGGCTATACCAGAGCACATGAATTATTATTTATTGCCTGTAATGTTTATCCTTTGTTGTTTGCACCTTGATTGCGCACTAGTCGTTTATTAGGGTGAATCCTCAAGTAAAATATCAAGGAGATCGTGTTCTTCCAACTGTGGCACTGTCAAACCAGGCGCTTGTCCCCGGCGCTGTGTATCCACAAGTCATGTGGGCCAAGGGTTTGGGAGGCGGGCGCGAACTGTTCCAGCAGCATCATCGGTTGGTTGTCTTGAAGTCCTAGCATAACAAGTTATGAGTTTGGAATACGCACATCGAAAGACGAACAGGAGTTGTAGCTACTACAACTGGCATAGTGCCTACCGGTCGTTCACGTGACATGTCATGTATCCATGCTTGTTTCGTCGGGTTATCGGGTCCTGAATCACTTAGCGCCAATCGTGAGGATTGTTGGGCTTGGTGGGAGCATATCTTAGATTCAATTTAATTGAGTTAAAGTAGTGCATTAAAATTAGTAATAAACTATGAGTCTAAATAAACTTGTTTTGTTGTAGAAAATTGATCCCGTTGAAAAAGTGCATGAGGATGAGTTGTTAGGAAAGTTGACTGCGGGAAGCGTGATCTTTGTTGATTGGCTTCACGGACTGAGAGAACATCTCAGGAGACGCGAGTTAGAGCATGCGCTGGACACTCCTGTTCCAGAGTTAGAAGATGACTATTCTCCTATGGAGGAAGATGAGTATCAAGTGAGTTTGGTGATGCTTGACAGAATAAGTCCCAAGCTTAGCGATTGTTATCTATACTATCGCCCCTTCTGTCTCATGGAAGCGTTGAAAGCTCGGTTCTATTTCCAGTTATGTCATGCTAGCTACAAATTAAATGGGGAACTTAGAGCGTGCAAACTATTGAGCGGAGGCTCGATGAGGGAGCTGATGACGTGAAACACACGTTCGTTGGGAGACCCCCAAGAGGAAGGTATGATGTAGTCAGCAGCAAGTTTTCCCTCAGAAACAAACCAAGGTTATCGAACCAGTAGGAGCAGCAACTCTTCAGAAGGTTGTCAACGGTGCCAGAAAAATAGCTGTTGCAGGGAGTCTGGACTGTTGACGTGGAATCTGCACACAACACAATCAAACTACTTTGCCCCAACGAAACAGTGAGGTTGTCAATCTCACTGGCTTGCTGAAAACAAAGGATTAAACGTATGGTGTGGAAAATGAGTATTTAAATTGCAGAGAATGAAAAAGGAACAGTTTGCAGTTTGTGGTTGTTTAATCAGTGTAAAAGAATGGACCGGGGTCCACAGTTCACTAGTGGTGTCTCTCCATAAAAGATAACTAACATGTTGGGTGAACAAATTACAGCTGGGCAATTGACGAATAGTGAGCGCATGACAATGCATATACATGACATGTTGACTACTATGATATTTAATTGGGCATTACGACATAATACATAGATCGTTATCCAACAGCATCTATGACTAATAATCCACCGCCGGGTTGTCATCCGAGTCCCCCGTTGGTATTAAGTTGCAAGCAACGGATAATTGCATTAAGTAAAGTGCGTAATGTAAACAAACACATATGTCCATGGACATAGCATCGTTAGGTTATCCCTAGTGGCAACAGCACATCCACAACCTTAGAACTTTCTGAAAAGACAAGGATGTCGCCTAGAGGGGGGGGGGGTGAATAGGCGTTTAAAACTTTTCTCGGTTTAGGCTTGATAAATGCGGAATAAAACTAGGTGTTTAAATTATCAAGCACACAACCTAAATAAACTAGGTTCACCTATGTGCACCAACAACTTATGCTAAGCAAGACAAGTAACAAGGTGATAGCAAGATAAGATACTTCAAGCACGAAGGCTATCACAATGTAAAGTGCATAAGTAAAGAGCTCGGGTATAGAAATAACCGAGGCACGCGGAGACGACGATGTATTCCCGAGTTCCTCCTTTTTAGGGGAGTACGTCTCGTTGGAGGGGTGTGAGTTTCAAACTCAAGATGCCACAAAAGGCCTCACCCTATTCTCCGATGAACCTCGCACAAAAGCTCGGTTCACCTTCCACTATTGATTTCCTTTTGGGCGGAAATCGAGTCCCTTACAACAATCTTGAGGCACAACCCACAAAAGGATTGGGAGCTCCCAAGTGGACCACAAAAGGTCCCAACTAGCCACAAAAGGCCTTGACCACAAAAGGTCACAAGAACACCGTCTAGGGTCCAACGACCCAAGAGTAACGAGCTCACAATCTTCACTTCCACGAATCCTCGTGGAGAGAGCAAACCTATGCACAAAAGCAAAGGCAAGAACACAAGAAGTACTCAAGTTCTTCACTCCCAAATCCCACCAAAAGCAACAAATGCTTGTGGGGGGAGAAGAGAGGAAGAACAAAGAAGAACACAACAAATGGAACTTCAAGAACTAGATCGAAAGGGTTCCCCTCACTTAGAGGAGAGATTGATTGGTGGAAATGTAGATCTAGGTCTCCTCTCACTTTCCCTCAAAGATATGCAAGAATCATGGGAGGGATTGAGAGGTAGGCAAGTTTTCCAAGGTCAACAATGGCAAGAGAGAGAGAGGAAAACGAGCTGCCACCAAGAGTGGTCTCTTTGGGGAAGAAGACCCCTTAAATAGATTCCCCAGAAATCTGACCGTTATGTGCAGTTTTCGTGCCCAGCGGTACTACCGCTGGGCCAGCGGTACTACCGCTTCTGTACTCCTGGCGGTACTCAGGAGAGTACTGCTCCCAGGCTCAGCGGTACCTTACGGTACATCCGCCGCAGCCAGGGGGCGGTACTACCGGTGGACGGCCGGTACTACCGCTGGACAAGCCTCGAATAAATTCGAGATATTCCAGCGGTACTACGTGGTCGCTACCGCCGGGTACCGTAAAGAGTACAGAGAGCAAATCGTGCCTAGCGGTACCCCTGGCGGTACCACCAGTACTAGCTGCGCTGGGTAGTATCATTCCAGGTGGAGCGGTACTACCGCTGCAGCAGCGGTACTACCGCCAGACGCAGAAAAGCTCACTGGAACTGCAATAACTTTTGCAAGGAAACTCCAAATCAGGTGAATCCAGGTGAAATATTAAGGGTCACAAATATGGAGGAGATATCACACATGGGAGGTGTGGACCTTATCTCGAGGAGGACCGGTAATATTTCCAGCACCGAGAACGCAACAAGTTTTCCATCCGGACTCCGTTTTCAATAATCTTGGGCTTGCTCCGAAGATAATCACAAGCACCACAAGATCATGCATATACACATCATAGTCCATCACGTGAGGAGGAAACCATAAGAGGAGAGTTTGACCTCTCTACAAGAGACGAACCGGTAAAACCTCCAACATCAAAAACACCACAAGATATTCCAATGAGATCCGTTTTTGATGAACTAGAGCTTGGTATGGAGATGAACACAAGCTCTAGATTCTCACATGGATAAAAGCCAAATAAGAACCAAGAAAGATGATATGCCAAGAATGCAAAGGTTTGAGCTCTCCACAAAGATGCGATCAAGTTACTCACTTGAGAGCCCCTCTTGATAGTACGGTATCTATCCTATAACCCGGTCTCCCACTAACACCATGAGACCGGTAAAATAGAAACCCTATCAAGAACATACCTTTGCCTTGCGCATTCCACTTGAGCTAGATGATGATGATCTTGATCTCTTCAAGAGGACCACCTTTCTTGATTGCGCTTGCTAGCACATGCTTAATGAAGATATCTTCAAATACTCCCCCATACACCATTATGGGAGAGCCTCGCTTAGCTCCGTCTTCATGAAACCACTTGCGCTTCATATTCTTCTCTTGATATAGATGATGGCTTGGAGATAAACATGAAGTTCACTCAATCTTCTTTTCCAAGCCATGCTTGCAATAAGCTCAACTCTTCACATGACCATTCTTCATATAAACCCTTGAGAAGAGCATTGATCATCATGAAATCTTCTAGAGTCCAACACATGAACTCCAATCTTTTCCTATGGACAAGATCTACAATAATATCTCAATACAAACATTAGTCCATAAGGATTGTCATTAATTACCAAAACCACGCATGGGGCAACACATGCACTTTCAATCTCCCCCATTTTGGTAATTGATGACAATCCCTTTTACGAGGGTTTATATAATGAATTAAGCAACCATGCAACACAAAGAGCAAGGATGCAAGAGCAAGAAAGGCAAATGCTTAAGAAACGAAACTAAAGCATAAAACCAAACTCCCTTAAACCCTCTAAACTTCTCCCCCATTGGCATCGATTGCCTAAATGGGAGGAAAAATTTAGAAGGCCAACATAGTAAAAGCTCCCCCATAATTTATGCATTTCTCATAATATGAGTGAAATCAAATGCACATATCCAATGACGAATAGTTGGGAAGGAGATCAAACTATATTGAGGATCCAAAGATTGCAAAAGAAAATCAAATTGAAAAATACTTCGACAAAGGAAGTAACCAATCAAAGGATTCGAAAAACCAATAGAACATAAGAAGATAGTATAATAAAATCAACCAAGTGTTCTAATAATTAAGAGGGAACTCCCCAAGGTACGTGCACAATAAGGATTTCTATTTCAATATTGTGTGCACAACATGGAATCCTCACTCCCTCCTAGAAATTTACTTGGCCAAAGCATCTACGAGTAACGGAAAGCATGCAAGATCTTAAATAACATATAAGATAGATTGATAATCAACTTGACATAATATTCAATATTCATCGGATCCCAGCAAACACAACATGTAGCATTACAATAATATGATCTTGATCATGTAGGGCAGCTCACAAGATCTAAACATGATGGCACAAAGTGGAGAGACAACCATCTAGCTACTGCTATGGACCCGTAGTCCAAGGATGAACTACTCACGCATCACTCCGGAGGCAGGCATGGCGATGTAGAAGCCTCCGGTGACGATTCCCCTCTCCGGCAGGGTGCCGGGAAGAGGTTCTGAACCCTCCCGAGCTAGGGTTGACGACGGCGGCGTCTCTGGAACTTTTCGTGGATATTTGCTCAGGTACTTAGGGTTTTCGCGTCGGGGGGAATAAGTAGGCGAAAGGGCGGCGGCTGGGACCCCCGAGGGGCCCACACCACCCTAGGGCGCGGCAGAGGGGGGCCCCGCCCTAGGTGCGTGTGGCCTCCTGGTGGCCCTCCTCTGCTGCTCCTTCGCTCCGTCAGGTGTGTTCTGGAAAAATAGGGACCCCCGTGTAGTTTCGTCCAATTCCGAGAATATTTCCAGACTAGCTTTTCTGGAATACAAAAACAGCAGAAAACAGGAACTGGCACTTCGGCATCTTGTTAATAGGTTAGTCCCAAAAAATGTATAAAAGTGATATAAAGTAGATGCAAAACATGTAGCAATTGGTATAAAACAAGCATGGAACATCAAAAATTATAGATACGTTTGAGACGTATCAGCATCCCCAAGCTTAGTTCCTACTCGTCCTCGAGTAGGTAAACGATAAAAACAAAATAATTTTTGAGGTGACATGCTACTATCATAATCTTGATCATATAATATTGCAAGGCACATGTAAATGAATGAAGTGATCCAAGTCAATGGTCTATAATTTGCTACCAAATAGATAATGAGTAAACAATGAATCACACAAGCTAAACGTTTTCATGAATAGTACTTTCGAGACAAGCATCAAACAGTTTTGCATAAGTGTTAACTCATAAAGCAATAGTTTCTAACAAAAGGTATTTAATCAACACAAAGGAAGAATTTAGTTTCAGCATTTGCTTCAACTTTCAACATATTTATCTCATGGATATTGTCAACACAAAGTAGTATAACAAGTCCAATACATTGCATATAACGCATGTTGTAACAAAGTTGACACTAGTGTTTGCTTGTGGAAGACAGAAAGAATAGGAAAACTGACTCAACATAAAAGTAAAAGAAAGGCCCTTCGCAGAGGGAAGCAGGGATTAAATCATGTGCTAGAGCTTTTAGGTTTTTGAAAGCATATAGAGATTGCATAAAATATTTGATACTCCTCCCAACCTTGCTAACACAAGCCATGGCTAACCGAATCCTCGGGTGCCTTCCATCAATCACATACCATGGAGGAGTATCTATTTTTGAGAGGTGTTTGTTAATTGTCAACGAATGGTAGCGGGTGAGAACAGTATTCTACCTGTCGAACGGACTTTTAAGAGCGGCTCCCATGAAGGACGTTATTTCTACCAGCAAGGCAGATCATCCCTCTTTCTCTTTGGTTTACACACATTCAGGTATTTCACTGTTTGTCATTGCTTACTGATGAATCAGGGCAAAAGTGTGAAGAGAATTAATTGGTTAAAGTTGTAATTAATTGGGACTGGGCACCCCGTTGCCAGCTCTTTTTGCAAGTTATTGGATAAGCGGATGTATATGCCACTAGTCCAGGTGTAAAAGTCCACTCGACAAATAGAATAAAGAATAACCACACTAATTCCTCATGAGCTAGTAAACATTGACACAAAAAGGGAATAATAACATTTTGAATAATTTAAAGGTAGCACATGAAAAATTTACTTGGAGTGGCAAGGAAATACCACATATAGGTAGTTATGGTGGACACAAATGGCATGGATTTTGGCTCAAGGATTTGGATGCACGAGAAGCATTCCCTCTCAGTACAGAGTTTAGGCTAGCAAGGTTATGTAAGCAAACAAGAATATCAACCCGTACACCAAGTTTTATATGACAAACATATTGCAAACGTTATAAGACTTCATACCGTCTTCCTTGTTAACCAAACCCTGTTATTAGAAAATATCTAGACCTTAGAGGTACCACCGATGCAAACCAAATTTTCAACAAGCTTTACGGTAGTTCTTCACTAATAGGCTTAACTCATGTGATGCACAATTTAATCATGATCTACTTGTTAACTCAAAACAATTGACAAGCATCAAGTTATCCATTTTAGTGATCTACAAGATTAAGCAAGTTTTTCCTTATACCAATTACCACATGCAACATTTTCTGAACCAACCAAACACCAATCAATTTATTTCATCAACTCTCCAAACAAATATAAGTGAAGCAAGAGAGTACTTTCTACAAAAGAAAGCTAATAGCTCTGACAAGAGATACATGAAAACAAGAGCTAAAAGCTGAACAGCGCTAGATATGAATACTCAACAAATATAAGTGAAGAATAGGAGTATTCTCATGAAAAAGCGGAGCGTGTCTCTCTCCCAATCAAGAATGCTAGGGTCCAGTCAAGCTTTATTGAAAATAAAAGTGCAATACTGAAAATAAAAGCACACAGACGCTCCAAGAAAAGCACATATGATGTGAAAGAATTAAAATATAGTTTCACTAGAGATGACCTGATAATTTTGACGATGAAGAAGGGGATGCCTTGGGCATCCCCAAGCTTAGACGCTTGAGTCTTCTTGAAATATGCTGGGGAGATCCATGGGAGCCTCCCCAAGCTTAAGCTCTTCACTCTTCTTGATCCTATTATATCATCCTTCTCTCTTGACCCTTGAAAACTTCCGTCACACCAAACTCAAAGTAGATCTCATTAGAGGGTTAGTGCATAATCAAAAATTCACATGTTCATAAAGACGCAATATGATTTGTTACTTTAAACATTAGCTACAGCCACTGATGTTATGTGAAGCTCTTCCACCCAAAAAAGAATTTCACTCAACACTAGTAAAAGAGAGAATGCAAAAATAAAAAGGCATAATCTGTCTAAAACAGAACAGTCCGCAAAGACGAATTTTTTCGAGGCACTTACGACGCTCAGATCGAGAAACTCTGAACTAATGAAAGTTTCAGACATTCATAAAGATTACGCACAAAAATTTCAGATTTAATTAACAATCTGGTGATTTTAGGAATTTCGTACAGTGAACAGCAAAAATCTGTTTCTGCGCAGCAATCAAAATTAAGCATCATCTTATCATTAGAGGCTACTCTTGGCACAACAATGCGAGAAAATAAAGATACAAAGGAGTTGCTACAGAAGTAAACAAACTCCTTGACTCAATAAAAGAAAAATTGCAGAAAAATAAAATGGGTTGCCTCCCATAAGCGCTTTTCTTTAACGCCTTTTAGCTAGGCACAAAGCATGCATCAAGTATTACCAAGTGAAGAAGCATCAACATTGTAATTTGTTCGAACAATAGAATCATAAGGTGGCTTAATCTTCTTCCTAGGAAAGTGTTCCATACCTTTCTTGAGAGGAAATTGATATTTTATATTCCCTTCTTTCATATCAATAATAGCACCTACAGTCTAAGAAAAGGTCTTCCCAGCACAATAGGGCATGATGGATTGCACTCAATATCCAAGACAATAAAATCAACGGGGACATAATTGTTGTTAACCATGATAAGAACATCATCAATTCTTCCCAAAGGTTTTTTAATAGTAGAATCAACAAGGTGAACATCCAAGTAACAATTTTCCAAAGGTGCTAAATCAAGCATATCATATAATCTTTTAGGCATAACAGAAATACTAGCACCAAGGTCACACAAAGCATTGCAATCAAAGTCATTCAATTTCAATTTAATGATGGGCTCCCAACCATCTTCTAACTTCCTAGGGATAGAAGCTTCATGTTTTAATTTCTCTTCCCTAACTTGCATGAGAGCATTAGTAATATGTTTAGTAAAAGCCATGTTTATATAGCATTAGGACTTCTAGCTAGCTTTTGCAAGAACTTAATTACTTCAGAAATATTGCAACCATCAAAATCAAAGTCATTATCATCAAAAGTAATGGAATTATTCTCTTCCTTATTGCTAGAAATTTCAGCATCTTTATCAAGGACAGTTTCAGAGTTATCAGGCAATTTAGGACATTTTGCAATAGAAGTGGAAACATTACCAACACCAACTATCTTGCCATTAATGGTAGGAGGTTTGTTAACACTTGAGTTTGAAGCATTTTCAGAAGTAGTAATAGTATAAACTCTAGCAATATTATTCTTTCTAGCAATTTCATCCTCTCTTTCCCATCTAGCATGCAATTCAGCTAACATCCTCACATTGTTATCAATTTTAACTTGTATAGCATTGAGAGTTTTGCTCTCTTTAACATCATGAGGCATGTTCTTTAGTTTCAATAAGTCAACATCAAGAGCAAGACTATCAACTTTAGAGGAAAGCACATCAATTTTCCCAAATTTCTCCTCAACAGTTTTATTGAAAGCAGTTTGTGTACTAATAAAATCCTTAAGCATAACTTCAAGATCAGAGGGTACACTCTTATTATTATTGTAGGAGTTACTATAGGAATTTCCATAACCATTGCCACTATTAGAAGGATAGGGCCTATAATTGCTATTACCAAAATTATTCCTATAAGCATTGTTGTTGAAATTATTATTTTTAATGAAGTTCACATCAACATGCTCTTCTTGAGCAACCAAAGAAGCTAAAGGAACATTATTTGGATCAACATGTGTTTGACCATTTGCAAGCATAGACATAATAGTATCAATTTTGGCACTCAAGGAGGAGGTTTCCTCAACAGAATTTACCTTCTTACCTGTTGGAGCTCTCTCGGTGTGCCACTCAGAATAATTAATCATCATATCATCAAGAAGCTTTGTTGCAGCACCCAAAGTGATGGACATAAAGGTACCTCCAGCGGCCGAATCCAATAAATTCCTCGAAGAAAAATTTAATCCTGCATAGAAGGTTTGGATGATCATCCAAGTAGTCAGTCCATGAGTGGGACAATTTTTAACCAATGATTTCATTCTCTCCCATGCTTGAGCAACATGTTCATTATCAAATTGCTTAAAATTCATTATGCTACTTCTCAAAGAAATAATCTTAGCAGGAGGATAATATTTTCCAATAAAAGCATCTTTGCATTTAGTCCATGAATCAATACTATTTCTAGGCAAAGATAGCAACCATTCTTTAGCACGTCCTCTCAAGGAGAAAGGAAAAAGTTTCAGTTTAATAATATCACCATCTACTTCCTTGAGCTTTTGCATTTCACAAAGTTCAACAAAGTTATTAAGGTGAACAGCAGCATCATCAGTACTAACACCAGAAAATTGCTCTTTCATAACAAGATTTAAAAGTGCAGGTTTAATTTCATAAAATTCTGCTGAAGCAGCAGGTGGAGCAATAGGTGTGCATATGAAATCATTGTTGTTCGTGCTAGTGAAATCACACAACTTAGTGTTCTCAGGAGTACTCATTTTAGCAGAAATAAAAACAGTACAGAAAATAACTTGAAAGTAAACTAGATGCAAGTAACTAATTTTTTTGTGTTTTTGATAATTGAAAGCAAACAAGATAAAATAAAATAAACTAAGCAAGACAAAAACAAAGTAAAGAGATTGGAAGCGTGAAACTCCCCTTGCAGAAGACTGCTGTCTCCCCGGCAACGGCGCCAGAAAAATAGCTTGATGACGTGAAACACACGTTCGTTGGGAGACCCCAAGAGGAAGGTATGATGTAGTCAGCAGCAAGTTTTCCCTCAGAAAGAAACCAAGGTTATCGAACCAGTAGGAGCAGCAACTCTTCAGAAGGTTGTCAACGGCGCCAGAAAAATAGCTTGCAGGGAGTCTGGACTGTTGACGTGGAATCTGCACACAACACAATCAAACTACTTTGCCCCAACGAAACAGTGAGGTTGTCAATCTCACTGGCTTGCTGAAAACAAAGGATTAAACGTATGGTGTGGAAAATGAGTATTAAATTGCAGAGAATGAAAAAGGAACAGTTTGCAGTTTGTGGTTGTTTAATCAGTGTAAAAGAATGGACCGGGGTCCACAGTTCACTAGTGGTGTCTCTCCATAAAAGATAACTAACATGTTGGGTGAACAAATTACAGCTGGGCAATTGACGAATAGTGAGCGCATGACAATGCATATACATGACATGTTGACTACTATGATATTTAATTGGGCATTACGACATAATACATAGATCGTTATCCAACAGCATCTATGACTAATAATCCACCGCCGGGTTGTCATCCGAGTCCCCCGTTGGTATTAAGTTGCAAGCAACGGATAATTGCATTAAGTAAAGTGCGTAATGTAAACAAACACATATGCCGTGGACATAGCATCGTTAGGTTATCCCTAGTGGCAACAGCACATCCACAACCTTAGAACTTTCTGTCACTGTCCCAGGTTAAACGGAGACATGAACCCACTATCTAGCATAAATACTCTCTCTTGGAGTTACAAGCATCTACTTGGCCAAAGCATCTACGAGTAACGGAAAGCATGCAAGATCTTAAATAACATATAAGATAGATTGATAATCAACTTGACATAATATTCAATATTCATCGGATCCCAGCAAACACAACATGTAGCATTACAATAATATGATCTTGATCATGTAGGGCAGCTCACAAGATCTAAACATGATGGCACAAAGTGGAGAGACAACCATCTAGCTACTGCTATGGACCCGTAGTCCAAGGATGAACTACTCACGCATCACTCCGGAGGCAGGCATGGCGATGTAGAAGCCTCCGGTGACGATTCCCCTCTCCGGCAGGGTGCCGGGAAGAGGTTCTGAACCCTCCCGAGCTAGGGTTGACGACGGCGGCGTCTCTGGAACTTTTCGTGGATATTTGCTCAGGTACTTAGGGTTTTCGCGTCGGGGGGAATAAGTAGGCGAAAGGGCGGCGGCTGCGGACCCCCGAGGGGCCCACACCACCCTAGGGCGCGGCAGAGGGGGCCCGCGCCCTAGGTGCGTGTGGCCTCCTGGTGGCCCTCCTCTGCTGCTCCTTCGCTCCGTCAGGTGTGTTCTGGAAAAATAGGACCCCCGTGTAGTTTCGTCCAATTCCGAGAATATTTCCAGACTAGCTTTTCTGGAATACAAAAACAGCAGAAAACAGGAACTGGCACTTCGGCATCTTGTTAATAGGTTAGTCCCAAAAAATGTATAAAAGTGATATAAAGTAGATGCAAAACATGTAGCAATTGGTATAAAACAAGCATGGAACATCAAAAATTATAGATACGTTTGAGACGTATCAGGAGCACAAGGCTAAGTTCTGCAAGATACTAAGGAAGCTTGAGGATATTGGGCAACCAGTTCCAGAAAATCAAGTAGTTGACACACTTCTAAGATCCCTACCATCATACTACTATGCTTTTGTGGCTTGTTATGAAATGATGGAAGTGGAGAAGACAGTCAAGGAAGTCTTCGAAATGCTCTTGTCAGCTGACTTGGATATCTATATGCATCATTTGATGACAGCATCCTTCTTGCAAGACCAGTGGCAAGTCCACAAAAGGTATAAGAATTATACACAAGTTATTGACATATTCTCGGCTCGAATATATTTTGGTATTTAATACTGAAAATTTTCATGTTGCATGATCGTAGTATGAAAAGGAAAAGAGGCAACAGAGTTGGAAGGAAGTGGAGGAAGTGGGAAAAGAAGGCACCCTTGGCGCCATGATCACCACTATGCCTACATTCCAAGGCAATGAAGAAGATTTACACTAGGACTTTAAATAAGAGTTATTTTCAGTTCGATCATTTTGTAATGAATATTTTATATTTCTGGAACAAATTTGTGTTCGAATTATAAAGTATGTGAAGGAGTTCACCTTTTGTGAATTCGGTTTAATGACCTTCTTTATTGTAATATGTCATTAAAGTTTTGTTTGTTAAGTCTTTATTGTTTTTATTCAAGATATTACTTAAAGTTTTGAGCAATAATAAAGTTGGTTTAATCTTTAAGTTTAGAGTTACACTTTTCGTTGGTTCTCTTTGAGACTCTTAAAGTTATCTCTAAAATTAAATCGATAAAACTGAAAATCACAAAAGTGCTGGACACTTAGAGAAATTCGAAATTCATAAAGTGCTAGGCATTTAATGAAAGTCAAAATCCACAAAATGCTGGGCATTTGGTAGATTCGAAATTGGCAGAGTGCTAGGCACTGGTAGATTTCGAAATTTACATAAAGGAGTGGAATCTACCCATTAATTCAATTCTATTGAAGATTTAATATGAAGTTGCATATTAATGAAATAGAGTTAATGAAATTATTGAAGTTGCAATATTTCATATAATTCAGTGGGAGAGTGTGAGAATCAAAATAAAGTAATCAAAGGTATTTGATGAAGTTAAAGAAAAGGACTTAATAAATTATTGTAACATTGTTGACGAAATAAAGTTTTCTTAGTCAAATTACTCATGATGAATTTTTGATCATTCGAAATTATCATGGTAATAAAATCTTTTGCAAGATAAAGATTAAAAGGAAATGTTATAATAATTAAAACAAAAGGTCTTGTTCTGATGTGATGTGAAATAGAATTCCAAATTACCCACTAAAATAAATAGATTATTTTGTTTGTATCCAGGGGCCTATATCAATTTTAACTTAGAGTTATTTTGATAAAAGTTCCAAGTTTTTCAATTGTGATTCTAAGTATGGATTCGAATTGAATAAATGTTTTGCATAAAGGGAAAGTCCAAAGTATTATATTGGCAATTGTTTTCCACACAAAATTCTGAAAGCTTGTTGACTTTAGAATTGGAGAAAAGTGTCTTCTAATGAAGAGAGAGTGGAAATCAAAATACTAAATTAAGACTGGGAGTCTTTTGGACAAGTGTTAGAATGAAAGGAGCAACATGCAAATGTTTTCCATATCATTACTTTGTCCAGGAATACATGTATGGCATACATGATTCGAATTAAGTATTAAGATGATTATCATGTGAGGAATTTAATGATTAAATCACCTAGTGGTTGAATTATTAAGAAGTCCAGGAACATGATTAAAAGCAAAACAATTACAAACATAATAAAGAATACTCATAAATGACGGTATATGTCATAAAGGATTTCAAGAAAATTCATGTAGCTCCAAGATTTAATCTTGAGAGTAGTTTGGATGTGATGAAAAATCACAGGACATGAATATTTCATAAACAAAGGCAGATGTGAATATCTAATATTCATAGAGCTAGTCTTGATTAAAATTGTTTTATCATGGACGAATAAATGATAGTGAGAAGTTGCAAAGTTAATTGCTGAGTGTAATTCGTTTGGATTATGAGAATAATCTAGATAATTATATTATGAGTGTTTGAAGTCAGTCGTATTAATGAATCAAGAATTTTATTCTTTTCATTATATAAATCGAAAGGACTTAAAAAAGACAGTGGGAGCTGATAATATATTTGTTGAATAAGGCTAGGCCGAATTCAAAAATATACATCTTGTGTAAATAAAGATTTAAAAGAGTTTTAAATAAAAGGTCGGAAAGTGTCTTATTAAAGTTTTGTCTATGAGATAGATTAAGAATTTAATAAACATAAGTATGAATGTGCTAAGTACAGTTCTGAAAGGTAATTCGAATTGTGTCTTGAGTCAAAGAAATTTGATCAAGAAGTCATAGTGTGATATTTGCAAGATACATTGACCTTCGTAGTCAATGATGAGCGAATAGAGTGGAATAAGATCAAATCATATTTAAATGTGATTTTACTTATCTCATTGCTATATATAGTGCATTGAGCCGGAAAGTTTCCAAAATGCTAAATTTTATTTGGCTACCGGCAGTAGAGAAATACTTGGTGAAAGTTTTCTCATAAAGGCAGTTAATCAAAAGGTTGTGAATAACACTAAAAGGTCATTGCATTGAGATGTTTCTCATACATGTTAAAGGGACCTAATAAGTGGGATTTACAAAAGTATAACGACTTAGTAGATTTTGTAAAGCTTCAAATAGTGTATATAGAGAAGTTCCTCATATATGTATTTGTAGTGGAATTATGAAATCAGATCTTAATTGATTTAATCTGATAAGTGCAATTTTCAATCGATAAATATTTGGTGTTTTGATATTATCAAATCACTAGTATATTATGTGTGGATTCTACAACATATATAGATTTTCTATAAAGGATAGTTGCATCATTGATGTGAGACGTCATGATAAGCAAGTTATTGGATAAGTCATTGACTTGGTAAGGTGTCAATAGACGGTATGATAATATCATTCGGAGACGCTTGATATTATTAATAGTACTACGGAACCGATAGGCCGAAATCCAATTCCTAATATATCTGACTTACACTGTCAAGTTTGACATGTAAGGAGTTAAACAAGTTTATGTATTTTGATTGGATCAAAATTATGGACACAGTCTCAGAGCGCATGCGAAAGCATGAGTGGCACCTTAGTTCCATTTGGTGTCATGTCATCATGCTAACTAGAATCATTATTGACTCTAGTGCAAGTGGGAGACTGTTGGAGATATGCCCTAGAGATAATAATAATTTAGCTATTATTTATCTCCAAGTTTATTATTAATGTTTATATCTTTATGCTATAACTGTATTGGGCACTTGAATAGCAAATACAACGTGTTCAAGAGGAAAACCTCCAATACAGATGTAGAGATACGAACAAGTAAAAACATTCCTGGTCTTGTCTCTAAGACTAGCCTATCTTGTTGTTTGATGATCATATTTTCCAGGTCATGGACTTAGTATAAGTCACACAACTATAGGAGTTTGTTATCGGAATGATAATAGTACTGAACCGACCCATTGTATGATCCTGCTAAGAGACTAATCGTTAACGATGAACGTAGCAATTGATCATATGTTTAGTTTTCATTAGCTGTATTCCTTTGCCCTGAGAATATCTCGTGACCGCTTATTCGACACTCATGTTTTGATTGTCACCTAACGTCCGGCCGTAACTGGGGACCATAACAGTGACTTTTGGGCGTGGACTAGGATAATGTATTGGAACATAGATTATTCGAGAATGGCACTTACTCCTCCAGATGATGGAGAGATACATCCTCTAGGCCATCTCAGTATTATTATTGTCACCCAATCGTCTGGCCAGACACAACGTGATTAATCACGGGACAATATAAATACGGAATGAGAAAAAAGAATGATATTGGTACGAGAATTACATGTGTTATGATTAAAGGGTTTAATCACATTAGAGCACATTGTCGCAATCTCGAGATATCATTGGTATCGTGTACGTAACGGGATTAGCGTAATGAGTAACACACAGGTTCTGTCGTTCACTCGTGAACACATGGGAGCCAGTACGGCCGTCTAGGTCCCAATGCTGGTTATTGTCTGGTAAGCTCCTAAACATGTCTTTGTGTTTACCGAACCTTTCGGGTCACACACTTAAGCTGTGATTCAATCTTTTATTGAGAGAATAAAGTTGTATTCTAAGTGGTAATGAGATAGTATCGGAGTAGCTCCGATGTCACAGGAACTTGTTCCGGTGAAGTTTTGAATTAGAGAGAAGGCGGACATCTAATGTCCCGGGGTGATAGAAATTGTTTCTATCACTATCGGATTTATTCCGAAGGTTTATATAAGAGGGAAATATTATTCCGAGGGTTTTGTCGGCGGATACTGGGTATCCCAAACCCTAGTGGGCCAAGCCCGCTAGGTTGAGGCGGTGGAGAGGGAGGAGTCCTCCTCCCAATCCGACTTGGGGAAGGGGTTGGACTAGGAGGAGGACTCCTCCTCCTCCTAGGGCCGGCGCACCACTTGGGGGAGGTTTTGCCTACTCCCCCATGTCTCCCTACCCCTTGGCCTACTATATAAACCCCCCCAACCCCCATGGGTTAAGATAACCATATTGCCTCTGTGGTTATCCTCTCTCTCTCTCTAGTAGACCTCATGTGTTGAGAATTAGACGTCTCTAATCCTCTCATATAGATCTAATCAAGTTGATTAGATCTACCACCTAAACTATGCCGAAAGGCTGTCTCTCTTCGGCGGTGCTAGTAGCTCTAGGCGGCGAACGTGTTGTCGGGTTGGCGCGGTGTACGTGTGGATACCGTTAGAGCGGGGCTGCGCAAGTAGTTCCTCAACGACAAACCGACAACAATCTCACCTCCCGGCGTGGACGTGAGATTCTTCATCAGACTTCACCAACATCTACTTCGACAAACACAAGATCTTCTGCAACGGTGTTTGTAAGTATTCTAGATCTAGCATTATGGGGTGTAGCATATCTTCATAGAATAGATCTTGGCGGCAAGGTTACGGAAATTTTTAAAGTTTTACCCGCAACCCAATAGTGCAGCCCTTATTTTCTCATTTATTTATTATTAAATTAATATATAAAAATAATTAATTCATTAATTAATATAATTACATATTATTTAATTCCCGTGGTTTCAGAACTCCTTCCGGACCATTCCGAACTTCCTTCGGTCTTCCCCAGAACCCTTCCGGGTTCGTCTTCTTTTCACTTCTATGATTCTGATGTTTCCAAAACGATCTCCGAGCGTCGTCAAACCCTTAAGTGTGTTACCCTACGGTTCGAGAATACTCCAGACATGGTCGAGACCCCCTCTCCGACCAATGATCGTCAGCGAGACCTGGATGCCCATAACGACCCCTGTGCATTCCACGAATAACTGTCGTTGAACCACAAACACAGATACCTATTCCTTTTGTTTACTTCAATACATGTCTCGTCTGAAATCTGATCGCTAACATCTCCATGCTATGTTCAATCTCGTTACCGACAAGAGCTTCTTAACTCGTTACCGTGATATTACACCCCATGACCTAGTCATACGCTACGCAACTTTATGGATGTAATCTCACCGAGTGGGACCAGAGTATCTTTCCGTCACGCGGATGAACAAATCCCGATCTTGATGCATATGCCTCAACCTAGCCCTTTGGAATACCCGAGCTACACCTTTATGATCACCCTGTTACGTGTGATGGTTGATGTACTCAAAATATCCTTCGGTGATAGTGATTAAGTATCATCTCACGGTCTAAGGATTAGATTACCATATTTCCTATCTATTGCAACGGTGAACTTTGTGACACGATCATGTTGCAATACTTATGTTGGGTATGTCCATCATCTCATTCACCTAATGAAATTACCTCATTGTCAATTGACATAAACGTCCATGATCGGGAAATCTCGATTATCTGTTGACCAATGAACTAGTTTGTATAGAGGCTCACTACACTAGGGAACCTGGTTTGTTTACATCCCACACGTGTATTAACAATTTCGATTAATACAGTTATAGCATGATATAAAAACTTATTACAAACTTAATGAGATATAGCAATAAATACTTATTATTTATTTACCTCTAGGGCATATCTCCAACAAAAAGTTGATGGGTTTCAAAGGCTTGCAGCTAATCCTTTCCCAAAACAACTAATTGCCTTCGGAGCCCATTGGTCGATGGGATGACACTTGCTTGGCCAAACATGGTCCAATAATCTTTTCCACCACTCAAATCAATTTCATGTTTGAAGGATCACAAAGAGATGCAAAAACTACGCTGGACTCGTAGAAAAGTATGCATGGACCTGGATTCCTTTAGGAAAATTACCAAGGATACACTAGATTTTAGAAAAAATATGTCAAGACCCTGGTTTTTGTCATGATAATTACCAGGGAAAAGGCTCATACGATATTGTGAAAAACTGTGACAATATCAATATACCGTGGTTTTATCCGGATATATGCCAAGAAGACGATGGCTTTCTAGAAAGCTACATTACGAGTATTTTGCCAAGAGGACCTCGAACTCTCAAAAAATCTCAGAAAATACAAATGTAGAACAACCTGGATAAAAAATACTAGAAAATGCTATATGATCTGGAAAATGAGACCGGAGGTGAAAAGCTAAGGATAAAATATATAAAGACTCATAAAAATATGGACCCTATGAGGGAATTGTTTTTTATCCTCCCCAAGACACTTTTTTATATTCGTTTCTTTTGTGGAATTACGAGTAGGTGCACATGACCGAGAGACGAGAGTCGAAAACCGAATGGACACCTACATGATTTAACCGTATTGTCAGGTAACTCGGCTTTCAGGTTTGGATTTTTCTTGAGTAGTTTTACTTTTTTTACAAACACACACACTCACATGTATGCGCGTACTCTCACCCTTGTGCACGCGCACGCACATTTTACCCTTATGAACACATCGTACCACTAAACCGACATGTCGCGTCTGGACAAATTCACACAATCGCCTCGCTATCAACGAGTAGATCAAGAATATTCCGCCTTTATGAGTTTTCTACATTCATGTTTCAAGCAAAGAATTTGGGTTTCATCTCATGGTGCCCGGATAGTAGACGGGGGCACCTAGTCTCCGCGTTACGCGAACGTAACAGCGCTCCGCGCACCCCTCATGGGCCGCGGCCCACGCTCTCCGCCTCCTTCTTCTTCCCCAACCACGACCACGTCCGTCTCCGTCGAGTCCCGCCGCCGTACCTCCGGCCGTAACCGCCTGCTGCCGCCACCCGCGCCCGGCGCCGCCTCGGCGCCCCGCCCTGCTCGAACCGCGGCCGCCGCCGGTCCACCCCCGCCCCCCGCTCCCCCCCCTACCCCCCCCCCCCCCCCCCCCCGCACCATCTTCTTCTCCAGCGCCGTCCACCCCACACCCCCCCTCGTTAAGTCCATGCCTCACCTCCACCTGCGCCGCCGCGTCGTCGCCGGCTACGGTGAGGTCCATTCCTCGCCTGGCCGGCGACGTCGCGGCCAGCTGCGCCGTCCCCGTCGGCGGCGAGGTTGGCCTCCATCTCCGTCGTCCTTCCTCGTCTTTTCTCGGTGGCACGGCCTCCCTCGTCTTCCTCGCCTCCGGCCACCCTTGCCGCCGCGTGTGTAGTAAGTGGGCCTGGCCCATAAGCCGCTGAGGGTACGCGGAGCGCATTCCGCTCCGCGGTACGCGGCAACTAGGGTTTGCCATAGTAGACCGTGAAAAGCAAAATTACAAGAAAGCCTTCTCGTACTCTCCACAGGCCAGACAAGAGGAGGCCCGGCCCAACTGGAAGATGCACCGTGACCTTCCCTTAAAAAAAAGGACTACTCGAGAGTCGAGACCCTACCCAAAGCCGCCACGCAGCTCTCGCCGGCCGCGCCAGTTCAGCCGCGCCTCCGCCGTTGGCCCCCGCCTCCAAACTATTCCCTAAACCCCACCTCGGCACGAAACCCTAGTAGCACGCCGCGGCGGCCATGGACGCCGACATCGACATGGCCGACCTCGGCTCTCTCGACGGCCCCTCCTCTTCCGCCGCCGCCGCCGCCCCCTCCGCCCGCTTCCAGCCCAAGGCCAAGGGCAAGCCGAAGCCAAAACCGAAGCCCAAGCCGAAACCAAAACCGGAGTCGCATCCCGAGCCCGAGCCCGAGTCGAATCGGGAGGATGGACCCCACGCGGCGGTGGCTGCAGCACTGCCGGAGGATAGCGTGGACGCGATGGAGATGGACGGGGTGGGCGCTAGCGCGGGCGCGGATGAGATGGACGGGGTGGGCGCGGGCGCGGATGAGATGGATCGTGATGACGAGGACTTCGTGGTGCGGGAGATCGATGTCTATTTCACGCCCAAGCCCTTCGACGCGGATACCATGGTAAGTATTCGGCTCCATTCCTGTTCCTTGTGCCGTAGGGTTAAATTTTTGTAAGTTGTTGTTACTGCTTGCATGACTCTGCGGCCTGATTAACTGTGCTGCCGCTACGAATGCTGTGTTGTTGGGTTAGTTTTCAGTATCGCTGATGATTAATTAAGTGTTCTATATGACCTCCATTTTGATAGTGACCCAATTCTCCCTCTCCCGGTGACAATAAATGACTGTATAATTGCTGAACTTATTTGATGCCACATCAAGTTAGCTAGTTGAATCTGGTTAATCAGTTTAAGACAAACACCATTAGCTTGACTATGAAAGGGCTATTTCAATCCATTCTCGAAGTTGTTTATTCTTTTGGTTGAAGCGAACGATGCAGGACCGTTGTGGTCCTTCGGTACATATCAACTTTATCATCTTGCTTACCTGTAGACTCCTCTTCTATGTGTTATATCTACTTCTGAAATTAATGACTTATATGGGAACTTCACAGCTTTACATGATGCAATATCCGCTGAGGCCATGCTGGCGTCCATATGAGCTTAATGAAATATGTAAGGAGGTACAACCCCTGTTAACTGTATCCCCCTTTTCACGGTTAATGTCGGTTAGTTGACAGCATATATGTTCATTTTTACTTCATTAAAAGGATTATGATCAAATCAGGTTCGCGTGAAGCCAATTAGCTCAACAGTTGAAGTAGATTTGGAAATCAATACAGAAAGTGATAATTACGACCCAGAGGTTTCTGCATCTGTCAGACCAACAAAGCAGGTGGGTCTTACTGTCATATAATTTATTACAGAATTAACTCTTTGAAGTATCCATCAAGCTTCTCAATGCTATTTAACTGTCTATGATTCCTTGGTAGAGCTCAGTAATTTTATGTGAAATTTGTTCTTGAAGCTTACACTATCCATACTTATTATATTTGTAAACTTAATTTAAGGATACCTACTTGATGATCGCTGTTTTTAGCGCACCATAGGTTTCTCCTTGATGTTGTGTCGTTATCATAAATGACTATTATCTGACTGGATAATTTTTCCATGTGCTATCTGCTTATTTAAGTATTTATTATAAATTTTCTGTTGATTGTTATTCAAAGTAACATGCAAAGCGGGCCTTGTAGCTATTCCATAGCCTTACGCATTTGTGCTTTCAAAAGTGCAAAGGGCACGGCTTGGCGCATGGGCGAGGTTCTGCTAGTCAAAAGCCCTGCAAGCTGCCCCAAGCCCTTTGTCAAGCTGCACAAATTTCTAGTCTAGGCCCATGCCAACTTCTTGTGAATACTATTTAATTTAATATAGTGGACATATTTTTTTTTGGGAGAACCTTGATATGGTAAAATCGAAGCAATAATTCACTGGAGTCATCCTAAGTCTCAAGATGCATGCGCTTTGTCAACCTGCACAAATTTCTAGTCTAGGCCCCTGTCAACTTCTTGTGAATACTATTAATATAGGGGACATAAACTATTTGAGAGAACCTTGATATGGTAGAATCAAAGCAATAATCCACTGGAGTCATCCTAAGTCTCAAGATCAGAATGTAGATAACAATCTGTGAGATCAGCTTGACCAAATGGTTCTGGAGATTGCTGCACTGCTGATGTGTTGATGTATTCACTGGTACAAGAAGGCTAACATTTATAGTACAGAGTAACTTCAGCTAGTAGTGGAATAGGAAAAAAAATACTCATATCTTCCTGTTGCGTCCCATCTTGGATTCTTCTACGCTATGGGCATGCTTGGTTTGCATCAAAAAATTGGCTAGCCAATATTTGGCAAAGGCCAAATTCGCCAAAAAATGGCAACATTGGCAGTGCAATGGTAACCAACCAATTGATCACCAATTCTTTTGGCCTTGCCAAAACATTGGCAAGCCAAATTTTGGCATCCAACCAAGCAGGCCCTGTATTTTGAATTATATCGTAATGTAATATAGCACTGAAGCTAGCATATCTGTATATGTTTCATTTCTAACTCTTATGCTGGTTCTTCGTTGGGGTGTTCAGTTTTCATGTTAAAGAATTCTTTTCTTCCCGAGTTGGGTTGTTCGAATAATTGCATTGATATCGTTGGGTCTATGTTGTGGCAGACATTATCATCATCAAAAGCAGCTGATGTCACTGATTATGCAATTGGGGTTCTTCAAGGCAACTTGGTAAGTACCAGGACAAATTTTATGCTTGTTTGGTTTAGAGCCAATTAGCCACAGAAGTTGCATACGAAACAGTGGCGTGCCTCACTTGGCTTAGGCCATCTGTGCCATGTACATTGAACTAAATGAGTCGTGGTGTGCCTCACTTTGCTTTGGCCAACTGTTCCATGAACATTGAACGAACTACTTAACCTGCAATGACGTAAATACTAGAGGCTTGTTCTTTATGGTTCTAGTGGTGTAGGTTAATCATTTCATCTCCTTGTCCAATAGAAAATGAAGTATTCATGAGCAAAACAGATTGATTTGGTACTCTATATATTTGAATTGTTCTGTTGGAACTTGATGTACATGCGGTCAGATAGCGCTAGTACTGTTTCCTACACTGGATACATTGAACCAATTGCACCTGAATTAGTGTTACTGAGTCTGTTAACTTGTTTTGTTCCTAATGAGCTTCTTGTCTTGTTAGATAGTAACTGTAGTTCATACTCATAGCTTAGATAGTAACTGTAGTTCATACTTCATAGCTGACCCATTTCAAGAAAACCTGTACCTCCTGAAAGAACTTTGAGATGCTAGGCAACTGATTCATGCGAGGTGTTTATTTATTTGATGTAAATGAACATCATTAATCCCTTGCTTTCTTTCACAGGTTCATTTAAATCATATTGATGCAGCGATGCAACTGCGACCATCAACGTCACATCTAAATTCTGGCGAATCACATACTAGGCAGCCTTTACAACAGGTACAAACAAATGTTGGTACTGGCGGCCCAACGGTTCCATCTGTTAAGGTGCAGCACTAGTTCTGCGTCAGCATTGCTACTATTTTGTTCCTTGTTCTGTTATGTGGGGGCAACATCCAGCGGCTGCAGGATTGGGATTAGTTAGTCAAATTAAGTTAGGGAGTCGGGTTGGGCCACCAGTTCTGTTAAGTAAAATAATTAGTTAGGAGTTCTTATTTTCCACCAAGTCAGTTCTAACCCATAGGCTATTATGCCCTTGGCTAGTTATTCAGAATCAAGCAATGAATCAAACACAAAGCAGATCTAAGTCCCAATCCCCTTGTTCGTATAATCTAGCAGCCCGACGACCTTAGATCAGGGTCAGGGGCTACCCTATCCTCAGGTTCTACCATGTTCACGATAAGTTTGATGAACAATGAAATGCCTCGACCAACTATGTTTCCGAATGCGTGTTGGTGGCAGTGAACTGGCTTTGCCAACATAACAATCTCTGGTTCCCATGTTACTCCACATTCATGGAGCAACACTAAGAGTAGCATTTAGATGATTTATGTATGTTTTTTAATTATTATTTTCATTGGAGTTAGCCCTTTCAGTATTAACTTCTGCTTGAAAAGTCGCATGTATGGTCTTCGCTCTCTGATGCTCAGTTATGCATGTACAACATCTGAGGAGTGTAATTTCCTGCAATTACGAGAGAAAAATGCTCTGTTCTCAATGGTTTAAGATTTGCTTAGTGCGTGGGCTCATTTAATGTATAGCACTGAGGAGAACAGATGTGGTTTTGAAATGTGGTACAACATGATGCCCCTTTTCCTATTGGTGTATATAATGCTTTGCCTGACTGATGTGTTTGAACATCATATTTTTTGAACTGCCCTGCTTACTTATTTAGAAAAGAACTTTAATAATGTTTAAGTTTGTTGCCTTTTTGTGGTACGCATCTACTCATGATCTCTTCTCTCGTGCTCCCAGGGAAAGGGGCGCTCAGATGGTTCCAAGGACTGTGCTGAAGAAACTGAGGTTTGTAATAAGGATATTAGTTTCACACTTAATGTAAATTATCTGCCTTTGTTACATTCTAGGCTTTCTTTTGGTCCGGTTATTTTTTATTATATCGCTCACTGTAACTCGAGTCTTTTAGTATTTGTTCTTTCCAAAGAAGCTTTTCTGAGTTCGCCTGCCTCACTGTTTTGTTTCTACATTTGCTAGTTAATTTTCGAACCTATTCAGGCTTCCTAGTTTCGAAGGCTGAATTTTTTTCCAGGTGTAAACAGTGTGTAGCCCTAGACACTCAAAACTTGACTAGAATGACTTAAGCTTTGTCTGTCATTTGAGGTGGAATATGATGATACTGTTGAGTGGAATCACTTTGAGATGCATCAATATTTGGCTACCTGCTTTTATTATGTTTTGTACAAACAGAGTTTTTAACAAGTGTTACTATTGTCAAGCTTCATGCGCTTACCACTATTCCAAAAGACCGATCTAGTAGAAAGGGCTAGCGCAGTCCACATATACTGTAACACCCCCTCTCACGTGTGACTCGGAGAGGCCAACACATGCACACAAATCTCAGAGGTATACGCCTCGGCCAATACGTGGACTCAGAGGTATGACTCAAGAGGTCTATACGTGGACTCAGAGGTATGACTCAAGAGACGTATACGTGGACACAAAGGGGGGCTACAACAATTTTTTAATAAAGTGCGGAAGCTAGGACTCGAACTCGAGAACTTGGCTCTGATACCATGTCAAGCTTCATGCGCTGACCACTATTCCAAAAGACCGATCTAGTAGAAAGGGTAGCGCAGTCCACATATACTGTAACAACTATTAGATACATAATCAGAAATAAGAGCACATCAGTAAATTTTGCGGCAGCGTCCAATGCTTTTGGGAAGATAGTATGTGGGCTGAACAAAAGTGAGCTTACTTGCGCTTCAGACATTCGATTGTTCGATTCTTTTCCTCGTGTTGGTTCTGAAGTTTTGAGCAACCGTGGGTAGGACATGCATAAAGAATGTTCAAATGTCTAGCTAGCTGCATGCTTAGCAGGAATATTTGCATGATCAGTATTGCAAAATCCAATGTTAAGCTAACTCATCATTGTCTGCATGGGCTCAATGGGTTGAGGTGGAACTTGAAGACCCCTATTAGGTGCACAAGTTCTGGTCAAGAAAGTCCACTCTCTTCACCGCTTTTCAAGCACAAATGCAAAGTCAGAAACACAACATGCTGATACTTCAACAAATTTTGGCATGCCAAAGATCTTGGTGCATATACAAGCACAAGTATTAAGCCCAATATACTTTAAAAAAAAAACATGTGCCAAGATGTGCATTTATAAGTACAACATTCGTGAACAAATGGCCATTTTTTGGATCCAAGAAAATAAAAATAGGCAAAAATGTGCATTTACAAGTTCAGAGTATATGTACAAATGACATTTCATTTGATCCAATGCTCATGAACGAATGGAAGCAAATGGCAATGCATTCGGATGAAGTAAAGAAATAACTACAACTAACCAAATTGAGCCACAGCGGTCGGTGCTGGCCTCCAGGAGTCCCAAAGGCATGATGTAAGAGCAGGTCGTTGTGTCACGCTTTTGTGTGACACTGGATCGATTCACTGCAAACCCCATCCTATCCGTAAGATTGTCAAGGGATAGAGGCAGCCAGTCCTAGACTACGTCTGGAGTTGGGTTGTGTCTACATTGGGTGGTTGGACAGAGTATGCATGCGCAATGTATATATTTGGAAAACACACATCATACAAAGAACACACGATACACGAGGCAAACTAAATATAAGGCACATTGTGACTACTAAATCCATGCTTTGACTGAAAAATTACTCACAATATTTAGTCAATGGTTACAAAATCATATATAATAATAATAATAAAACTGCTTTGAATACGAATCTAATGGCTGTCTATTTTCTGTGACATAAGCTACATATTATTGGACTAATTGTTGTTCAAAGCATGGATTTGGATAGTGAAATCACACCTTATATTTTGGAACGGAGATACTACATACTCCCTCCGTATCAAAATATAAGATGTTTTAGCATGTTTTCACATGAGTCTTGCACTAAAACATGTCTAGGTACATTTGGGCCCCAAACATGCTAAAACATCTTATATTTTGATACGGAGGGAGTAATAGATAATACACTAAATTAGTACATCATAACAAGAGAGATATTCAGTACCTTCTTTGTTCTTACCATACACCATTTTCTTGTTTAAACTTCAGAAATAATTGATATGCTTTTTTCGTTTGTCATTTCAGCCATGGATTTCTCTCACTTACGAATCAGCCGGGAGTGATGTTGCAACCAAGTACTATACTGAGATGATAACAAATGACGGCAGGCCTATAGATTTCACAATGAGCACGTAAGTGTTGTGTTAGCTGTTCATGGTATTGTTTTGTGAGTAACATTGTGTGAAGCCGCAAAATATATTCATATTTAGCACAGACATAAGAGAAGCTATGTATATGACTTGGCCTTGGCATGTGGCAGAAGAGTGCCAGAACATATTCACATATTTGCTAAATATGTTACATGGCCATGTAAGCTGAGGCACCGAGAATATAATATACAACATACTGTTTTGTGTGTTTGGTTTGAGCTTGATTTTCCCACTGGTCGTCGAATTTCAGCTGTTTAGTAGTTTGACATATATGGGTTGCCCGATTTTGACAGGTTGTTAAAAGAAATATTGTTAAGGGGTAGCAGTTATCATTTTGAAGCATTGCTGTCAAAATCTGGTTATTATTGCAATTGTTTGTTTTGAGTAATTGAGCTGTCGAAGGTGCAAACTGAGAGTAACTAGGAAAACATCTTAGCATAGATGGGACTTGCAATGCTAGCCACATCATTTACATTGATTTTATTTACTTTCTATTTTGCCTTTTTGCAAAGTTGGCTCTAGGACACTGTTATTTTGTGCCAGACATTTCAAACATAAAGTTGACTACAAAATCCATTTACCAGAACACACCATTGATTAAAATATGATGACTATATATAAACATACATGTGATACTCTCCTCTCCCTTGTCCCACTGCTGTGTGCCCAAACGACAGGGCTCATTTTCATCCCCTCTCCCATATAAAATCTGAGCTCGACAAATTCTTAATCAAATCCATAGATCAGAATTTGTTTGATTCACAGGTAAAATCTGATGTCAATCGGCAACCTCTTGATGTGAGCTTCTATTCTTTTTTATCTTCCCTTTTCTTTCCTCTTTGAACAAGGTCAGGCAAAGTGATGGGATCAGGTCCATCAGATCCAATGAGTTGCCTCACAGTGCTCTGACGTCTAGGTCGTTTCCGACCTAGGCGTTTTTGCCGTAGGTTCCGTAACAAACCCAGCACTGGGATAGTGGCGCTAGGCCAGATTTACACTGGAGGTTGGAAGGTTGAGTTCTCCACTGGCACCACGTGGAGCCAAATTTCATCCCAGGCCCTCCTTGTTCAAAATCAAGTGTCCACAAATAACAGCGTCCTGGAGCCAATTTTTTGTGGACACTTGATTTCTCTGTCTTATTATTGTTGTCAGTGTGCATGCTTTATGTGTTGGTTCAGCATTGAGAATCATTAAAATTGTACATATATTTTTCAGATATACACCAATAAACCTTTTTTTTTACAATTCAAGTGTTACTGACACCTTTTCTTTGATAACTTCCAAATTTATCCTCAGATCTGACTATGCAATGTCATTGTGTCCTGGAGGGTCAACAGGCAGCAAGAATATTAACAGATGCCATGCGATAAGGTGCAGAACACATAATTTCATAATTTCCTCTACCAGTTCAACTGTCTTTGCCATTTGTTTGTATACTTCTTTTTGGTTGTTTTTTTAGTTCTGGTGAGTTATCGGTATTTGTAGTGGAGCAACGCCCTTCACTAATATATTTATGGAAAATGTCCGCTTATGAAGTGTTCCTTTTTGGGTATACGGAACATAAATTTTCCATGCATTTTTTTGTTTTGTTAAAATGACTTTCTAGATTATGTCCCCAGTAGCTGCACAGTCAAAGGATGAACAAATGGATTTGCCACAATAGCTAGAGTTTTGCAGAGATCACTGGGTACTCTGATTAAGATTTTAAGACGCAGTCAACTCATCGTGAAACTTGTTGTGAGTCGGTACTTTGCTTCGAACAGGAAACCTTGACTTAACTATTCGCGACAATTCTGTGAGTTGGTATCTCAGGACTACCTCGACTACTAATAATTGGTGAGAAGGCATAATAATACATTAGTATTTAGTAAGAGAGTGACATCGATATGGCACGGATTGTATTACAACATGCATGCATGTGCACAACAAAAAATAATATAGAGGCTGGTAAGACCAAAAAGAAATAAGCATACATCATTTTGTGGAAGCCTTTTCATTTCACTTTTCCAGTCAGGTTGCTTTCCTTTAAATTAAACGATCAATAGGCTGTTTGTGTTTTGTATGCAATTGAAGCAAGACATGTATCTTTCGGAGGAATTTCCTGTGAATATGTGTTTTGCTATACTTTTTTTGTTGGTCATTTGTTGACTTAATTCAATGTTTGGACATTTCTTCATGAAATGGCTTCTCACTTTGCTTTTCAACTCTAGCAGGTAGCCTTGTTAAGAAAATATTGCGCCAATGAAACGATTCTTCTTTTCTCTGATACTGCCTACTAAGTAGCATCCAGTGTGCTGTATAAGTATTCAGGGCTATTTTTTATGGAAATATTCAAAGTCATATGAGGATTTATTTTGCGTTGACATAAATAATAGTTAAGCCTAGATCCAGCGAGAGAGTGAGGGAGAAAGACGAGTTATGTCGTGCTATTGATAGATTTGACGACCTTACATAGTCATAATTCATAAAGCGGTGACAACTAAAGATTTGTCACAATTGGATATGGTATGTCCAAGCCAATCTATCTTTTTCCCACCCTAACTACTTGTCACATGGATGTCTTTATTTACCTTGACAAAGTCCTAACTTGATGGGCATGGGGTTTCATTTCCTTGCGTCTAGATAGTCCTAGCCATTGAAATGTGTATACTATATAGCTCCATAACATCCTTTTTGTCCCCATATTGTTTAACTTGAACTGAATGTTCTGTTCATCTCAACTCCCAAATCATTTTTAACATGCATCACATAACAGGGAGATGCTTTTACTGCCACTGGAGGAGCGCCTGAAGAAATGGTTTACTGAGGTTAGATTCACTGAGATGCTCCCTTTTTAATGGATGCTTCCAATTCTGAGATGAGATGAAGAACAAAATGATAATAAGCTGTAATTGTTTTCTGACTTTTGTTTTTCTTATTCACCTAAATGAATCAGGTGTCACAAGTGAACCGATTTGATGCTCTAATGCATCTTGCTCCAACCTATTCAGAGGAAGACGTCTTGAAAATTCTTCCAGCTTATGCAGATTTGGTGCGTGGTTTATGGGTCTGCAAAAGTTCTTTATTGTATGATGATGGACATGCTTCCAAAAGGGATAGGATTATATTCGAATTTACGAAAAGGATTCTATACCTTTGAAATACGTAGACAAACTATTCAAAGATGAGCGAATAAGGAACACGATATTGAAACCACTGGGTAAAAGAAGGGAAAAGCTTCAAGACTATAAATTATAGTAGCAGCAGATTCATCCTTCATAAAACGTTATTCCCACATAGTCAAGGAGCAAGAAAATGCCTGGTCCGTTCGTGAGGCAACTATATCTGAACCGTAGAGACATGTAGCACTACCGAACAAAGGAAAACCAAGAATTCTGCCAGGTCTAACGTTCCTGTGAAAGGGCCTGATCCAGCTATGGGTAAGACCAGGGATGGCCTTGTTCAAGGAAGTGAAAACCATGTGCGCTCTGTCTTGGATAGTGTCTTCACCGCCAATAAAGTTCGCAGGTAATTGTTAAGAAATTTTCTGGATATATCTTTTTTTATCCTGTCTGATTCACTTTTAAATTCAATAGTTTCCAGTATGCTTGTACCCTCTTAAGTTCATTTATTCGTATTGGTATGAAAATTGAAGGAAATTATGCATCTCTAGTTGAATTGTACTATTGATTGTCGCACTCAAGATTATTTAAATTAATGTCATATCAGCAAGTATCTAGGTGTTTGCTAACGTCAAGAAAATGCAAGCACTGACTATTCTTGTAAGTTGTTACTTGTGGTTTATGTCGAGCACTCAAGTGTTGGGGTCATTGCTCAGGCATATTAGTTTGCATTGAGTTATACCTATTTTAGCAGGGGAGAATGCATCAAATCCCACAATAATGGCTAGTGTGGCAGGTGAGTTCAGGGTGTAGGACTACATCTAAATACCAAGCCCTTCGCCTGTTAATAGACTTTTCAGTAATGATACATATATTTGTATACAAACGTTGATTAGACACTTCTAGGTGCAAAAGCGAGAACCTGCCGTTGCATGAAGTATTTAGTCTGAACATGCTAAGTTAACTTGTTGCCGCAGAGAGCAAAACAGCACTATAGCTGTTAAATCAGCTATGTATATCCTTACCACTATACTAGACAACTAGTCAATGGTGTCTTGTATATGTGCTGTTATATCTGTTGGCTGTTATTGCTAGCCTTAATACCTCATGTACATGTCATGTTTAAGTATATATGTTTCAATCTGTATGGATAAGATGACAGTAGCTGACGAAGTGTCGTTTAAGTGCTAATTTTCTGCATCTTAGCATGTATGCTGTCTCTCTTGTTTCCTTAGCCTTCAATGTATTTTTTCCCACAATGCATGTTCGAACTCGTCAATTGCAATAATGTTGGATTTGTTCACTGTAGCTTTCAGGCAGTAGTTAGAGACTTGAGGCACTTGGCAGCAAAGTATGCTTCTGACAGAAAGGATGGGGCAAGGTTCCAAGCTCTGTCAAATGCTGCAAAAACTTGTGTTTCACTTCCTCGTAAAGAGCTTGATATTTCAATACGGGTTCTTGCTGTTCCTGTCCATGGTTTATATGTCCAAAAGACCGAGCAGAAGAATACTATCCGGTACTGCAAATTTGAAAACAGCACTGAGTACCATGTTGAAAATGCAGAGCTCCATACTTATTAATTTACTTTCTACCTGCAGAAATGTGCTCATTAGGTTCTTCCTTGATAGAGAACCCAATGCAACGTTAAAGAAGCAGGAAATTATTGACTATGCTGAGGCGAGGTTTAAGAGAAAAATTAGTGACAAAGAGTACCATCAGGTGTGGCCTTAAATTAACTATTGCTAAATTTGCATTACTGGTGCATAATTCTTTTCTGTACAACTGCATACGACCAGTTTAGTGCATTCTTATTAGGTATTAGCATTCGTTTAGTTACTGGAGCAAGCAAGAATACCAAACATTCAGAAAGCTTTTTTACTAGTCCTTCAGAATATTATTTTGTATAAGCACCATCATTAATAAGTCTCAAAGATCCCGCTCACGGCTCACATTTTGTAACGGAGACAAGAAAATTTTGAATTAAATGTATAATGTGCTAGTAAAAGTACCATCACAAATGTTACTCTAAAGAGTCATTTGGCAACCTCCACTGATGTGGTTAGAGATAGGTGAGGGGTTCCAGTTGATAGGTGGTGAGTGCTTGTGACTACTTGGTGAAGTGTGCAAGGTTAATGATAGTGTAGGGCCCGCTGTGGGTAGGTCACGTTAGATAAGGTGCGTTGTCAGTAATTAATACATTAGCATTAGCGTTGTACAGGATATGTAGTTCTCTAGGAGATCTCCAATTGCGACGGTTCCTATTTACTGTTGTAGGTATCATAGACCCTTTTTACCCAAAAAATTCAGAAAACACAATTTGCAACGCTGCTAGATCTTGTTTATGTGCTTGTAAACCAAAACTGTGAGCCTGATCCTTCATACCAAACGATTCTAGTCCCTCCCGGAGTTCTCAGCCCATTTTTGCATCAGAACACTGGCACCTCTCAGGCATGCTAGTTGTATGCTGTAGCTGTGTAGCTTACTACCATGTAAGATTTTGTTGGAATACTGTTTACACGTCTTACGTTTATAATTCTGGCTATTTGGCCCAGTAGTAATCCTAGTTGCAACAGTACCTAAATGTGATTTTCTGTGGTGAATTACCTTTTTATTTCAGTGAAACTTTACCTGCCTACGTTTTCCGCAACATGCGATTTAGGTGTAATTTTCCCAAACTAATGGCATTACTGTACTTTATCAACATTCCAAATCCTGTTTGGATGGCATACTCTTGCCTAGAACTTATTCCAATGCTCATCGCAAGCAAACTGCAAATAAACCGGATGCACTGTGGATTTCAATATGTTGAAAACACCCAGCATAAATATAATTGGTTTTCTTGAGAAACATTTTTTTATTGTTAACCTGAAATGAAGCCTCGTGTGCTACCCTCAGTCAGAGCACACAGTAGAGTTAGAGTTCAAAGACACACGGTAGTTATTGGCTGCTGGGCCAAACACCATCGGTCCAGTTTCCCCATATTTTCATCCTGGCTGGGATTTCTGGGAATGTCCATACTGTCAGTGTCAGATATGTAAAGGTTGTTTATGACCTTTGTTTACACCGTGTTGTTACCTGTAGGCTGTGACTGAGATATGCATCGTAAATGATGAAGGACACCTGATATTGAAGAATGGTGATAAGCCCTGAATTTGTTATGACAGCTATCATTATAAGGTGTCTAAGGTGTTTCATGTTTCTTTAAATGGCAGGTATGCTTTGCTGCCCTTCCACTTAGATACTCTCCCTCCGTTTTTTAATATAAGATGTTTAGCATTTTTCCATATGCACATGTATACAAATGTATGTAGACACTTTTAGTGTGCAAGTGCACTCATATTAGTATGCATCTAAACAACATGTATAACATCTAAAACATCTTATATTAAAAAACGGAGGGAGTATGTCAAAACTTAACCATGCATGAAATGAAACCAAGATATTACCTAATCATCTTTGTAAATTGTTGTGCATCAGTCACAATTTCCATATTACCTCATACTAATTTGCCACAGTTGCGAACTTCATTGGTTATTTCAAACAGAACCCTCATTGATCATTGAATGGTTATTTCAAACAGTGTCTCTTAACTGGCTTCAGTTGTCAGCCGTCATTTTACCCTTCAGTTATATGCTAATTTGCATGTTATGCTCCCTTGATCAGTTATTAGTGAAATGTTATTTCAAACAGAACCAGGATTTGTTGTTCCTAGTTCACTTTATTGCAGAAATTGTTTATATTTAGTTTTTATATATATGCTGATTTCATTTATTTCAACAGTTCTTGAAGTTCACTGGAGTCACAGAAGTTGGTAAATAAGCATTCGAGCAAGATACAGTATATTGCCCATTCTAGTCTTAGATCATGTATGGTCAATCTTTTACGCTTTTGATGGGACATTTATTCATTCTCCCGGGTTCCAGATCTTCCTTTCTCTAGGAACTTTTGTTTTGGGATACACTGGAGTAACGTCAGCGCCAAACTGTCGAGAAGGCTTCTTGATGACGTTTTCTGGTACTTGTAAAATGGATGTCTACCATTATTCTAGCAGTAGTATTTAGTTTGGAGTAATGAGGATTCTGTATTTACAGCAAGCACATTTTGCCCTCCCCAAAGTGGTCATTGCATACAGTTTAATTACCCTATTATTTTGTGCTATGCATTATAAACTTAGCTTGTTGGTCAACCATGTCCACGTAATAAATTCTTACAGAAAATATCAAGCGTCTGTTATCAAATGTTATTTACAGCACCCATTGTGCTAAATTCAGATCATGCGGTAGGGTTCATTAGGTTCATAGTTTTTTGTATGGGAATTAGCCTCGTAGCTTAGCACCACTTATTAGCAAAGTTATCTAAAATATAAAACCATAGATGAATTAAATTGTAAATTAGGCAATCTTGTCTCTCGTTACTCTTACCATCGCAGTAAGTTGGGTCGACCCTGCAAACTTAAAGAGTTTGCATACAAATCTTGACCCTGAATTTTTCTTTCTGTCATTTCCTCTTGCGATCTTTGGAGCAACCTAGATCTCCTGGCCGGAGCAAACGGTTATAATTATCTGTGGTAAGAATAAGATACATTGTGATGTGTGTTTGATGGAATGCACCTGTTCTTTTTTCTGTAGAATTTCTATATTATAATCACTTTTTTTTAGAGAAC
>CAMZMU010000037.1:33008700-33277049 GCA_947311845.1 Poa pratensis
TTCCATAAAAGATAACTAACATGTTGGGTGAACAAATTACAGCTGGGCAATTGACGAATAGTGAGCGCATGACAATGCATATACATGACATGTTGACTACTATGATATTTAATTGGGCATTACGACATAATACATAGATCGTTATCCAACAGCATCTATGACTAATAATCCACCGCCGGGCTGTCATCCGAGTCCCCCGTTGGTATTAAGTTGCAAGCAACGGATAATTGCATTAAGTAAAATGCGTAATGTAAACAAACACATATGTCGATGGACATAGCATCGTTAGGTTATCCCTAGTGGCAACAACACATCCACAACCTTAGAACTTTCTGTCACTGTCCCAGGTTAAACGGAGACATGAACCCACTATCTAGCATAAATAATCTCTCTTGGAGTTACAAGCATCTACTTGGCCAAAGCATCTACGAGTAACGGAAAGCATGCAAGATCTTAAATAACATATAAGATAGATTGATAATCAACTTGACATAATATTCAATATTTATCGGATCCCAGCAAACACAACATGTAGCATTACAATAATATGATCTTGATCATGTAGGGCAGCTCGCAAGATCTAAACATGATGGCACAAAGTGGAGAGACAACCATCTAGCTACTGCTATGGACCCGTAGTCCAAGGATGAACTACTCACGCATCACTCCGGAGACAGGCATGGCGATGAAAAAGCCTCCGGTGACGATTCCCCTCTCCGGCAGGGTGCCGGGAAGAGGTTCTGAACCCTCCCGAGCTAGGGTTGACGACGGCGGCGTTTCTGGATCTTTTCGTGGATATTTGCTCATGTACTTAGGGTTTTCGCGTCGGGGGAATAAGTAGGCGAAAGGGCGGCGGCTGCGGACCCCCGAGGGGCCCACACCACCCTAGGGCGCGGCAGAAGGGGGCCCGCGCCCTAGGTGCGTGTGGCCTCCTGGTGGCCCTCCTCTGCTGCTCCTTCGCTCCGTCAGGTGTGTTCTGGAAAAATAGGGACCCCCGTGTAGTTTCGTCCAATTCCGAGAATATTTCCAGACTAGCTTTTCTGAATACAAAAACAGCAGAAAACAGGAACTGGCACTTCGGCATCTTGTTAATAGGTTAGTCCCAAAAAATGTATAAAAGTGATATAAAGTAGATGCAAAACATGTAGCAATTGGTATAAAACAAGCATGGAACATCAAAAATTATAGATACGTTTGAGACGTATCAGAGCACAAGGCTAAGTTCTGCAAGATACTAAGGAAGCTTGAGGATATTGGGCAACCAGTTCCAGAAAATCAAGTAGTTGACACACTTCTAAGATCCCTACCATCATACTACTATGCTTTTGTGGCTTGTTATGAAATGATGGAAGTGGAGAAGACAGTCAAGGAAGTCTTCGAAATGCTCTTGTCAGCTGACTTGGATATCTATATGCATCATTTGATGACAGCATCCTTCTTGCAAGACCAGTGGCAAGTCCACAAAAGGTATAAGAATTATACACAAGTTATTGACATATTCTCGGCTCGAATATATTTTGGTATTTAATACTGAAAATTTTCATGTTGCATGATCGTAGTATGAAAAGGAAAAGAGGCAACAGAGTTGGAAGGAAGTGGAGGAAGTGGGAAAAGAAGGCACCCTTGGCGCCATGATCACCACTATGCCTACATTCCAAGGCAATGAAGAAGATTTACACTAGGACTTTAAATAAGAGTTATTTTCAGTTCGATCATTTTGTAATGAATATTTTATATTTCTGGAACAAATTTGTGTTCGAATTATAAAGTATGTGAAGGAGTTCACCTTTTGTGAATTCGGTTTAATGACCTTCTTTATTGTAATATGTCATTAAAGTTTTGTTTGTTAAGTCTTTATTGTTTTTATTCAAGATATTACTTAAAGTTTTGAGCAATAATAAAGTTGGTTTAATCTTTAAGTTTAGAGTTACACTTTTCGTTGGTTCTCTTTGAGACTCTTAAAGTTATCTCTAAAATTAAATCGATAAAACTGAAAATCACAAAAGTGCTGGACACTTAGAGAAATTCGAAATTCATAAAGTGCTAGGCATTTAATGAAAGTCAAAATCCACAAAATGCTGGGCATTTGGTAGATTCGAAATTGGCAGAGTGCTAGGCACTGGTAGATTTCGAAATTTACATAAAGGAGTGGAATCTACCCATTAATTCAATTCTATTGAAGATTTAATATGAAGTTGCATATTAATGAAATAGAGTTAATGAAATTATTGAAGTTGCAATATTTCATATAATTCAGTGGGAGAGTGTGAGAATCAAAATAAAGTAATCAAAGGTATTTGATGAAGTTAAAGAAAAGGACTTAATAAATTATTGTAACATTGTTGACGAAATAAAGTTTTCTTAGTCAAATTACTCATGATGAATTTTTGATCATTCGAAATTATCATGGTAATAAAATCTTTTGCAAGATAAAGATTAAAAGGAAATGTTATAATAATTAAAACAAAAGGTCTTGTTCTGATGTGATGTGAAATAGAATTCCAAATTACCCACTAAAATAAATAGATTATTTTGTTTGTATCCAGGGGGCCTATATCAATTTTAACTTAGAGTTATTTTGATAAAAAGTTCCAAGTTTTTCAATTGTGATTCTAAGTATGGATTCGAATTGAATAAATGTTTTGCATAAAGGGAAAGTCCAAAGTATATATTGGCAATTGTTTTCCACACAAAATTCTGAAAGCTTGTTGACTTTAGAATTGGAGAAAAGTGTCTTCTAATGAAGAGAGAGTGGAAATCAAAATACTAAATTAAGACTGGGAGTCTTTTGGACAAGTGTTAGAATGAAAGGAGCAACATGCAAATGTTTTCCATATCATTACTTTGTCCAGGAATACATGTATGGCATACATGATTCGAATTAAGTATTAAGATGATTATCATGTGAGGAATTTAATGATTAAATCACCTAGTGGTTGAATTATTAAGAAGTCCAGGAACATGATTAAAAGCAAAACAATTACAAACATAATAAAGAATACTCATAAATGACGGTATATGTCATAAAGGATTTCAAGAAAATTCATGTAGCTCCAAGATTTAATCTTGAGAGTAGTTTGGATGTGATGAAAAATCACAGGACATGAATATTTCATAAACAAAGGCAGATGTGAATATCTAATATTCATAGAGCTAGTCTTGATTAAAATTGTTTTATCATGGACGAATAAATGATAGTGAGAAGTTGCAAAGTTAATTGCTGAGTGTAATTCGTTTGGATTATGAGAATAATCTAGATAATTATATTATGAGTGTTTGAAGTCAGTCGTATTAATGAATCAAGAATTTTATTCTTTTCATTATATAAATCGAAAGGACTTAAAAAAGACAGTGGGAGCTGATAATATATTTGTTGAATAAGGCTAGGCCGAATTCAAAAATATACATCTTGTGTAAATAAAGATTTAAAAGAGTTTTAAATAAAAGGTCGGAAAGTGTCTTATTAAAGTTTTGTCTATGAGATAGATTAAGAATTTAATAAACATAAGTATGAATGTGCTAAGTACAGTTCTGAAAGGTAATTCGAATTGTGTCTTGAGTCAAAGAAATTTGATCAAGAAGTCATAGTGTGATATTTGCAAGATACATTGACCTTCGTAGTCAATGATGAGCGAATAGAGTGGAATAAGATCAAATCATATTTAAATGTGATTTTACTTATCTCATTGCTATATATAGTGCATTGAGCCGGAAAGTTTCCAAAATGCTAAATTTTATTTGGCTACCGGCAGTAGAGAAATACTTGGTGAAAGTTTTCTCATAAAGGCAGTTAATCAAAAGGTTGTGAATAACACTAAAAGGTCATTGCATTGAGATGTTTCTCATACATGTTAAAGGGACCTAATAAGTGGGATTTACAAAAGTATAACGACTTAGTAGATTTTGTAAAGCTTCAAATAGTGTATATAGAGAAGTTCCTCATATATGTATTTGTAGTGGAATTATGAAATCAGATCTTAATTGATTTAATCTGATAAGTGCAATTTTCAATCGATAAATATTTGGTGTTTTGATATTATCAAATCACTAGTATATTATGTGTGGATTCTACAACATATATAGATTTTCTATAAAGGATAGTTGCATCATTGATGTGAGACGTCATGATAAGCAAGTTATTGGATAAGTCATTGACTTGGTAAGGTGTCAATAGACGGTATGATAATATCATTCGGAGACGCTTGATATTATTAATAGTACTACGGAACCGGATAGGCCGAAATCCAATTCCTAATATATCTGACTTACACTGTCAAGTTTGACATGTAAGGAGTTAAACAAGTTTATGTATTTTGATTGGATCAAAATTATGGACACAGTCTCAGAGCGCATGCGAAAGCATGAGTGGCACCTTAGTTCCATTTGGTGTCATGTCATCATGCTAACTAGAATCATTATTGACTCTAGTGCAAGTGGGAGACTGTTGGAGATATGCCCTAGAGATAATAATAATTTAGCTATTATTTATCTCCAAGTTTATTATTAATGTTTATATCTTTATGCTATAACTGTATTGGGCACTTGAATAGCAAATACAACGTGTTCAAGAGGAAAACCTCCAATACAGATGTAGAGATACGAACAAGTAAAAACATTCCTGGTCTTGTCTCTAAGACTAGCCTATCTTGTTGTTTGATGATCATATTTTCCAGGTCATGGACTTAGTATAAGTCACACAACTATAGGAGTTTGTTATCGGAATGATAATAGTACTGAACCGACCCATTGTATGATCCTGCTAAGAGACTAATCGTTAACGATGAACGTAGCAATTGATCATATGTTTAGTTTTCATTAGCTGTATTCCTTTGCCCTGAGAATATCTCGTGACCGCTTATTCGACACTCATGTTTTGATTGTCACCTAACGTCCGGCCGTAACTGGGGACCATAACAGTGACTTTTGGGCGTGGACTAGGATAATGTATTGGAACATAGATTATTCGAGAATGGCACTTACTCCTCCAGATGATGGAGAGATACATCCTCTAGGCCATCTCAGTATTATTATTGTCACCCAATCGTCTGGCCAGACACAACGTGATTAATCACGGGACAATATAAATACGGAATGAGAAAAAAGAATGATATTGGTACGAGAATTACATGTGTTATGATTAAAGGGTTTAATCACATTAGAGCACATTGTCGCAATCTCGAGATATCATTGGTATCGTGTACGTAACGGGATTAGCGTAATGAGTAACACACAGGTTCTGTCGTTCACTCGTGAACACATGGGAGCCAGTACGGCCGTCTAGGTCCCAATGCTGGTTATTGTCTGGTAAGCTCCTAAACATGTCTTTGTGTTTACCGAACCTTTCGGGTCACACACTTAAGCTGTGATTCAATCTTTTATTGAGAGAATAAAGTTGTATTCTAAGTGGTAATGAGATAGTATCGGAGTAGCTCCGATGTCACAGGAACTTGTTCCGGTGAAGTTTTGAATTAGAGAGAAGGCGGACATCTAATGTCCCGGGGTGATAGAAATTGTTTCTATCACTATCGGATTTATTCCGAAGGTTTATATAAGAGGGAAATATTATTCCGAGGGTTTTGTCGGCGGATACTGGGTATCCCAAACCCTAGTGGGCCAAGCCCGCTAGGTTGAGGCGGTGGAGAGGGAGGAGTCCTCCTCCCAATCCGACTTGGGGAAGGGGTTGGACTAGGAGGAGGACTCCTCCTCCTCCTAGGGCCGGCGCACCACTTGGGGGAGGTTTTGCCTACTCCCCCATGTCTCCCTACCCCTTGGCCTACTATATAAACCCCCCAACCCCCATGGGTTAAGATAACCATATTGCCTCTGTGGTTATCCTCTCTCTCTCTCTAGTAGACCTCATGTGTTGAGAATTAGACGTCTCTAATCCTCTCATATAGATCTAATCAAGTTGATTAGATCTACCACCTAAACTATGCCGAAAGGCTGTCTCTCTTCGGCGGTGCTAGTAGCTCTAGGCGGCGAACGTGTTGTCGGGTTGGCGCGGTGTACGTGTGGATACCGTTAGAGCGGGGCTGCGCAAGTAGTTCCTCAACGACAAACCGACAACAATCTCACCTCCCGGCGTGGACGTGAGATTCTTCATCAGACTTCACCAACATCTACTTCGACAAACACAAGATCTTCTGCAACGGTGTTTGTAAGTATTCTAGATCTAGCATTATGGGGTGTAGCATATCTTCATAGAATAGATCTTGGCGGCAAGGTTACGGAAATTTTTAAAGTTTTACCCGCAACCCAATAGTGCAGCCCTTATTTTCTCATTTATTTATTATTAAATTAATATAAAAATAATTAATTCATTAATTAATATAATTACATATTATTTAATTCCCGTGGTTTCAGAACTCCTTCCGGACCATTCCGAACTTCCTTCGGTCTTCCCCAGAACCCTTCCGGGTTCGTCTTCTTTTCACTTCTATGATTCTGATGTTTCCAAAACGATCTCCGAGCGTCGTCAAACCCTTAAGTGTGTTACCCTACGGTTCGAGAATACTCCAGACATGGTCGAGACCCCCTCTCCGACCAATGATCGTCAGCGAGACCTGGATGCCCATAACGACCCCTGTGCATTCCACGAATAACTGTCGTTGAACCACAAACACAGATACCTATTCCTTTGTTTACTTCAATACATGTCTCGTCTGAAATCTGATCGCTAACATCTCCATGCTATGTTCAATCTCGTTACCGACAAGAGCTTCTTAACTCGTTACCGTGATATTACACCCCATGACCTAGTCATACGCTACGCAACTTTATGGATGTAATCTCACCGAGTGGGACCAGAGTATCTTTCCGTCACGCGGATGAACAAATCCCGATCTTGATGCATATGCCTCAACCTAGCCCTTTGGAATACCCGAGCTACACCTTTATGATCACCCTGTTACGTGTGATGGTTGATGTACTCAAAATATCCTTCGGTGATAGTGATTAAGTATCATCTCACGGTCTAAGGATTAGATTACCATATTTCCTATCTATTGCAACGGTGAACTTTGTGACACGATCATGTTGCAATACTTATGTTGGGTATGTCCATCATCTCATTCACCTAATGAAATTACCTCATTGTCAATTGACATAAACGTCCATGATCGGGAAATCTCGATTATCTGTTGACCAATGAACTAGTTTGTATAGAGGCTCACTACACTAGGGAACCTGGTTTGTTTACATCCCACACGTGTATTAACAATTTCGATTAATACAGTTATAGCATGATATAAAAACTTATTACAAACTTAATGAGATATAGCAATAAATACTTATTATTTATTTACCTCTAGGGCATATCTCCAACAAAAAGTTGATGGGTTTCAAAGGCTTGCAGCTAATCCTTTCCCAAAACAACTAATTGCCTTCGGAGCCCATTGGTCGATGGGATGACACTTGCTTGGCCAAACATGGTCCAATAATCTTTTCCACCACTCAAATCAATTTCATGTTTGAAGGATCACAAAGAGATGCAAAAACTACGCTGGACTCGTAGAAAAGTATGCATGGACCTGGATTCCTTTAGGAAAATTACCAAGGATACACTAGATTTTAGAAAAAATATGTCAAGACCCTGGTTTTGTCATGATAATTACCAGGGAAAAGGCTCATATCGATATTGTGAAAAACTGTGACAATATCAATATACCGTGGTTTTATCCGGATATATGCCAAGAAGACGATGGCTTTCTAGAAAGCTACATTACGAGTATTTTGCCAAGAGGACCTCGAACTCTCAAAAAATCTCAGAAAATACAAATGTAGAACAACCTGGATAAAAAATACTAGAAAATGCTATATGATCTGGAAAATGAGACCGGAGGTGAAAAGCTAAGGATAAAATATATAAAGACTCATAAAAATATGGACCCTATGAGGGAATTGTTTTTTATCCTCCCCAAGACACTTTTTTATATTCGTTTCTTTTGTGGAATTACGAGTAGGTGCACATGACCGAGAGACGAGAGTCGAAAACCGAATGGACACCTACATGATTTAACCGTATTGTCAGGTAACTCGGCTTTCAGGTTTGGATTTTTCTTGAGTAGTTTTACTTTTTTTTACAAACACACACACTCACATGTATGCGCGTACTCTCACCCTTGTGCACGCGCACGCACATTTTACCCTTATGAACACATCGTACCACTAAACCGACATGTCGCGTCTGGACAAATTCACACAATCGCCTCGCTATCAACGAGTAGATCAAGAATATTCCGCCTTTATGAGTTTTCTACATTCATGTTTCAAGCAAAGAATTTGGGTTTCATCTCATGGTGCCCGGATAGTAGACGGGGGCACCTAGTCTCCGCGTTACGCGAACGTAACAGCGCTCCGCGCACCCCTCATGGGCCGCGGCCCACGCTCTCCGCCTCCTTCTTCTTCCCCAACCACGACCACGTCCGTCTCCGTCGAGTCCCCGCCGCCGTACCTCCGGCCGTAACCGCCTGCTGCCGCCACCCGCGCCCGGCGCCGCCTCGGCGCCCCGCCCTGCTCGAACCGCGGCCGCCGCCGGTCCACCGCCGCCCCGGCTTCCCTCCCCCCCCCCCCCCCCCCCCCCGCACCATCTTCTTCTCCAGCGCCGTCCACCCCACACCCCCCCTCGTTAAGTCCATGCCTCACCTCCACCTGCGCCGCCGCGTCGTCGCCGGCTACGGTGAGGTCCATTCCTCGCCTGGCCGGCGACGTCGCGGCCAGCTGCGCCGTCCCCGTCGGCGGCGAGGTTGGCCTCCATCTCCGTCGTCCTTCCTCGTCTTCTTCTCCGGTGGCACGGCCTCCCTCGTCTTCCTCGCCTCCGGCCACCCTTGCCGCCGCGTGTGTAGTAAGTGGGCCTGGCCCATAAGCCGCTGAGGGTACGCGGAGCGCATTCCGCTCCGCGGTACGCGGCAACTAGGGTTTGCCATAGTAGACCGTGAAAAGCAAAATTACAAGAAAGCCTTCTCGTACTCTCCACAGGCCAGACAAGAGGAGGCCCGGCCCAACTGGAAGATGCACCGTGACCTTCCCTTAAAAAAAAGGACTACTCGAGAGTCGAGACCCTACCCCAAAGCCGCCACGCAGCTCTCGCCGGCCGCGCCAGTTCAGACGCGCCTCCGCCGTTGGCCCCCCGCCTCCAAACTATTCCCCTAAACCCCACCTCGGCACGAAACCCTAGTAGCACGCCGCGGCGGCCATGGACGCCGACATCGACATGGCCGACCTCGGCTCTCTCGACGGCCCCTCCTCTTCCGCCGCCGCCGCCGCCCCCTCCGCCCGCTTCCAGCCCAAGGCCAAGGGCAAGCCGAAGCCAAAACCGAAGCCCAAGCCGAAACCAAAACCGGAGTCGCATCCCGAGCCCGAGCCCGAGCCGAATCGGGAGGATGGACCCCACGCGGCGGTGGCTGCAGCACTGCCGGAGGATAGCGTGGACGCGATGGAGATGGACGGGGTGGGCGCTAGCGCGGGCGCGGATGAGATGGACGGGGTGGGCGCGGGCGCGGATGAGATGGATCGTGATGACGAGGACTTCGTGGTGCGGGAGATCGATGTCTATTTCACGCCCAAGCCCTTCGACGCGGATACCATGGTAAGTATTCGGCTCCATTCCTGTTCCTTGTGCCGTAGGGTTAAATTTTTGTAAGTTGTTGTTACTGCTTGCATGACTCTGCGGCCTGATTAACTGTGCTGCCGCTACGAATGCTGTGTTGTTTGGGTTAGTTTTCAGTATCGCTGATGATTAATTAAGTGTTCTATATGACCTCCATTTTGATAGTGACCCGATTCTCCCTCTCCCGGTGACAATAAATGACTGTATAATTGCTGAACTTATTTGATGCCACATCAAGTTAGCTAGTTGAATCTGGTTAATCAGTTTAAGACAAACACCATTAGCTTGACTATGAAAGGGCTATTTCAATCCATTCTCGAAGTTGTTTATTCTTTTGGTTGAAGCGAACGATGCAGGACCGTTGTGGTCCTTCGGTACATATCAACTTTATCATCTTGCTTACCTGTAGACTCCTCTTCTATGTGTTATATCTACTTCTGAAATTAATGACTTATATGGGAACTTCACAGCTTTACATGATGCAATATCCGCTGAGGCCATGCTGGCGTCCATATGAGCTTAATGAAATATGTAAGGAGGTACAACCCCTGTTAACTGTATCCCCCTTTTCACGGTTAATGTCGGTTAGTTGACAGCATATATGTTCATTTTTACTTCATTAAAAGGATTATGATCAAATCAGGTTCGCGTGAAGCCAATTAGCTCAACAGTTGAAGTAGATTTGGAAATCAATACAGAAAGTGATAATTACGACCCAGAGGTTTCTGCATCTGTCAGACCAACAAAGCAGGTGGGTCTTACTGTCATATAATTTATTACAGAATTAACTCTTTGAAGTATCCATCAAGCTTCTCAATGCTATTTAACTGTCTATGATTCCTTGGTAGAGCTCAGTAATTTTATGTGAAATTTGTTCTTGAAGCTTACACTATCCATACTTATTATATTTGTAAACTTAATTTAAGGATACCTACTTGATGATCGCTGTTTTTAGCGCACCATAGGTTTCTCCTTGATGTTGTGTCGTTATCATAAATGACTATTATCTGACTGGATAATTTTTCCATGTGCTATCTGCTTATTTAAGTATTTATTATAAATTTTCTGTTGATTGTTATTCAAAGTAACATGCAAAGCGGGCCTTGTAGCTATTCCATAGCCTTACCATTTGTGCTTTCAAAAGTGCAAAGGGCACGGCTTGGCGCATGGGCGAGGTTCTGCTAGTCAAAAGCCCTGCAAGCTGCCCCAAGCCCTTTGTCAAGCTGCACAAATTTCTAGTCTAGGCCCATGCCAACTTCTTGTGAATACTATAATAATTTAATATAGGGACATTTTTTTTTGGGAGAACCTTGATATGGTAAAATCGAAGCAATAATTCACTGGAGTCATCCTAAGTCTCAAGATGCATGCGCTTTGTCAACCTGCACAAATTTCTAGTCTAGGCCCCTGTCAACTTCTTGTGAATACTATTAATATAGGGGACATAAACTATTTGAGAGAACCTTGATATGGTAGAATCAAAGCAATAATCCACTGGAGTCATCCTAAGTCTCAAGATCAGAATGTAGATAACAATCTGTGAGATCAGCTTGACCAAATGGTTCTGGAGATTGCTGCACTGCTGATATGTTGATGTATTCACTGGTACAAGAAGGCTAACATTTATAGTACAGAGTAACTTCAGCTAGTAGTGGAATAGGAAAAAAAATACTCATATCTTCCTGTTGCGTCCCATCTTGGATTCTTCTACGCTATGGGCATGCTTGGTTTGCATCAAAAAATTGGCTAGCCAATATTTGGCAAAGGCCAAATTCGCCAAAAAATGGCAACATTGGCAGTGCAATGGTAACCAACCAATTGATCACCAATTCTTTTGGCCTTGCCAAAACATTGGCAAGCCAAATTTTGGCATCCAACCAAGCAGGCCCTGTATTTTGAATTATATCGTAATGTAATATAGCACTGAAGCTAGCATATCTGTATATGTTTCATTTCTAACTCTTATGCTGGTTCTTCGTTGGGGGTAGTTCAGTTTTCATGTTAAAGAATTCTTTTCTTCCCGAGTTGGGTTGTTCGAATAATTGCATTGATATCGTTGGGTCTATGTTGTGGCAGACATTATCATCATCAAAAGCAGCTGATGTCACTGATTATGCAATTGGGGTTCTTCAAGGCAACTTGGTAAGTACCAGGACAAATTTTATGCTTGTTTGGTTTAGAGCCAATTAGCCACAGAAGTTGCATACGAAACAGTGGCGTGCCTCACTTGGCTTAGGCCATCTGTGCCATGTACATTGAACTAAATGAGTCGTGGTGTGCCTCACTTTGCTTTGGCCAACTGTTCCATGAACATTGAACGAACTACTTAACCTGCAATGACGTAAATACTAGAGGCTTGTTCTTTATGGTTCTAGTGGTGTAGGTTAATCATTTCATCTCCTTGTCCAATAGAAAATGAAGTATTCATGAGCAAAACAGATTGATTTGGTACTCTATATATTTGAATTGTTCTGTTGGAACTTGATGTACATGCGGTCAGATAGCGCTAGTACTGTTTCCTACACTGGATACATTGAACCAATTGCACCTGAATTAGTGTTACTGAGTCTGTTAACTTGTTTTGTTCCTAATGAGCTTCTTGTCTTGTTAGATAGTAACTGTAGTTCATACTCATAGCTTAGATAGTAACTGTAGTTCATACTTCATAGCTGACCCATTTCAAGAAAACCTGTACCTCCTGAAAGAACTTTGAGATGCTAGGCAACTGATTCATGCGAGGTGTTTATTTATTTGATGTAAATGAACATCATTAATCCCTTGCTTTCTTTCACAGGTTCATTTAAATCATATTGATGCAGCGATGCAACTGCGACCATCAACGTCACATCTAAATTCTGGCGAATCACATACTAGGCAGCCTTTACAACAGGTACAAACAAATGTTGGTACTGGCGGCCCAACGGTTCCATCAGTTAAGGTGCAGCACTAGTTCTGCGTCAGCATTGCTACTATTTTGTTCCTTGTTCTGTTATGTGGGGGCAACATCCAGCGGCTGCAGGATTGGGATTAGTTAGTCAAATTAAGTTAGGGAGTCGGGTTGGGCCACCAGTTCTGTTAAGTAAAATAATTAGTTAGGAGTTCTTATTTTCCACCAAGTCAGTTCTAACCCGTAGGCTATTATGCCCTTGGCTAGTTATTCAGAATCAAGCAATGAATCAAACACAAAGCAGATCTAAGTCCCAATCCCCTTGTTCGTATAATCTAGCAGCCCGACGACCTTAGATCAGGGTCAGGGGCTACCCTATCCTCAGGTTCTACCATGTTCACGATAAGTTTGATGAACAATGAAATGCCTCGACCAACTATGTTTCCGAATGCGTGTTGGTGGCAGTGAACTGGCTTTGCCAACATAACAATCTCTGGTTCCCATGTTACTCCACATTCATGGAGCAACACTAAGAGTAGCATTTAGATGATTTATGTATGTTTTTTAATTATTATTTTCATTGGAGTTAGCCCTTTCAGTATTAACTTCTGCTTGAAAAGTCGCATGTATGGTCTTCGCTCTCTGATGCTCAGTTATGCATGTACAACATCTGAGGAGTGTAATTTCCTGCAATTACGAGAGAAAAATGCTCTGTTCTCAATGGTTTAAGATTTGCTTAGTGCGTGGGCTCATTTAATGTATAGCACTGAGGAGAACAGATGTGGTTTTGAAATGTGGTACAACATGATGCCCCTTTTCCTATTGGTGTATATAATGCTTTGCCTGACTGATGTGTTTGAACATCATATTTTTTGAACTGCCCTGCTTACTTATTTAGAAAAGAACTTTAATAATGTTTAAGTTTGTTGCCTTTTTGTGGTACCTCATCTACTCATGATCTCTTCTCTCGTGCTCCCAGGGAAAGGGGCGCTCAGATGGTTCCAAGGACTGTGCTGAAGAAACTGAGGTTTGTAATAAGGATATTAGTTTCACACTTAATGTAAATTATCTGCCTTTGTTACATTCTAGGCTTTCTTTTGGTCCGGTTATTTTTTATTATATCGCTCACTGTAACTCGAGTCTTTTAGTATTTGTTCTTTCCAAAGAAGCTTTTCTGAGTTCGCCTGCCTCACTGTTTTGTTTCTACATTTGCTAGTTAATTTTCGAACCTATTCAGGCTTCCTAGTTTCGAAGGCTGAATTTTTTCCAGGTGTAAACAGTGTGTAGCCCTAGACACTCAAAACTTGACTAGAATGACTTAAGCTTTGTCTGTCATTTGAGGTGGAATATGATGATACTGTTGAGTGGAATCACTTTGAGATGCATCAATATTTGGCTACCTGCTTTTATTATGTTTTGTACAAACAGAGTTTTTAACAAGTGTTACTATTGTCAAGCTTCATGCGCTTACCACTATTCCAAAAGACCGATCTAGTAGAAAGGGCTAGCGCAGTCCACATATACTGTAACACCCCCTCTCACGTGTGACTCGGAGAGGCCAACACATGCACACAAATCTCAGAGGTATACGCCTCGGCCAATACGTGGACTCAGAGGTATGACTCAAGAGGTCTATACGTGGACTCAGAGGTATGACTCAAGAGACGTATACGTGGACACAAAGGGGGGCTACAACAATTTTTTAATAAAGTGCGGAAGCTAGGACTCGAACTCGAGAACTTGGCTCTGATACCATGTCAAGCTTCATGCGCTGACCACTATTCCAAAAGACCGATCTAGTAGAAAGGGCTAGCGCAGTCCACATATACTGTAACAACTATTAGATACATAATCAGAAATAAGAGCACAGCAGTAAATTTTGCGGCAGCGTCCAATGCTTTTGGGAAGATAGTATGTGGGCTGAACAAAAGTGAGCTTACTTGCGCTTCAGACATTCGATTGTTCGATTCTTTTCCTCGTGTTGGTTCTGAAGTTTTGAGCAACCGTGGGGTAGGACATGCATAAAGAATGTTCAAATGTCTAGCTAGCTGCATGCTTAGCAGGAATATTTGCATGATCAGTATTGCAAAATCCAATGTTAAGCTAACTCATCATTGTCTGCATGGGCTCAATGGGTTGAGGTGGAACTTGAAGACCCCTATTAGGTGCACAAGTTCTGGTCAAGAAAGTCCACTCTCTTCACCGCTTTTCAAGCACAAATGCAAAGTCAGAAACACAACATGCTGATACTTCAACAAATTTTGGCATGCCAAAGATCTTGGTGCATATACAAGCACAAGTATTAAGCCCAATATACTTTAAAAAAAACATGTGCCAAGATGTGCATTTATAAGTACAACATTCGTGAACAAATGGCCATTTTTTGGATCCAAAAAATAAAAATAGGCAAAAATGTGCATTTACAAGTTCAGAGTATATGTACAAATGACATTTCATTTGATCCAATGCTCATGAACGAATGGAAGCAAATGGCAATGCATTCGGATGAAGTAAAGAAATAACTACAACTAACCAAATTGAGCCACAGCGGTCGGTGCTGGCCTCCAGGAGTCCCAAAGGCATGATGTAAGAGCAGGTCGTTGTGTCACGCTTTTGTGTGACACTGGATCGATTCACTGCAAACCCCATCCTATCCCGTAAGATTGTCAAGGGATAGAGGCAGCCAGTCCTAGACTACGTCTGGAGTTGGGTTGTGTCTACATTGGGTGGTTGGACAGAGTATGCATGCGCAATGTATATATTTGGAAAACACACATCATACAAAGAACACACGATACACGAGGCAAACTAAATATAAGGCACATTGTGACTACTAAATCCATGCTTTGACTGAAAAATTACTCACAATATTTAGTCAATGGTTACAAAATCATAATAAATAATAATAATAAAACTGCTTTGAATACGAATCTAATGGCTGTCTATTTTCTGTGACATAAGCTACATATTATTGGACTAATTGTTGGTCAAAGCATGGATTTGGACAGTGAAATCACACCTTATATTTTGGAACGGAGATACTACATACTCCCTCCGTATCAAAATATAAGATGTTTTAGCATGTTTTCACATGAGTCTTGCACTAAAACATGTCTAGGTACATTTGGGCCCCAAACATGCTAAAACATCTTATATTTTGATACGGAGGGAGTAATAGATAATACACTAAATTAGTACATCATAACAAGAGAGATATTCAGTACCTTCTTTGTTCTTACCATACACCATTTTCTTGTTTAAACTTCAGAAATAATTGATATGCTTTTTTCGTTTGTCATTTCAGCCATGGATTTCTCTCACTTACGAATCAGCCGGGAGTGATGTTGCAACCAAGTACTATACTGAGATGATAACAAATGACGGCAGGCCTATAGATTTCACAATGAGCACGTAAGTGTTGTGTTAGCTGTTCATGGTATTGTTTTGTGAGTAACATTGTGTGAAGCCGCAAAATATATTCATATTTAGCACAGACATAAGAGAAGCTATGTATATGACTTGGCCTTGGCATGTGGCAGAAGAGTGCCAGAACATATTCACATATTTGCTAAATATGTTACATGGCCATGTAAGCTGAGGCACCGAGAATATAATATACAACATACTGTTTTGTGTGTTTGGTTTGAGCTTGATTTTCCCACTGGCCGTCGAATTTCAGCTGTTTAGTAGTTTGACATATATGGGTTGCCCGATTTTGACAGGTTGTTTAAAAGAAATATTGTTAAGGGGTAGCAGTTATCATTTTGAAGCATTGCTGTCAAAATCTGGTTATTATTGCAATTGTTTGTTTTGAGTAATTGAGCTGTCGAAGGTGCAAACTGAGAGTAACTAGGAAAACATCTTAGCATAGATGGGACTTGCAATGCTAGCCACATCATTTACATTGATTTTATTACTTTCTATTTTGCCTTTTTGCAAAGTTGGCTCTAGGACACTGTTATTTTGTGCCAGACATTTCAAACATAAAGTTGACTACAAAATCCATTTACCAGAACACACCATTGATTAAAATATGATGACTATATATAAACATACATGTGATACTCTCCTCTCCCTTGTCCCACTGCTGTGTGCCCAAACGACAGGGCTCATTTTCATCCCCTCTCCCATATAAAATCTGAGCTCGACAAATTCTTAATCAAATCCATAGATCAGAATTTGTTTGATTCACAGGTAAAATCTGATGTCAATCGGCAACCTCTTGATGTGAGCTTCTATTCTTTTTTATCTTCCCTTTTCTTTCCTCTTTGAACAAGGTCAGGCAAAGTGATGGGATCAGGTCCATCAGATCCAATGAGTTGCCTCACAGTGCTGACGTCTAGGTCGTTTCCCGACCTAGGCGTTTTTGCCCGTAGGTTCCGTAACAAACCCAGCACTGGGATAGTGGCGCTAGGCCAGATCTTACACTGGAGGTTGGAAGGTTGAGTTCTCCACTGGCACCACGTGGAGCCAAATTTCATCCCAGGCCCTCCTTGTTCAAAATCAAGTGTCCACAAATAACAGCGTCCTGGAGCCAATTTTTTGTGGACACTTGATTTCTCTGTCTTATTATTGTTGTCAGTGTGCATGCTGTTATGTGTTGGTTCAGCATTGAGAATCATTAAAATTGTACATATATTTTTCAGATATACACCAATAAACCTTTTTTTTTACAATTCAAGTGTTACTGACACCTTTTCTTTGATAACTTCCAAATTTATCCTCAGATCTGACTATGCAATGTCATTGTGTCCTGGAGGGTCAACAGGCAGCAAGAATATTAACAGATGCCATGCGATAAGGTGCAGAACACATAATTTCATAATTTCCTCTACCAGTTCAACTGTCCTTGCCATTTGTTTGTATACTTCTTTTTGGTTGTTTTTTTAGTTCTGGTGAGTTATCGGTATTTGTAGTGGAGCAACGCCCTTCACTAATATATTTATGGAAAATGTCCGCTTATGAAGTGTTCCTTTTTGGCGTATACGGAACATAAATTTTCCATGCATTTTTTTGTTTTGTTAAAATGACTTTCTAGATTATGTCCCCAGTAGCTGCACAGTCAAAGGATGAACAAATGGATTTGCCACAATAGCTAGAGTTTTGCAGAGATCACTGGGTACTCTGATTAAGATTTTAAGACGCAGTCAACTCATCGTGAAACTTGTTGTGAGTCGGTACTTTGCTTCGAACAGGAAACCTTGACTTAACTATTCGCGACAATTCTGTGAGTTGGTATCTCAGGACTACCTCGACTACTAATAATTGGTGAGAAGGCATAATAATACATTAGTATTTAGTAAGAGAGTGACATCGATATGGCACGGATTGTATTACAACATGCATGCATGTGCACAACAAAAAATAATATAGAGGCTGGTTAAGACCAAAAAGAAATAAGCATACATCATTTTGTGGAAGCCTTTTCATTTCACTTTTCCAGTCAGGTTGCTTTCCTTTAAATTAAACGATCAATAGGCTGTTTTGTGTTTTGTATGCAATTGAAGCAAGACATGTATCTTTCGGAGGAATTTCCTGTGAATATGTGTTTTGCTATACTTTTTTTGTTGGTCAATTGTTGACTTAATTCAATGTTTGGACATTTCTTCATGAAATGGCTTCTCACTTTGCTTTTCAACTCTAGCAGGTAGCCTTGTTAAGAAAATATTGCGCCAATGAAACGATTCTTCTTTTCTCTGATACTGCCTACTAAGTAGCATCCAGTGTGCTGTATAAGTATTCAGGGCTATTTTTTATGGAAATATTCAAAGTCATATGAGGATTTATTTTGCGTTGACATAAATAATAGTTAAGCCCTAGATCCAGCGAGAGAGTGAGGGAGAAAGACGAGTTATGTCGTGCTATTGATAGATTTGACGACCTTACATAGTCATAATTCATAAAGCGGTGACAACTAAAGATTTGTCACAATTGGATATGGTATGTCCAAGCCAATCTATCTTTTTCCCACCCTAACTACTTGTCACATGGATGTCTTTATTTACCTTGACAAAGTCCTAACTTGATGGGCATGGGGTTTCATTTCCTTGCGTCTAGATAGTCCTACCATTGAAATGTGTATACTATATAGCTCCATAACATCCTTTTTGTCCCCATATTGTTTAACTTGAACTGAATGTACTGTTCATCTCAACTCCCAAATCATTTTTAACATGCATCACATAACAGGGAGATGCTTTTACTGCCACTGGAGGAGCGCCTGAAGAAATGGTTTACTGAGGTTAGATTCACTGAGATGCTCCCTTTTTAATGGATGCTTCCAATTCTGAGATGAGATGAAGAACAAAATGATAATAAGCTGTAATTGTTTTCTGACTTTTGTTTTTCTTATTCACCTAAATGAATCAGGTGTCACAAGTGAACCGATTTGATGCTCTAATGCATCTTGCTCCAACCTATTCAGAGGAAGACGTCTTGAAAATTCTTCCAGCTTATGCAGATTTGGTGCGTGGTTTATGGGTCTGCAAAAGTTCTTTATTGTATGATGATGGACATGCTTCCAAAAGGGATAGGATTATATTCGAATTTACGAAAAAGGATTCTATACCTTTGAAATACGTAGACAAACTATTCAAAGATGAGCGAATAAGGAACACGATATTGAAACCACTGGGTAAAAGAAGGGAAAAGCTTCAAGACTATAAATTTATAGTAGCAGCAGATTCATCCTTCATAAAACGTTATTCCCACATAGTCAAGGAGCAAGAAAATGCCTGGTCCGTTCGTGAGGCAACTATATCTGAACCCGTAGAGACATGTAGCATTACCGAACAAAGGAAAACCAAGAATTCTGCCAGGTCTAACGTTCCTGTGAAAGGGCCTGATCCAGCTATGGGTAAGACCAGGGATGGCCTTGTTCAAGGAAGTGAAAACCATGTGCGCTCTGTCTTGGATAGTGTCTTCACCGCCAATAAAGTTCGCAGGTAATTGTTAAGAAATTTTCTGGATATATCTTTTTTTATCCTGTCTGATTCACTTTTAAATTCAATAGTTTCCAGTATGCTTGTACCCTCTTAAGTTCATTTATTCGTATTGGTATGAAAATTGAAGGAAATTATGCATCTCTAGTTGAATTGTACTATTGATTGTCGCACTCAAGATTATTTAAATTAATGTCATATCAGCAAGTATCTAGGTGTTTGCTAACGTCAAGAAAATGCAAGCACTGACTATTCTTGTAAGTTGTTACTTGTGGTTTATGTCGAGCACTCAAGTGTTGGGGTCATTGCTCAGGCATATTAGTTTGCATTGAGTTATACCTATTTTAGCAGGGGAGAATGCATCAAATCCCACAATAATGGCTAGTGTGGCAGGTGATGTTCAGGGTGTAGGACTACATCTAAATACCAAGCCCTTCGCCTGTTAATAGACTTTTCAGTAATGATACATATATTTGTATACAAACGTTGATTAGACACTTCTAGGTGCAAAAGCGAGAACCTGCCGTTGCATGAAGTATTTAGTCTGAACATGCTAAGTTAACTTGTTGCCAGAGAGCAAAACAGCACTATAGCTGTTAAATCAGCTATGTATATCCTTACCACTATACTAGACAACTAGTCAATGGTGTCTTGTATATGTGCTGTTATATCTGTTGGCTGTTATTGCTAGCCTTAATACCTCATGTACATGTCATGTTTAAGTATATATGTTTCAATCTGTATGGATAAGACGACAGTAGCTGACGAAGTGTCTTTTAAGTGCTAATTTTCTGCATCTTAGCATGTATGCTGTCTCTCTTGTTTCCTTAGCCTTCAATGTATCTTTTTTTCCCACAATGCATGTTCGAACTCGTCAATTGCAATAATGTTGGATTTGTTCACTGTAGCTTTCAGGCAGTAGTTAGAGACTTGAGGCACTTGGCAGCAAAGTATGCTTCTGACAGAAAGGATGGGGCAAGGTTCCAAGCTCTGTCAAATGCTGCAAAAACTTGTGTTTCACTTCCTCGTAAAGAGCTTGATATTTCAATACGGGTTCTTGCTGTTCCTGTCCATGGTTTATATGTCCAAAAGACCGAGCAGAAGAATACTATCCGGTACTGCAAATTTGAAAACAGCACTGAGTACCATGTTGAAAATGCAGAGCTCCATACTTATTAATTTACTTTCTACCTGCAGAAATGTGCTCATTAGGTTCTTCCTTGATAGAGAACCCAATGCAACGTTAAAGAAGCAGGAAATTATTGACTATGCTGAGGCGAGGTTTAAGAGAAAAATTAGTGACAAAGAGTACCATCAGGTGTGGCCTTAAATTAACTATTGCTAAATTTGCATTACTGGTGCATAATTCTTTTCTGTACAACTGCATACGACCAGTTTAGTGCATTCTTATTAGGTATTAGCATTCGTTTAGTTACTGGAGCAAGCAAGAATACCAAACATTCAGAAAGCTTTTTTACTAGTCCTTCAGAATATTATTTTTGTATAAGCACCATCATTAATAAGTCTCAAAGATCCCGCTCACGGCTCACATTTTGTAACGGAGACAAGAAAATTTTGAATTAAATGTATAATGTGCTAGTAAAAGTACCATCACAAATGTTACTCTAAAGAGTCATTTGGCAACCTCCACTGATGTGGTTAGAGATAGGTGAGGGGTTCCAGTTGATAGGTGGTGAGTGCTTGTGACTACTTGGTGAAGTGGTGCAAGGTTAATGATAGTGTAGGGCCCGCTGTGGGTAGGTCACGTTAGATAAGGTGCGTTGTCAGTAATTAATACATTAGCATTAGCGTTGTACAGGATATGTAGTTCTCTAGGAGATCTCCAATTGCGACGGTTCCTATTTACTGTTGTAGGTATCATAGACCCTTTTTACCCAAAAAATTCAGAAAACACAATTTGCAACGCTGCTAGATCTTGTTTATGTGCTTGTAAACCAAAACTGTGAGCCTGATCCTTCATACCAAACGATTCTAGTCCCTCCCGGAGTTCTCAGCCCATTTTTGCATCAGAACACTGGCACCTCTCAGGCATGCTAGTTGTATGCTGTAGCTGTGTAGCTTACTACCATGTAAGATTTTGTTGGAATACTGTTTACACGTCTTACGTTTATAATTCTGGCTATTTGGCCCAGTAGTAATCCTAGTTGCAACAGTACCTAAAATGTGATTTTCTGTGGTGAATTACCTTTTTATTTCAGTGAAACTTTACCTGCCTACGTTTTCCGCAACATGCGATTTAGGTGTAATTTTCCCAAACTAATGGGCATTACTGTACTTTATCAACATTCCAAATCCTGTTTGGATGGCATACTCTTGCCTAGAACTTATTCCAATGCTCATCGCAAGCAAACTGCAAATAAACCGGATGCACTGTGGATTTCAATATGTTGAAAACACCCAGCATAAATATAATTGGTTTTCTTGAGAAACATTTTTTTATTGTTAACCTGAAATGAAGCCTCGTGTGCTACCCTCAGTCAGAGCACACAGTAGAGTTAGAGTTCAAAGACACACGGTAGTTATTGGCTGCTGGGCCAAACACCATCGGTCCAGTTTCCCCATATTTTCATCCTGGCTGGGATTTCTGGGAATGTCCATACTGTCAGTGTCAGATATGTAAAGGTTGTTTATGGACCTTTGTTTACACCGTGTTGTTACCTGTAGGCTGTGACTGAGATATGCATCGTAAATGATGAAGGACACCTGATATTGAAGAATGGTGATAAGCCCTGAATTTGTTATGACAGCTATCATTATAAGGTGTCTAAAGGTGTTTCATGTTTCTTTAAATGGCAGGTATGCTTTGCTGCCCTTCCACTTAGATACTACTCCCTCCGTTTTTTAATATAAGATGTTTTAGCATTTTTCCATATGCACATGTATACAAATGTATGTAGACACATTTTAGTGTGCAAGTGCACTCATATTAGTATGCATCTAAACAACATGTATAACATCTAAAACATCTTATATTAAAAAACGGAGGGAGTATGTCAAAACTTAACCATGCATGAAATGAAACCAAGATATTACCTAATCATCTTTGTAAATTGTTGTGCATCAGTCACAAATTTCCATATTACCTCATACTAATTTGCCACAGTTGCGAACTTCATTGGTTATTTCAAACAGAACCCTCATTGATCATTGAATGGTTATTTCAAACAGTAGTCTCTTAACTGGCTTCAGTTGTCAGCCGTCATTTTACCCTTCAGTTATATGCTAATTTGCATGTTATGCTCCCCTTGATCAGTTATTAGTGAAATGTTATTTCAAACAGAACCAGGATTTGTTGTTCCTAGTTCACTTTATTGCAGAAAATTGTTTATATTTAGTTTTATAATATATGCTGATTTCATTTATTTCAACAGTTCTTGAAGTTCACTGGAGTCACAGAAGTTGGTAAATAAGCATTCGAGCAAGATACAGTATATTGCCCATTCTAGTCTTAGATCATGTATGGTCAATCTTTTACGCTTTTGATGGACATTTATTCATTCTCCCGGGTTCCAGATCTTCCTTTCTCTAGGAACTTTTGTTTTGGGATACACTGGAGTAACGTCAGCGCCAAACTGTCGAGAAGGCTTCTTGATGACGTTTTCTGGTACTTGTAAAATGGATGTCTACCATTATTCTAGCAGTAGTATTTAGTTTGGAGTAATGAGGATTCTGTATTTACAGCAAGCACATTTTGCCCTCCCCAAAGTGGTCATTGCATTACAGTTTAATTACCCTATTATTTTGTGCAATGCATTATAAACTTAGCTTGTTGGTCAACCATGTCCACGGTAATAAATTCTTACAGAAAATATCAAGCGTCTGTTATCAAATGTTATTTACAGCACCCATTGTGCTAAATTCAGATCATGCGGTAGGGTTCATTAGGTTCATAGTTTTTTGTATGGGAATTAGCCTCGTAGCTTAGCACCACTTATTAGCAAAGTTATCTAAAATATAAAACCATAGATGAATTAAATTGTAAATTAGGCAATCTTGTCTCTCGTTACTCTTACCATCGCAGTAAGTTGGGTCGACCCTGCAAACTTAAAGAGTTTGCATACAAATCTTGACCCTGAATTTTTCTTTCTGTCATTTCCTCTTGCGATCTTTGGAGCAACCTAGATCTCCTGGCCGGAGCAAACGGTTATAATTATCTGTGGTAAGAATAAGATACATTGTGATGTGTGTTTGATAGGAATGCACCTGTTCTTTTTTCTGTAGAATTTCTATATTTATAATCACTTTTTTTTAGAGAACCGTGCGCTTTATTAATCACCGAGACATAATGTCAATACAAATAGTTTCCCGGATACAATCCGTGGGCACACCACGTCACGCACGACACACTAATTGCTTACTAGCTTGGGCTCACAAATGCTCGCGCCGAACATGAGAAAGAAGCACACGGCTGCTTGATATCTTGAATCACCGGACTGCACCTAGACCTAGAGCGATCAAGGCTTCTAGAGTTGATGCCTAGAGTTGATGCGCTGGACGATGGAGAAGCAAGCAATCAGTAGCCAGAGAAACATTATCCAGCCCTTCTTCCAAGGCGAAAAGAAAGGGCCTTCCTCACCGCAATCGCCTCAGCAATTCAGATGTAACGACCTCCTGGAAGCCGACGCTGCAAGTAGCGACACAAGATCTAATATGTTCTCGGATCACCACATCCGCCCCCATGTATCTGGAACTAGCAAAAAGGGCATCATCAATATTAATCAACATTGTACCATCGGCGGCGGAACCCAAAGTGTTGCTGAAGAGGGATCGCGCCTATGGTTGGACTTGGTGATGAACAAATGCTCCACTATCATATCATATCAACACTAGCTAAATGCCCGTGCGTTGCCACGGAGCAACATAAAAATCTTTTGATAGTGTCTTGTGAAACATCTCATGAAGATCTTTTTAACCTTTATAAATCTTAGCTAACTAAGCACCTAATATTTTTCTTGCAATCATAAGTGCGATAATTTATTATTTCTCCCCTTTTTGTCTGGCTCAACTTATTTGGACAAATAACACAAACATAATTAGCATATTTCAAAGAGCATACAGTCAAGTCAGAAGTCAGAAGACGATGTACCAGAGAAATAGCATCAGTGACAAATTGTTTCGCTTGTTTTTAAGCTGCACGCTCCAACTCGGCCTAGTGTTTTTTCACGAGCCATTTACTGAATCCCAAGACATCAAAACAGATGCAGAAGCAGAACTTGATGTGACTGAATCCTCTTGTTTGACACGCCCTTGCGGAATCTCGTCCGTCCATTTCGTCAGTCCGATGAACGAGATTCGTCGTTGACCGACAGACCAAAACGGACCAAATCTCAACCGTCGGACGGACCAAATAGACGGACGAGATTTCGCATAGGCGCCCATTCGCATGGGCAAAAAATTATTCGAAGCTCTGACCAACAGTATTACATTGACTGGATCCTCAATTCCTCACACTGTACATCACGTACAACACTGCAAGTAAATTGCTCGGAGCATCAGTGTCAGTTGAGAAGTTCAGACTGCATCATCACCGGCTCAATCCACTTAGTTTACTGGTGGTTTGCTGAATCTACAAGTATCCATCCACGGGCAGCAAACGAACCATGGATAAAATTCGTGTCACACAGTAGTGCACAAACAGCTTGCTCCGGCGTCGAGGCTTAGCTTCCTAGCATTAGGTGCATCTGCGCGTCATTTCCGCCTCCGGCATCTTCACCGCCCAGCTAACTCGTATTATATTTGTGTGCTCCACCGCGGCCTTCGCACGCGCCTGTCAGGCAGATGGGAGGGGAGAAGGATGAGTGAGGAGATAATCTGGTTTGGCAAAGCTATTCAGGTTTTGTAAAGAGTGTGTATATGTACCATTCGTGGAGTAGGGACAGACGGGTTCCAGCAAAGTGTAGACGGCGGCGTTTCGGTGAAGTCGAGACGGAGCATTCCGACGAAGTTGAGACGTCGGCCATGTCGGCGCCAGAGCCTTCCGGCGAAGTCGAGAAGGCGGCCATGTTGTCGCAAGCAAAATCGAGACGGCGGCAAAGTCGACGAGCAGAATCGCGAGATGGGTGTATGCCGAAGTCAAGGTTGTATGCCTCGGATAAATCTTCCTTGATTCGTTGCAGTTTTATACGACTCTCCCCGTGTCGAAATAGAGGCCGTGTCGAAACAGAGCTCGTTTCGTTTTCAGAGTTGTAGTACGAATTTCAGAGTTGTAATGAACGATTGATTGGGCCAGCTAAGGTAGGAAACCCCTGGACTTATGGGCCTGAGGTGTGCGTGGGCCTGATCGATCGGGATCGATCGTGAGTGTGCGTCTGTCCGTGGATCGATCGATCTCTCGAGTCTCGACGTACCACAGCGATCTCTCGACGTACCGCAAGCGACGTACCAAACCAAACGGACGAAAATTTTGGAGGAAGAAACACTGCTCGTATTATATAGTAGAGATATGCCTTGATCTTCATTGTCAGGCATAGAGGCGCCATTGGAACATTTTCTTCTCGGAGCTTGTTATGAGCATCCCGCAGATGCCAACACTAAAACCGTAGCTTCAAGATCACTACAACGAGCCAGATAATCAAAGATCCAAACTTCGCTAGACATAGGGATGTAAACGGATCGGATCGGATCGGATTTTGCCTTTACCATATTCTTTACCACATTTTTTCTCGGATTCGGATCGGATCGGATAATGAATGGTTGCGGATTTGGAACGGAAACGGAGCGGATTCGGGGCAGAAATAAAATTAATCGGATCGGTACGCGCAATGTACATCATCAACCCACAAAACTAAAAATAATCGCTCTACAACTTAATAACCTAACAAAGTTGTATTCCATTGTATGTACAATTACCATTTAAGTGAGTTGTTGTTAAACAAATGAACTACACAACTCACTAACTACAAATTGTGCTATATTAGTTTAGACATTTCGGTAGAAAATCAGATTATTCGGATTATAACCATCGGATAATCCTAATTAAACTTCGGATAATTCATATTCGGATGCTATTTTTGCATACCATATCCTATACCGTATCCGGGTGTTCAGTTTGGAATCGGATATCCTTATCCGTCGGATTCTTTGAAACCGGATATGGATTCTTTAAAACGGATTCGGCGGCGGATTCGGTGCGGAAATTATCCTATCCGTTTACACCCCTAGCTAGAAATGAAGCTCTTGCGGCTCAGATGGATATAGATATGTGCGGTGACCCAGTACACTACTGCATGTTGAAGTGTACAAGTTGTTGACATAATACCCATGGATGTCCTTATCCACAAATATCACATCCCTCGGAGTAGTATAACCGAAACATTATGGGTCTAACTCTTACACTTCATTGCACACTGCTAAATATTACAAACCAGAAATGGATATAAAACTCAACTTCTTCCTCAGTCAGTTGAGGAAGATCAAACGAACTACAGTCAACTCGGGAAAGTTGACGTGCGACCTGTAACAGTAAACTGAGAACCATTATAATCAAACAACCTATAATCTAGGGCTGCTCGACTAGGAACTCGTCTAGTACTAGACTCTTAGAATCACTCCTCGGCTTCCTCTCATTCAGGTGTTGCTCTGTAGGCGATGATATAATCGACGCCTTCCACTCCTCCGGACAAGTCTGGTGCTTCGTAGTAGACCTCGGTGTCTTCGTAGATTTGCTCTTCGTCTCCGGCCTCCAACATTTCAGAGTCTAAGCAGGGGGGCAACGGGGAAAAGTTGAGTAACTAGCGTTACTCAGCAAGTTCAGATAATATAGGAAAGAGTTTTGTTTTGAATGCACTGGCTATAGTCATGACCAACGGTCGTAGACGTAGATGCAAGTTTTGAAAAAATATCTTCAAAATATTGTTTTTATTTTTGAAAACTATGTTCCTCCGCCCTCACGGGTACGAGAGTCAATTAAGACCCCTTTCCCTCCACGATCGTAGCTCCTTCCAGGAACACGGGTATAGCTGCTATAAATCTTTTTACTCTGTAGAGGTGTGTCACTACTCCCAAGAGTAGGCCTATCCATGCAGCTATTTTCACACTTCCTTGGTATGATTGGTTCGGTATAGGGTTCTCAAGCCATTTCGAGTTCTTCTCTGCAACCTTGATACGCCTCAAACGTATCTATAATTTTTGATGTTCCATGCATGTTTTATACCAATTGCTACATGTTTTATATACACTTCATATCATTTTTATGTATTTTCTGGAACTAACCTATTAACAAGATGTCACAGTGCCAGTTTCTGTTTATTATGTCTGCATTGCAGAAAAGGTCCAAAAACCAAAGTGCTCAGAAAAATCCCAAAAATTACAGAAATTCTATTTCGCCAGAAGACTCCGTGGGCCAGAAGGACAAGTCCGTGGGAGGCCCACAACCGCCACACCATACCTGGGCGCGGCTGAGAGGGGGTGGCGCCGAGGTATGGTGCGGTTGACTCGTGCACCGCCTCGCGTCGCCTCTTCACCTATAAAAACCCTCCTGGCCTAAAACTCGCGACACCCGAACGATTTTCCCAAATACGACTCCGAGCTCCGCTGCCATCCGAAACCCTAATTTGGGGGACAGAAGTCTCTGTTCCGGTACCCTGTCGGGACGGGAAAGTGCCCCCGGAGCCATCTTCATCGCCATTGCTGCTTCCCATGATGAGGAGGGAGTAGTTCTTCATCGAGGTTGAGGGCTCTACCGGTAGCTATGTGATTTATCTCTCTCTCCCATGGTTTGATCTTTATGTGATCATGAGCATTGTAATCTAGTTGAATTCATAGATGTTTCCCCTTCATTATGTTATGGATATGCTACTCAATTGGTTTTATCTAGTATAATCTCCGGACTCACCGTTGACAACACAATACCATGGTGACATTGCGGGTGGCCTGTGTGACTCTTTGGATTAAAGATTACAAGGATACTTACCATGAGTGTTCTTGTGTTGGATGTCTCTATAAAATTGTGGTGTTTGTTTAGTACTATTTTAGTGTGCTCATAGTGACAGCGTGGGGTGCCTTAGATATGGAATACAACCTTTAAGGTGTGCTTTTATAGCCCTACGCAGTGGTAATGGTGTTCGTTATTCAATAGGAGAATAACTCAGAGTTGCATCTAAGTTGCATATTGAAGAGGAAGTATTTATATGTGTTCAGTTATATTATTATTGTTGAGAGTGACCACTAGTGAAAGTATGATCCTAGGCCTTGTTTTCAAGCATTGAAACACCATTTACTCTCAGTTCTGCTGCATGTTCGCTCGCTGCCATTTTTATCACAGACTACATATACCACTTGTTAATATCCATATCACCTGCATTTTACTATCTCTTCGCCGAACTAGTGCACCTATACACCTGACAAGTGTATTGGGTGTGTTAGGGACACAAGAGACTTCTTGTATCTTAATTGCAGGGTTGCTTGAGAGGGATATCTTTGACCTCTACCTCCCTGAGTTCGATAAACCTTGGGTTACTCACTTAAGGGAAATTTGTTGCTGTCCTACAAACCTCTGCACTTGGAGGCCCAACACTGTCTACAAGAATATAAGCGTGCGTAGACATCAAACCCCGCACATCCACTCAAGTCCTAAATAGCACGGTATCCTTGACCAAGTCTAGGGCCCCGGAATCCATCTATTTACCCCACCCAAAACAACACTACCGATCACCACTACTCGAGTGGGGTTAGCCTTAAACTGGTAATAACAAACCCGTCACCACCAAGAGAGCACTCCGGCAACTCCGGTGATCGACCCGGTAGGCTATCCGAGGATATGCGAAAGGAAGAAGATACTTATGCCTTCTCCAGCCCAATCTAGAACCCTTGGTTGACACGTAATTACGGAGCTGGACAAGCCGTAGAACATTTGTTCTTAATCCTAAAGAATTGCTTCCCATTGCAATGGAATCTCCACCACAACATTAAATTGTGGTTCCATTGCCAACCATAAACAACCCCATTCATTCAAAAACATTTTTCTTTTTTATGCAAGTAATAGTAAATAATACATTTGCAAGTAATTTGATAAAAAATACTCCAACTGACATGCAAGAATGAACTTGCATTGCGACTGACAAGTAGTGCAGTCTAAAGCTTCGTGTGACTCGTGAACTTCGAGTTGTAAAAATTAGCATCATCGTCTTTATAAGACAATGTTTAAAGATCCAAATGATGTTATTATGCATATGATGAGATGTTTTTATTCATTAAACCCCAAGTTGTGAATTTTAATACTTTTCAAGTATTTGGGAGTTTTTTTATTTAAACAGTTTGGCAACAATTTTCATGAGGAATAAATTCAAGGTGTTTGAATTTAACTAGTTCATAATATTTGAACTTTAGCCTTTATTTTCCCATATTATTTTCTTTAAGAAAATAATTTATAAAAAAATTGAAGTCATTTCCACTTAAGGGTCCTTAAATTTTTCATCCAAGAAATAGCTTTTAGAAAAATCAAAAACTTATATAATAATTCCTCATATTTTGAAGAGTGTGTTGCATATTTTTACCTGATTTTTGTGACCTCTGATTTGATGTAAAAATTCATTTGAATTTGAATTATTTACCACTAGCTCGAGTCTAACCCTGGCTCGGTCGGTCAAACCGACCAGCCCGCTCACTCTCTCTCTCTCTCACCCCTCTGTCTCGGCTGCGAGCAAAATAGTTGTCGCCTCGCTTCTCCGACCGGCTCCGGCCAACTCGGACACCATCGTTTGTCGCAAACGACGCGCCGCACTCGCTCCACATTTCTATCCAGATCGATTTGGGTTTTCGTCCCCAGCTTCGCCGCGAGCAACCCCTTCTCTACCTAGGGTTTCTGGTATTGCGTCGGCGTCGTGCTCTGTTGCTCAACTCCGAGCTCCTCATCTCCTGGAGATTGTTGGTGACCTCTTTAACACCCTCCATGGCAAGCGTGGGTCTGAGCTTCCTCTGCTCGTGCCGCCATGTTCTCGGTGGTGTTGTGCTCGTCTTCTTCCTTCGATCCCCTTCGGAGGTAGCGCATGCACTGCCCTGCCGCCTCGGAGCTACGATCAAGGACGTGAGGTAATTTTCTCCTCTCTCTCTCTCTCTCTCCTTGCTCGAATTTGAGCTCCATCAGCTAGCTAGGGTTAGCAGTAGATTTAACTCCCAATTTCTCTCGTGCTAGGCTTACTTCACTGAGCTAAATGGATTGGAGTTACTGCTTACGTGCCATTAAAACACCTACATGATCTTTTCCTTTATCTGCACTGTCTAGTGAAGCTTAGATTCAGTTTAACAATTGGTTTATCTAGTGAATGGTGTAGATCTACTCATTCATGACCTTCACAGTCGTGTAGAGTGATATATGGGTTCAATTCCCCACCTACTGTGAAGAATTTCCCACTATAGCTTCTTTGAAGCAGTTGAAGAGCATGAATTTGCTCTAATCCTTGTAATTAGCTTGTGGTGAGCTTAGCTCTGAAGCAAAGCAATAAAATGGCTTAGCAGTTGCTTTCATAATTTCTTGAGTGCATTTTAGTGTGTTTAGGGTTACAAATACATGTGAAGCCTCCTAGGAGTGTACACATGTATTGTATTATCCCTTTTATGCTTTCATGTGCTCAGTGCAAGAAAAACATCAAGCTCTCAGTATTCCTGGTAGCATTTACTTGATGAAAACTCATAAAAACAGATGCTAGTGTCCCTCTCCCTTGCAAAGGTTGATCCACAACAGCGCTATGCACTGTCAGGAGCACTGTCAGGAACTGATGCTATTCTCACTTCCACTCCCCTCCTTGATTGTGTAATTACATGCTCTGTTGGATGCTACACAAGTATAGCAACCTTCAGAACAGTGATCCATGCTCTCAGTATCAAACTATAACCTGTTGCTGTAGTGTAGCTTGTTCTTCTGGATTCTGATAAACCTGCTTCTCGTGGCTAGCTTCCTCCTCCTCGCTGCTTGACCTAGTTCATAGGGATTCTAAGAAATAAGTGCTCTACTGTGTGTGGATGTGACTGGTGCAGTTTTTATGAAAAACAAGTGTGTGTGTGTGTGTGTGTGTGTGTGTGTGTGTGTGTGTGTGTGTAAATTCCTGGTGCGAAGCTTTAGCTATGTATTTATAGCATTTCAATAACGGTTCCTTGTGTTATGAGGCCGTGACACCTAGATAAATGCATGTGTTGTGTATGCTGCTTGCAATTGGGCCCTATGGTTCAAATTTCACTGAATTTTGGAGTCGGGTTCAAGTAGGCTTTAGAGATGGTTGCCTCCTTCCTTGATTGCTTTCATGTGTCCTTTGGCTTATTATCCATGTGTACTCCACATGGGATCCATGTGTGCTCCACATGAGCATGGAAATATCTTGTCCTACTATATTTTGCTTACTGATGAGGTTTCCTTGATGGATTTGGTTGGCTTGTTCGAATTCAAATGAATTCCTAGTGGGCTTCAGGTTATTTGGTTCCACTTGACTGTAAGTGTCAAATGTGATACACCATTGTGGGCTTTTGGTTTGAATTTGGTAGGCTAGAGGGTTGCTGCTAACTTTGTTGCCTTCTTGAATTATTAGATCATGCTGGATGCTCGTGTTGCCTTGGCTCAATTGCCAAGTTGGCTCTCTTTGATCTTGTTCTTGTTGCCTTTGTTGCCTTAGTCCTTTATTTTCCTCTTGGCAAGCATGATCTAGACCCAAGTGATCAGTCCCTTTGTTGCCTTTGGACTTCTTGATGTTTTTACCCTCTAGCACGTGAACTTGATCAACTCGTGTTGATCAGGCTACTGCCATCTTCTACAATAACCTACCATCACCAAATGGTGGTGGCAACACTTTAATCCTAACCAAAACCCTCTCTATCTTTGTTTGTGTGCAGGTACAGAAGATCATCAAGATAAGAAGATCAAGATTTATATAGGTTTTAGTCTTAGGGAATTTTCCTCGTGATTTCTCTTTGTAGATCTTCTTGTAATAGGGTTCCTAGAATTATTGTTTGTAAATTTTTTTGTAAAGAATCTTGAGATAAGAAATAAATAATTCCATTTGTTCTTCTCATTATAGCTTCTTATTTGTATTTGTAAGTGTTTGAGCTATAATGACACTTGTAATAAGATTTGAATTCAAACATTTGAAATTTGAATTTTAGACTTATTTGTTGAGAAATAAGATGAGTATAGAATATAATGTATCTTATTAGAATTCGAATTCTTGTTTTGAAACTAATTTGAACCCAAAATATGGAATCTAAATTTATTTCAACCCCTCTCGACAACCCTAGTCGAGTGTTGATCACTTTAACTCCCTTTTTCACGAAAACACAAATTTTATCCCAAATTTCAGATGCATGAATGCAAAGATGTAGAAATCTAATTTCTACCCCTCGGAAGTCCTAAAACTACAGGCCTTAGAATATGTCCTTTAACCTCCGACCAAGCCTCGCGTGCATATGGACAAAACAACATCGCATGCTCGATGCTCTCTTCAACCGAACTGTGGACGCAAGCATTGTAGGCGTGAATTTGGCGACATACCAGTGCATCCCAGACAAAAGGCAATCATGAGCAAAGCGCCATAGTGTGATCAAGATTTTACCTGGCGCTTTAATTGTCCACAACTTTTTCCATAAAGCTTCACGTTGAATATCAGAAGACATGACTATGCCTAGGCCACTACGTGCCTGTAGGGTTACGTGCATAAAATTTTAAAAAAAATCCGTCTTACATAACCGCCAAGATCTACTATGAAGATATGATGCACCCCATAATGCTAGATCTAGATTACTTACAAACACCGTTGCGGAAGATCTTGTGTTTGTCAAAGTAGATGTCGGTGTAGCCTGATGAAGAATCCCACGTCCACGCCGGGAGGTGAGATTATTGCCGATTCCACCGTGAGGATCACTTGTGCAGTCCCTCTTCTAATATCCATGTATCCACTGCGCCAATCCGTTAGCGTTCCGCCGTCTAGAGCTCCGGCGCCGGCTAAGAGAGACAGCCTTTCGGCTTAGTATGAGTGGTAGATCTAATCAACAAGATTAGATCTATATGAGACTAGAGAAATCTAATTCTCGACACGTGTAGAGAGAGAGGCCACATAGGCAATTGTGTGTATCAAACCCTAGGGGTCTGGGGAGTATATATAGGTGGCCAAGGGGTAGGGGACTTGGGGAAGGGGTAGAACCCCAACCACTTGTTGCGCCGACCTCCCTAGGGACGGCTGACCACCCCAAGTCGGTTTGGGGGGGGGGGAGTCCTTGTCCAACAAGGACTCCTCCCCCAAAACCTTCTTTTTTGCATTTTTCCCTTTTTAATTAAATAGACTTTGTAAAAATCATATAATTAAATAAAGGAAAGAAGGGGGGAGTGGTGCGTCGGCCTATGTGGGCCTGGGTCCCATGCGGCTAGCCCCACCCATGGTGCAGCACACCCTAGGGCACCTAGTCCCCTCCCGACACTTCCCCCTTCCTGGTTTCCCTCTTAAACACTTCTGAAACCAAATATACTCTATAGATAAAATCATCGACTCTACCCACTGATGTCGGAAACACTTCCCGACATCCTGGAACATCTAATGTTCGCCATATTTCTCTCATAGGACTCTCAACCCTATACCGGCATTATATGCCTCCCATGATAACTTCAGCGGAACACCTCCAATTCTCATCGGAGTTGTTCCCATGACATCGGAGTGACTCCGACAACTTCTCATAACCACTATTACTACATAATTCTCTTAATTAAAGATTGACTATAGCTTAAGCGTGTGACTGGAAGGTTCGGTAACACATAGACATGCCCGGAGTACTTACCGGACAATAACCAGCATTGGGACCTAGACGGCCGTACCGGCTCCTGTGTATTCACGAATAAACGATGGAACCTTTTATGTTTCTCGTTATGTTAATCCGCTTAGCTACACGATACCAATGATATCACGCGATGATACAATGTGCTTCTATGTGAACAAACCATTCGATCACAACACATGTAAACTCATGTCAATATTATTCTCTTTTCTCATTCTGTATTCCCGATGTCCTGTGATAAATCACACTGTGTCTGGCCAGATGATTGGGTGACATATGTAATACTGAGATGGACTAGGGTATGTATCTCTCCATCACCAGGAGGAGTAAGTACCATTCTTGAATAATCGCAGCTCCTTTACACATTCTAGGTTACACCAAAAAGCCACCATTATGATCCCCAATTAAGGCCGGACGTTTGATGACGATCAAAGTGTAAGTGTCAAATGCACGGTCACTAGATGTCCTCATGTATAGGGATATTGCTAACGAAAACTCTATATAATCAATTGATAATTTCATCTGTGATGATTTTTCTCTTAGCAAGATCATACAATTGGGTCGGTTCAGTACTATTGTCATTCTGACAATAAACTCTTATAGTTGTTTGAATTATACAAACTCCATGATCAGGAAAACATTATCATATAACAACAAGATAAGCTAGTCTTAGAGACAATACCAGGAACACTTGGTATTGTCTATATCTCTACACGTGCATCAGAGGTTTTCCCTTGAATACTCACTATTCAATTGCCAATGCAGTTATAGCATAAAGATATAAACGTTAATAATAAACTTGGAGATAAATAATAACTAAATATTATTGTCTCTAGGGCATATCTCCAACGTTAATAAGAACGGGGCAAGTAGCATCCCAAAAAATCATCGTTTGGGAAATATCGTCCATGTAAGACACGAGCATAAAGGGAAGTTGCATCTCTGAGGAGCCTCCAGCACTATTTGCCCAGCATGGCTTGATTAAAAATGCCGAGGTCCCTAAAACCAAGACCACCCATTACCTTTGGATATGAAATCCATTCCCAAGATCGCCCATGCATTTTCCTCTTTCCATTGGCAAAGCCCGACCATTGGATAAGTAGCAATAGCTTTTTCTCATTTGTTCACATGTCACCACTAGTATTTGGAAACAACTCATCACATAAGTAGGAATTGCATGAATTACGAATTTGAGTAATTCCAACCCCTTTCCTAGATAAAGGGTGATCAGACATGCCATTGATGCGCTTCCAGACATGATCATATAAATACTGAAATGTGAGAGCAGGACAACGCCCCACTTCTGTTGGCATCCCAAGATAGGAGTCCCGGAGAGAGTCATTTAAGACTCCAAGCCTCTGTTTAACCTCATTCTTGATCTCCTCCTTGAAACCATTACCAAAAAAGATAGTTGATTTGTCTAAATTGATGTTCTGTCCTGAACCCTCGCAGTAAAGTTTGAGGCTATTTTGCAAGGCTTCCTTCTATAACTCTTTGGAAAGAAGATGTTGTGATCTACAAATAGTAAATGTGAAATAGCAGGACCAAGTCGACCATTTTTAATACCTTGTAGAGCACCTTGGACCTCTAGTTGTTTCAGTAGACATGACAAACCTTCAGTACAAAGAAGAAAAGATAGGGTCTGTCTGGATCACCTTGACGAATGACACGAGCGGGCACCACTGACTCTGTTAGTTCACCACTTACACGGATTGCGTAACGTGCCAAAGCGACACATCTCATCACTGAGTTAATCCAAGAGCTATCAAACCCCAACCGAGAAAGGCAGCATTGTAAATAACTCCATTCAATCAGATCATAAGCTTTCATCATATCGATCTTTAGATCAAAGAAAGGCCTTTTGGTTCTCATACACCACCTCGGACGGGGCTATAGACGCCACCAAGAACAAGAAAGGGAAAGCGGTCTTCTTCAAGCCGAAGGGGGAGCCCGGATAATTGAATGAAGGTGGGACATAACTAGCCTATAACAGATCCGCAGCCTACTTGTTGGGGATATACCAAGTGGGGGTATCTCTGACATGGATCAATCCGGCAAGTCCAGGGTGTCCCATAAGTGGTGGTGAAGGATTTGCCTGCCGGGCGGCCCATATGGCCGACAAACAAGGCAGCGTAGGACGGCAAGGAGGATGCCCAAGACTGAAGCCCACGAAGCCACCGAGTCCAAGATAGAAGGCGGTAACTTGCCGGCTAGGTTTAGGACTCTGTATTCTTGCCGAACATGTAACTTCCTTGTAACCCTAGGTCCGGCCGCCTATATAAGCCGGACCACGGGAAGCCTTTAGGGCACGCAATCATACTCTCATACGCTCATTGTAACCTGACCAAGGCTATTGCCATTATAGTGAGTTATAGCAACACGTAGGATCTCGCCTCCGATGTGAGAACCGAAGCTGGGTAAACTGCCTTGTTCAATCCCGACCTCGACGACGCTCCCCTTCTGCGTCACGATTCACCCACGGCTAGAGGACCCCCGTCTCCTATCTACGATGCCGATACGACGACACTACTAGTTTGTTGTTCCAGTTTAGGCTTTCAAGAAATGGGATAATCAAAGCAAGTCAATTTCTCCTCTTGCTTATGTTGCTTTCATCCCCTTCAGGTCAGGTCAAAAGATACTGGTTTGATAACTAGCTTTCGGGTGCCATCACAATTTGCTTGTGAGATGAGTGCATTATCAGTGATAAGATGACCGGGGACAAAAGCACTTTGTTTCTCAAACACCACCTCAGGTAGAATAATTTTAACACGATTAGAGAGCACATTTGAGGAAAATTTATATCGAACATTGCACGAACTGATGGGCCAAAAATTCTTGACATGTTGTGAGTTACTTGTTTTTTGAATCAGAACTATCACCGAATCACAAAGGCCAACTAGAATAGTACCATCATTCAAGAAGCTCCGGACATCGCAGCAAATTTCCTGTTGGATGAACTCCCAACGGGTTTGATAAAAGTGTGTTGGGAAACCATCCGGTCCAGGTGCCTTTGTAGGACCCATTTGAAACAGAGTCGTCTTGATTTCCTCATCAGTGTAGTCCTTACAAAGGGACTCATTCATATCATCAGAAATCTTATGAGGGATTGCATCAAGAACAACATCAAAATATGGACATGGTTCCGAGCTAAAGAGATGCCCGCAAAGTTGGTGCACCATACCTTTTATTTTCTCCATGTGAAAGGACACGGATGTCGCCTAGAGGGGGGGTGAATAGGCGATTTAAAATTCTTTACGGTTTAGGCTTGAATAAATGCGGAATAAAACTAGCGGTTAATTTATCAAGCGCAAAACCTAAACAAGCTAGGTTTACCTATGTGCAACAACAACTTATGCTAAACAAGATATACAACTATGTGATAGCAAGATATATTACTTCAAGCTCGATGGCTATCACAAAGCAAATTGCATAAGTAAGAAGCTCGGGTATAGAAATACTGAGGCACTTGGAGACGATGATTTATCCCGAAGTTCACTTCCCAATGGAAGCTAGTCTCCGTTGGAGCGGTGCGGAGTCACAAAGTGATCCCCGAATAGCCGTCAAATGGCACACCGTAATCTCCTTCGTGCCTCCACCAATGCGGAGTGCCACGAACCACTATGGGACACTTGAGGGTGGTCACCGAACCCGTACAAGGATGAGGCACACTCCACAACTTAATTGGAAGCTCTCACCGAATTCCTGCAGCTCCCAAAGCCACAAGAATCACAAGGTTGGGGCGCGACTCCACAACTTAATTGGAGGCTCCCAACTATCCCGCGAGCCACCAAAGCTCCGAGATCAACAAGGACCGTCTAGGGCACCCCAAGTACCCAAGAGGACAAGCTCTAGGGCACCCCAAGTACCCAAGAGTAACAAGCTTCTCAACTTGGATTTCCACGTATCACCGTGGAAAACTCAAACCGATGCAATGGGCAAGAACACAAGAAGTGCTCAAAATCCTTCACTCTCAAATCCCACCAAAAGCAACTAATGCTTGTGGGGGAGAAGAGAGGAAGAACAAGGAAGAACTCAACAAATGGAACTCCAAGATCTAGATCCAAAGGCTTCCCCTCACTTAGAGGAGAGATGGATTGGTGGAACAATAGATCTAGATCTCCTCTCTCTTTTCCCACTAAATGGAGGCAAGAATCATGGAGGGATAGAGAGATATCCAAGCTCAAGAAGGTCAACAATGGAGGTCAATTCCGTGCTCAGCAAAGCTGGTCTCTTTGGGGAAGAAGGGGGCCTTTTATAGGTCCCCACGAAATAGAGCCATTGCAGGAATTTCGACCGGAACTTCCGGTGTAAGTGACCGGAACTTCCGGTGAAAGTTCCGTTCAAATATCCGGTCGTGTCCAGTACCAAATTCTCAAAAAGACTTGGCCGAAATTTCGAGGCCAGGGCGGAACTTCCGGTCCGAACACCGGAACTTCCGCCCCTCAGAAAACTGCAGAAACATCAACACGAAAACGACAACAACTTTTTCATCCGGACTCCGTTTTCGATGTTGTTGGGCTCGTTGGAATCACCGCAACGAGCACTAAAAGATCATTCAGATACACATCATAGTCCATCATGTGAGGAGGGAACCAAAGGAAGAGAGTTTGACCTCCCTTACAAAAGACAAACAGGTAAAACCTCCAACACCAAAAACGCAACAAGGTTTTCATAAGAAATTCATTTTCGGTGAACTAAGGCTTGTCATGAAGATCACGACAAGCACCAAAACCCAACAAGGAGAAAAGCCAAATAAGAACCAAGAAATATGATGCCAAGCATGCAAAGGTTTGATCTCTCTACGAACGATACGCTTAAACTTTAGTCGAGAGCCCCTCTTGATAGTACGGTATCTATCCTATAACCCGGTCTCCCAACTAGCACCACGAGACCGGTAAAATAGAAACCCTATCATACCTTTGCCTTGCGCATTCCACTTGAGCTAGCTGTTGATGATCTTGATCTTTTCAAGTGGACCACCTTTCTTGATTGCGCTTCGCTTGGTGAGGACTCAAATATTGCTCCCCATACTCCACTATGAGAGAGACTCTTATTTGCACATCTTCACTTGACCATTATATCCAAGAGGGTGGCAAGCATCAAGCATATGATAACTTTGAGATACTTCTCTTGAACTTGTACATCTCAAGCTTGATGATGATCACCACTTGACGTCATCCCCACGGGCTATATGAAATCTTCATTTGATGCACGCCCATATAAAGATACCTAGCCACACATAGAAATGCCACACACATGTAATGGGTTAGTTGACAAAGCTATATGGACAATTTATTACCATACCAAGAGATACATTATCCCACTTGGTACATCTTGGAGCTTTGTGTGTTGATCAATCTTGATCAACCTTGTATCTTTTCTTCTCTTTTCAATAGATGATGTCTTGAAGATAACCATGAATGTCACATAATCCTTTTCTTCAAGACATACTTGCAATATGCTCAACTCACATATGACCAATCATCGGATAACTCCTCGAATAACAAATTGGTCAACACATACTCTTCTTCTTGATCATATCAAGTATATATCCATACACCTTGATGATCTTGATGCCAAATACTTCATTATATCAATATAGTCATGGCATCAACCTTGAATCCAACATATGGAGTTCAAGCATGGTCTATGGACAAACACTACAAGTACAGCTCAATGCAACCATTAGTCCATAGGGATTGTTATTAATTACAAAAACCACACATGGGGGCACCATGCCCTTTCAATCTCCCCCATTTTGGTAATTGATGACAATCTCTTTTACAAGGGTTTATATAATAAATTAAGCAACCATGCAAAGCAACAAGCATGTATGCATGAGCATGAAAGGTAAATGCTTATGACCAGAACAAAAGCATAAAACCAAATTCCCTTAAACCATCTAAACTTCTCCCCCATTGGCATCCATTTCCAAAATGGGCAAAAAGACTTAGAAGGTCACAACAGTAAGAGCTCCCCCATAATGTGTGCATTTCTCAAAATATGAGTGAAATCAAATACACATATCCAATGACGAATAGTAGGAGGGAGATCAAACTATATTGAGGATCCAAATTTTGCAAAATAAGGATATGGAAATCCTTTTTAAACTTTTGCATATAAAAGGCAAGCAAAAGATCCAATAAAGCAAGTGAACATAATATATTATGAATTGAGCAAACAAGTGGTTTAAAGAAAATAGAGGAGCTCCCCAATATTTGTACACAATTTAGAAATATTGTATTTGAATACAAGATGTACAAAAATGGAATCCTCACTCCTCCGGTATCCTCTAAAACACAAAATTAAAAGGATTCACAAGCTCAATAAGATGCAAAAGAAAAACAAAACTTGTGTCATATCCCATGGTGAAGATTATTGGCTTGTAAAGACAAGCAAGTGGTCAAGGATATTCACCAAGATGAGAGCACCAAGATGTGATAAAAACAGGATATCGAGTAAAGATGTAATTTCTCTCATGTATATAAGTTTCTAAGTGTACACAAAGAAACATGTACACATAAAATTAGTTACTAAAGGAAAGAGCAAGATATCCACAATCAAGTCATATATTATACACATATGATATTTGTGTAGGATCATAGCCCATAGCTCAAGATTTTCATAATGCATAATAATGAATTTCAAATACAACCACAACAGAGGCATCACAAATATCACTAAGGGAAAAGAGATAGTTGTAATGTTATGACAAAGCAACAAGAATCATAAGAATCAAATAGGATTTGCAAATTCATCAATATTGCACATGAGAGTATTTTGAGAAAAGCTTATACAATGTAATTGTTAGATTGACATATATGGGATAGGTGAATCATGAAAATGATTTTATATCATCCCCTTGATATGCAATCATCTCAACTTACTCTCATTTGCAATAAAGAAGTTTCTTTTTAAAATTTGGAAGAACCACAATAAAGGCATATAAATAAGTTTCATGCCATGATGCAACCTACACAAGGTTGGATGCTAGAAAAGTATGCATGAGGGTAAATACTTGTTACCGAGATGACATTGGGTTGATGTAGTAGATATAATTTCATCAACCATCCTCGCTTGGCTCCAATAAACATGTGGTGAGGGACCTTCATTATAAATGAGACAAGCATCCAATGCATCTCCCAAGAACCTAAAACACATTTAAGTACAAAATGGTCCCAAACTAATTGGGTCCGAAGTAGTTAGTCGAACTACAATACTTAGGAGGAACTCCACACAAATTTGTGCATATAGATATGAAATTGAATTTCATGCACATTTAGCCGAATTAGGATTCCGTGGAGATTCCCTTGTATGATGGCATAAAGAGGAAAGCATGCCATAAAACCATAATGAAGTACATATGCATGCCTAAAATCTTCAAGAACCAAATTGAGATAGAAGTTGGACAAAACACCAAGAAATTAAGGAAGGTCCAAATTATATCAAAGATCCAAATCAACAAATGATTTAGAGATGTCAATTGAACTAAATCAAAACAACACATGATTGATAAGATACCAATTGGACAAGATATCAAAACAAAATAATTAAATATAAATCAAGGAACTAGATATCAAATTTGTAAAGATATACCAAACAAAGGATATATCAACGAATGATATAACCAACTCCCAACGAGAGAGATCAATTGAGAATAATTCTCAAAAAGAGCAAGGTTCCAACAACTAAACCAAACCCTCTACACTTTTCATGATGGCACAAAGTACCAAGGCGAAAAGGTTTGTCTCCATAGAGACATGTCATCGGGATCAAATTTCAAAGGAAAGGATCAAATACCAATAGAAGATAACTAGTGTGCCAAAGGATAAAGGAAAGCTCCCCAAGAATAGTGCATTATCTAGAAGTAGCCTTAGAAGGCAATGTGCACATGAATGGGATCAAAACCTCTCCTATACCAATTAAATCACTAGGAAGGTTTGAGTAAGACAAAAGGATCCATAAGAGGCAAGGAAGACAACGAGAGTTATAACACAACAATTTTTGGCAAGAGTTAAGACAATAAGATCAAGAGCCAATATGAAGACGATCTACAAATTCCACCACAAATATGTGTATCACTTGTCAAGGACAAGAAGTATATGGAGAAATATTTCTCGGTGGTATATGTAATGAACTTCAAGATCAACTTCACACTATATAGCATATGGCATTGTATAAGTTTTAAGTGAAATGCTTATGTAGATAAAGTTCTTGATAGCTTCAAATATTCACGCGATAATGCAAAGCAACTACAAAGAGTGCTTTGAAGCAATTGGTTTCCCAAAGAGATATATGAGAACATATTAGAGGAAAACCTTACCAAGAACATTCATCACAAACAAGATCCAAAGTGTGAGTAAGTAAAAACATTTAAGCAAATGGGAACTTGTTTGAGAAACATGCCACATAGGAATAAGATAATTAACAATATCAATTCTAGGTGGCAATACCTCACATGTTCACATTGTCTAGGTTTGTAATATGCACATAGCTTATTACTCCCCCATAATGTGATAATCCATTTATTCTCCACAAGAGGCAAGTAAAACCCAACTAGAGATGATTAATGAACATTATAGAATTTGAATTTCTCATGAGAAGACATACCATATAGAGACTAGATAAAATTGATATATCAACACTAAGTGGTAGTACTCATGTATATACATTTTTAGGATTGTGAAGTGCGCAAGCATATCACTCCCCCAAAATGGGATAGTCCATTAATCTCTCAAAAGAGCCAATTAAGATATAAGCAAGTTGATACAAAAGGCTCAACACAAACTCACACATACATGGTGTGCAAACCAACATACACATACTTGATTACTCAAGAAAAGTAAGTAGAGAGCACAACACATACAAACACTAGCAAGGTACAAAACCAAACACATGCAAGGATGCAAGTAACTTTCAATGTATATGATTTAAATACTAGTTACCGCAAGGAGGAACATTGGATGTGAGATAGAACATAATCCAAATGACTTGGCTTGAGAAATATAATTGATGAAGATCCTTAATTCTTCATGATGTAGCCAAGTCTCCAATGCCCTCCACCAACACCTATTGATCAAGTTTTAACTTGTTGGTCCCCAACCAAGTTGGGTCCTAAGAGGTTAGTCACAATAGGCTTGGCAACCCAAATGGTCCTTTTCTTGACACCACTTTGAGTACCAACATATTTGGCAAACACATTGCCAACCTTATCCTTCCTAATAGAATAAGCATTATCAATTATTATGGGGTTGGATAAGTTACCACTAGTGCATGAAGAAGCAAAATGACCCTTCTCACGACATATGTAGCAACATTTGCTTCCTCCTTTCTTCTTAGTTGAAGCTTCATCATGAGGAGGCATGCCATGGTTCTTCTTGGGAAGGGACCGTTCTTCATCTTGATGAACTTGAGGCATCTTCCCTTGTTGCTTCTTGCTAAGAGATTTCTTCTTCAAAGGGCAAGATCTAACATGGTGCCCTTCAACTTTGCACTTGAAGCAAGTGATCTTGGCCGAATTCTTGACTTGTTCTTGGCCCTTCTTTTTCTTGTTATACTTGGACTTGTTCTTACTATTGGAGTTGAATCCAAGTCCACTCTTGTCATTGGGGCGTCTTTGCACACTCAACATGTTGTCAAGTGTGGGCTTCCCATCATGACGCTTTTCCAAGTCTTTCTTCAAAGAAGTGACTTGGGCCTTGAGCTCTTTTAATTCCTCTACATGGTTAGTATCAACACAAACACTAGAGGAGGTAGATGCTTCATTGTTAGAGCAACAAGGTATGGAAAGTAATTCATCACAAGATTTATCGATAGTTTGAGTGGATAAATTACTAGGACTAGCACATGACAATAAAGTATTTTGAGTAGAGGTTGTGCCATTGTCCACATGAGGTTCACACGATGTTACCTTAGACATAATAGCCTCATGAGCTAACTTTAGCTTATCATGGGAGACTAAAAGATCCTCATGAGAGCTCGAAAGCTTTTCATGCTTTCTTCCAATTTCCCATAATTGCTAGAAAGCAATGCAAGTTGAGCCCTTAGCTCAACATTCTCCGTTAATATGGATGCTTCACAAGAGATAGAGTTAGTAGCACAAGCATCATTATTTATGACAATAGGAGAAAGTAACTTGGCAAGCTCTTTAGAGTGAGAAGCTTTAAGTTGCGCATGAGACTCGGTGAGTTTGATGAGCTCACCCTTAATGACCCTAGAGCCATTTCTAGGTGCTCAAAATCCTCAAGGAGTTTGGCATGTGCATCTATAAGCTTACCATTTGTTATTTTGAAATCATTTGCCACTTTAAGAGATCTATCATGGGATCCCTTTACTCTAGAAAGTTCGAGAGCAAAAGTTTCCTCAAGAGTCTCTTGGTGGATTGTTCTTCTTCAAGAGCTTCCTTGAGATCGGCGATCTCTTCCGCATACTTGTATTCGCGGTTAAGGCTTTCATCAATGTGAGCTTCCAACTCCTCAATGGTAAGTTTGCGCTTAACAAGGGTAGACATGATTTCTAAGAAGTTAGCACGAGCATTTTTATTCTTTGAAAGAGAAAGAATAACCATTTTACCCTTCTCGAGTATGGAAGCATCATTATCATTTTGTTCATTTTCCTCATCAATATCATCATGAGATATATTGGGATCCAAAGTAGGAGATACCTCGGAAGCTTTAGCCATAAGGCAAAAGTGAGTACATGATGATGACGATGAAGAATTACTTGAGTCACCATTTAAATCCATATCTTGTTCCATGGAGTGTTCGGTTTCCTCTACATTGTTAGCCAAACAAATACTAGAGGAAATAGAAGCATTTTTATCATGACAACAAGGTATAGAGAGCATATCATCACAAGGATTAATCAAGCAATTTGTACACGATATGCAAGGACTATCAACACAAGCATGTAGATCATTTTTGGTGCTAGATGCGTTTAAGTCCAAAGATAAATCATTGCAATAAGATAGAGGTGAAGTATCATCAACAATAAGCTCACTATCATTATTGTAATATCTATCACTACTCACCATTGCATTACTTTGTGGCTTGCCACATGTAGGTGAAGTAGAAGAAGTTGAGAACTCATCACGGCCGGAAGTGGAGGGACAACAATCATCTCCACAATTCTTGGACACATCATATTTATCTTGAAGCTTGGTCCAAAGCTCATGAGCATTCCGAAAAGGAGAGACCGACATAATAACTACATCGCTCAAAGCATTGAAAATCACATTAGAAGCTTGAGCATCTAGATAGGAATTATTCTCATCCAATAAAGATAATCTTTTGGGATTCCTTGGAGGAGAATAACCCCTATCTAGAATTCGCTCTATGTATGGGTCAATGACCCGAATAATATCAAGAATGCGAATTTTCCAAACATCATAATTTGTGCCATCTAATATAAAAGAAGCATTGTGCACTAGTCCTAGACGACATCTTTACTCTCTAGGCGGTGAAGCCTAATAAGGAGAGAACCCGCTCTGATACCAATTGAAAGGACACGGATGTCGCCTAGAGGGGGGGGTGAATAGGCGATTTAAAATTCTTTACGGTTTAGGCTTGAATAAATGCGGAATAAAACTAGCGTTTAATTTATCAAGCGCAAAACCTAAACAAGCTAGGTTTACCTATGTGCACCAACAACTTATGCTAAACAAGATATACAACTATGTGATAGCAAGATATATTACTTCAAGCTCGATGGCTATCACAAAGTAAATTGCATAAGTAAGAAGCTCGGGTATAGAAATACCGAGGCACTTGGAGACGATGATTTATCCCGAAGTTCACTTCCCAATGGAAGCTAGTCTCCGTTGGAGCGGTGCGGAGTCACAAAGTGATCCCCGAATAGCCGTCAAATGGCACACCGTAATCTCCTTCGTGCCTCCACCAATGCGGAGTGCCACGAACCACTATGGGACACTTGAGGGTGGTCACCGAACCCGTACAAGGATGAGGCACACTCCACAACTTAATTGGAGCTCTCACCGAATTCCCGCGGCTCCCAAAGCCACAAGAATCACAAGGTTGGGGCGCGACTCCACAACTTAATTGGAGGCTCCCAACTATCCCGCGAGCCACCAAAACTCCGAGATCAACAAGGACCGTCTAGGGCCCAAGAGGACAAGCTCTAGGGCACCCCAAGTACCCAAGAGTAACAAGCTTCTCAACTTCGATTTCCACGTATCACCGTGGAGAACTCAAACCGATGCAACCGATGCAATGGGCAAGAACACAAGAAGTGCTCAAAATCCTTCACTCTCAAATCCCACCAAAGCAACTAATGCTTGTGGGGGGAGAAGAGAGGAAGAACAAGGAAGAACTCAACAAATGGAACTCCAAGATCTAGATCCAAAGGCTTCCCCTCACTTATAGGAGAGATGGATTGGTGGAACAATAGATCTAGATCTCCTCTCTCTTTTCCCACTAAATGGAGGCAAGAATCATGGAGGGATAGAGAGATAGCCAAGCTCAAGAAGGTCAACAATGGAGGTCAATTTCGTGCTCAGCAAAGCTGATCTCTTTGGGGAAGAAGAGGGCCTTTTATAGGTCCCCACGAAATAGAGCCGTTGCAGGAATTTCGATCGGAACTTCCGGTGTAAGTGACCGGAACTTCCAGTGAAAGTTCCGTTCAAATATCCGGTCGTGTCCAGCACCAAATTCTCAAAAAGACTTGGCCGAAATTTCGAGGCTAGGGCGGAACTTCCGGTCCGAACACCGGAACTTCCGCCCCTCAGAAAACTGCAGAAACATCAACACGAAAACGACAACAACTTTTTCATCCGGACTCCGTTTTCGATGTTGTTGGGCTCGTTGGAATCACCGCAACGAGTACTACAAGATCATTCAGATACACATCATAGTCCATCATGTGAGGAGGGAACCAAAGGAAGAGAGTTTGACCTCCTTACAAAAGACAAACCAGTAAATCCTCCAACACCAAAAACGCAACATGGTTTTCATAAGAAATTCGTTTTCGGTGAACTAAGGCTTGTCATGAAGATCACGACAAGCACCAAAACCCAACAAGGAGAAAAGCCAAATAAGAACCAAGAAATATGATGCCAAGCATGCAAAGGTTTGATCTCTCTACGAACGGATACGCTTAAACTTTAGTCGAGAGCCCCTCTTGATAGTACGGTATCTATCCTATAACCCGGTCTCCCAACTAGCACCACGAGACCGGTAAAATAGAAACCCTATCATACCTTTACCTTGCGCATTCCACTTGAGCTAGCTGTTGATGATCTTGATCTTTTCAAGTGGACCACCTTTCTTGATTGCGCTTCGCTTGGTGAGGACTCAAATATTGCTCCCCATACTCCACTATGAGAGAGACTCTTATTTGCACATCTTCACTTGACCATTATATCCAAGAGGGTGGCAAGCATCAAGCATATGATAACTTTGAGATACTTCTCTTGAACTTGTACATCTCAAGCTTGATGATGATCACCACTTGACGTCATCCCCACGGGCTATATGAAATCTTCATTTGATGCACGCCCATATAAAGATACCTAGCCACACATAGAAATGCCACACACATGTAATGGGTTAGTTGACAAAGCTATATGGACAATTTATTACCATACCAAGAGATACATTATCCCACTTGGTACATCTTGGAGCTTTGTGTGTTGATCAATCTTGATCAACCTTGTATCTTTTCTTCTCTTTTCAATAGATGATGTCTTGAAGATAACTATGAATGTCACATAATCCTTTTCTTCAAGACATACTTGCAATATGCTCAACTCACATATGACCAATCATCGGATAACTCCTCGAATAACAACTTGGTCAACACATACTCTTCTTCTTGATCATATCAAGTATATATCCGTATACCTCGATGATCTTGATGCCAAATACTTCATTATATCAATATATTCATGGCATTAACCTTGAATCAAACATATGGAGTTCAAGCATGGTCTATGGACAAACACTACAAGTACAACTCAATGCAACCATTAGTCCATAGGGATTGTCATTAATTACCAAAACCACACATGGGGGCGCCATGCCCTTTCACCATGTCATCAACTTTTGATCCATCATCACGGTTGAGCCCGGGCATGAAAAAAATGGAGGTATTCTTGTCTCCCTCCTGGAGTACGTCCACCCTAGAGCGTTGCCTAGTCATAATCTATTCTCTTTCTGTAACATCCCAAGTTTTTCAAAAAGTTGAAAAATCGGAAAAATTTAAAACTTTTGAAAACTATTATGTATTTTGCTTTGAAAAGAAAAATCATGCATGCATTCATCATCATATAGCATTGTTTGCATTTGGATATTTCAAAAGTGGGGAATTATTCCCACTTGAAAACCTATTTATGAAAAATATATTAAAAGGACTATTTATGTCCAATATATTATTTTGAAGTACTGTGGGTTACTTCTCTAAGATAAATGTTTGGTTGTAAATTGTTTGTATGAATGGGCCTTATTATGCCCTATATAATATTTTTGATTTCTAGAATATTGCCAAACCTTTTTATTATTTTTTTGTGTGTGTTTGATTTGATTATATTATTTTATTGAAAATATATGTCTAAAATAAGTTATGTTCGAACATTTACATTTTAGGTATTTTATTTGACTTTATTAAACCACAAATGATTTTATTTAAAATCCTATTTTTTTAAATTGACATAAAAGTGTCAAACAAGCAAATGTGCAATATTGTTTTAAATTTGAATTTTGAAAAGTTTTGGAAAAGTGTATTTAAAAGTTCTAGAAGATAGATCTTGATTTTACAAAAATTTAGAAACTGGTTTGAGTTGATTTGGACTTAAAAATCAAAAGTTATGAAGAAAACAGTAAAAAGAATAAAGAAAAATATTTTAAACAAAAAAATCAGCCGGCCGAGCTAGTTGGGCCAAAACCCAGCCCAACTCGTGCGCCTATAGCCAGCCAAGTCGAACCAGGTTCGAACCCGATGGTTGTTTCAGAAATTTTTTCAGTTTTCTAAATACTTTCCACTAAAACGCAAATATCTTGACAAATATAACTCCAAATCCGGATCCGCTTGATCCTACGCGTTCATAACTTCGAGCCCAATCTTTTCCACCGACCCTTAACCTATATAAACCCCTGTAGCCGCCGGCATCTCTGTTCCCCTTTTCGTTCCACCGAAACCCTAATCAGCGAAATCGTATTTCGTTGATTTGACGACCAAGATCATCTCGAATCGTGACGGAACCTGAAGCATTGTTGAAGATCTCCTCAACACCTTTCCATCCCGGGAAGCCTCAACTCTTTTCATCAACCGTGGAGGAAGAATTTCGAATCGCCATCCTTCAGATCTGAAGTCGTAATTCTTAGATCTCTTCGTGCTCGGTTCCTCAAATCGAAATTCCTTCGGTGAGAAGTTAGATCTAACCCTTACCTACAACTTTGCTATTGCACTCTTTTGGTTTTGACGTAAGAAATTCTCTGTACAATACAGATTGCTTTTGACGATTTTCGGAGAAGAAAACAATCTCAAATCTTCGGGCCGTAGTTACGAAAGTTGTTCCCCTGATCCAGACCTTTCTTTTGCCCCAAGCCTCACCTCTTTTGGTCAAGCGAGATAGGAGATATTCGAGTTTGAAGTTTCAGATCAGAAAGGTAATTTGAGTTTTGTGACCAATCTATTAATCCACTTATGTTATAATTGTGATAGTTAGAAAGAGCACGTAATTCTCTACAACTTTCGTTAAGATTGTTTTTCCATCCGAGCAACTTTATTTTTGGTCAAAATTCGTAGTCGACCGTAAAGTCAGCGCCCAGTCAGCGCTTCGTCATCGCCACGTCAGCGGTCAGAGTCAACAGTCAACCGAAGACCGGCAGTTTTGCAGAAAAACCCTAGATCTTAGATCTATCACTACTTTTTATTGGTTTGGCCAAATTTTACAAATAAAATATTTTTGGAAAGCTTATGACACGTAGAAACTTTTGGCATAGTTAAATTTATGTTTTGATAAATTCAAATTGGTTCAAATTTTAAATTTGTTTGTTTAAGTAAATTTGACTTAACTTGAGTTTTAAAAACTATTTTTGGGCAAATCCAATTGCTTTAACTCTTTTTAATTAATACTTGGCCGTAGGACTCTACTATTTTTTTGTAAAAGTATTTTCTATGATTTTTTTAATTAATATTGATTAAATGCTTTTTAGGTGTTATTTTAATAATAAAAATTGATTAAAATTATTTTTCTTCATATATTCGATTAATAAAATGACTTAGTCATATTCTGATCACTTTAGTTACAAAAGGTACTTAGAAATATTTGCCTCTCCAAACAAAGTAATTTCCTTCCTTAGAAAATATTTGATAATTATTTTGACAACATTATTTCCTTAGAAACATTTCAACACCTTAAAAGTGCTAAATCTTCTCCTTAGAAAGATTTAGCATCTTGAAAACTTAGTTGTTTTATATATTTTCCTAAGTGATATTGTTTGACAAATGTTAGTCCTTAGAAATTTTATCAACTATTGTTCTAAAGTATTTTTCTTAGAAAATTTAGCAACTATGTTTTGTTTACTCTTCCTTAAAATTATTTGGACTCATTGTTTGACCTTTGGTCCTTTGTCATTTTTGGGCCATCTTACTTGCTTGCATTCCTTAGAGTAATTTTCATGGCATGGCATGCATATTAAGTCCTTAGTATTATTTTGTACATCACACATGATATTCCTCCTTAGAAATTTTGAGGATGCATGTTAGTGGTTTTGACTAAGTTAGAAATCATGAAGGACCAATGAAGAAGGCAATTGTCATCCTTAGGAAATTTTCAACATGAAGCTAGAAGAACAATGAGGACTCCATGAAGATTATTATTTTCGCTGCTTTACTCTTTCGAAGCTAGCTTCGTGCTATGCAATTTGTAAAGGATATTTTCCTAAGTACTGGATCCACGTGTAATAATTGATACAATGTTGTGATATTTCATCTTAGACTGTGTGTGCAAATGAATCGATCCAGGGGTTTGCACTATACACAGGTATCTTGCCAATTTCTAAGTGCAGGTACGCTACACTTTCGAACAATTAGCAAAGCGACTGATCCACTCTTCGTACCTCATGGTTGCTTGTTGATGAAGAGCCTCGAAGTTCCTTCAACTTGGTCCCCTTCTCCATTACTTCTCTGTAATACAGTGCCCTAAGCCATGCCGCCTCAAAACGGAATAGTTGTTGCATTGGTACAGACTGTTTTTTCTCTGTCAGGGTGGACAACGTGATGGAGAGAGAGAAGTGGTATGACGAGGTGGTGATCATGTTCTCCACCTTGGAATTATTGAACATCTCCAAGAAATCACCATTCGCCACTGCCCGGTCTAGCCGGACCCGAACAAGGTCATCTCCCATTTGTCAGTTATTCCATGTATACTTTGGGCCAGTGAAACCCATGTCCACTAGTCCACATTCATCAAGAAAGTCTCGGAACAATGACATTTGGGCTTCAGAACGATCAGTAGACCCTAAATGTTCATCACTACAAGGAACCTCATTAAAGTCTCCAGAACAAATCCAAGGGCCCCGCCATTCAGAACGAAGCCAGGATAATAAGCTCTAGAACTAAAGAAGGGAGGGTTGTAAAACAGGAACGAGGTTCCAATGGGAGGAGTGTAAAGGGGGAGGGGAGGGGTGTCACCCGCCAAGGGCCGTCTAGTTGCCACCCGCCAACACCCCAAAGAAGGGAGGGGTGTAAAACGGGAACGAGATTCCAACGAGAGCTTCGAACGAGAAAGGCAGCGCTCACGACCCGCCGGATGTGGGAGCTCAACGACGACACCACCAACGAGGAAAGCGGTGCTCACGAGCGTCCCAGCCGTCAGTGCCAACATAGTCGGCACAGAGCTTTCGCTCGCAGCACCACAAGCTGACTGCCGCCCCCGCCTCCGAGGGTGGAGCTCACGAGCGCCAATGCCGGATGCGCCTACCGCTCCGCAGGCTCACCACCTGTGCCATCCGCTCGCGCCCAAGGGCGCCCGCATCCACCGCTGCTCTCCCACTCCACCTTCGGATGTGGGGGCCGCCGCCACCGCAGTGAGTCCTACGGTAGCGACGGCAGGGAGGAGCTCAGAGCAGGAGGGCTACTAGTGTCGGCTAGGGTTTCCTTAAGTTGCCTTGACTTTTGTGATTTTCGTTGCATATGGAACTTGTCGTTATTCCAAATCATTTTTATAGATACTTTCCATAACTTTGTTGCGTATATCTTAGAGCATCTCTAACAGAGCCCTTAAAACTGGTCAAACCTGCAAGTTTACAGTTTTTGTAGAAAAAACGTCCCGAATAGAGCCTGTAAAACTGGTCAAAACCTTAAAACGTTTAATGGCGCCTGTGAATTCGTAGCCACAACCGGGGAATACAAGGATTTGGAGGCAAGTTGAGGGTGCCTTTAAGGATGCCTGGGAACTGGTCAACGCTCGTGAGATGAAATCCCCACCGTGCGTTCCCCATCGTGCGACCGCACGTCACCGGCCGGAGTCCGCCGTCGGCGCGACGCCGGCAGGAGGCGCCCACGAAGACGGGACCAACACCGGTGCATGCTCGCGTGATTGATGGATCGATCGCCTAGCTAGCTCGCGTAGCTAGCTCGCGTGATATCGATTGCGTAGCTAGCTCGCGTACTGACTACACGGATCGATCGTTTTGCGCGGCAGCTAGCTCAACTCCTCTACTATATTTTATAGATCGGTAGATTGCACTATATGCAGGAATTGGGGAATGCACGAGGAAGAAGAAGACCACAAAGAATATTCGGAGAATATTCCGTTTTACCGTTCGTGTTTATGGTTTATGCTCTGTCCGAAGATTTTTCAGACCTAAAAAACACGTTTTTCGCGAACCTTAAAACGCGTTTACGGTTCCGTGTTTACAGTCACTGCTAGAGATGCTCTTACATCTTTACCATATTCATTCCGAAGATCTACTGCATAAATTGAATTGATTCCGATTTTGCAGATTTTAGGTGTAATACATGCATGTCCAAAATTTCAATCATCGCCACTACAGATATTTCCGCTGTCGCCGTGGATTTTGGCTCGTAAAACCGCGAAATCGAAAACCATTCCCGCCGTCCCGCGTCCGAAAACCAACCCGCTCATCCGCTCTCCCCGTTCCCGCCCAGAATTCAATCGCAACGCCAGCGATCCGCGCCTCAACGCATCTCGGCCGTCCACACCAAAAGCGTCCGACGCATCCCGTCTCTCCACCTCACCTATCCGCGGCACCAGCCCCTCCACCAATCAGAGCCCACCTCCCCCACTCTATAAAAACACAGCACCCCGTCTCCTTTCCTCACATCACATCCCAAGTTCCCCAACCTTCCAGTACTCCCCAGCGAATCCCCACCTTTCCCCTCCCGTAGCAGCGATGGCCCCCAAGGCGGAGAAGAAGCCGGCGGCGAAGAAGCCCGTGGAGGAGGAGCCGGCGACAGAGAAGGCCGAGAAGGCGCCGGCCGGGAAGAAGCCCAAGGCTGGGAAGAGCCTCCCCGCCGGGAAGACCGCCGCCAAGGAGGGCGGCGGCGAGAAGAGGGGCAGGAAGAAGGGCAAGAAGTCCGTCGAGACCTACAAGATCTACATCTTCAAGGTGCTCAAGCAGGTCCACCCCGACATCGGCATCTCCTCCAAGGCCATGTCCATCATGAACTCCTTCATCAACGACATCTTCGAGAAGCTGGCCGGTGAGGCCGCCAAGCTCGCCCGCTACAACAAGAAGCCCACCATCACCTCCCGCGAGATCCAGACCTCCGTCCGCCTCGTCCTCCCCGGCGAGCTCGCCAAGCACGCCGTCTCCGAGGGCACCAAGGCCGTCACCAAGTTCACCTCTTCTTAGATCTCGTTGGTTGTATGGTTGTCTGTCTCTGGTTATCTGCAAGTAGTGTTAGTTCTAATTCTGGATGAGTAGTGCTGAATTTGCCAATGTTTTGTTGGCTGGTCGGTTGTAAGATCTGAATTATGAATTCATATGCTTTGGGCAAACTGAGATTCAGAACTATGATGCGTTTCTGCTAATACTTGTTACCGATTTCTGCCTATACTTGATATAATAAGCTGCTTATGTTTTTAGATGCACGATCTTTGTAGCTTGTTACCGATTTCTCTGAAACAGAGTACCTTTTTTTTGTTTCTGAATGAAGCTTTGTTAAATGCACCGTGTTTGTTGTCCGTTTTTCAAAAATCGCCTTGTTTCGTCTAGGAGTTGTAGTTGGCTTATATGACTAGTGGTTGTCGTCTCTGGATATCTGCAAGTAGAGTGTTAGTTCTAATGCTGGATGAGTAGTGCTTAATTTGCCAATGTTTTGTTGGCTGGTCGGTTGTAAGATCTGAATTATGAATGCATATGGTTTTGGCAAACTGATATTCAGAACAATGCTCATTGCTGTATTTCTGCTACCTGTTGCCGAGTTCTGCCTAGACTTGATATACTAAGAAGGTCATGCTTTTGTGTACGAGTTCTTCCCCAGTGTGTTTGCTGCCAATCTCTTATCACGGATGAAGGAAAATGTGATACAGTTGGGAAGGAGATGATTGATTGTTGTCTTATCGTTGCCTCACTTATTTTGCAGGTTTCGTCGCTTGTGAATGAAGGCTTCGGCAATTAGGCGGCGACGCCGCCGCGGAGCAAAAGATGTCTGCTGCCGTGCACCTGGTCCTGTGCTCGTCTTCTGCTCCGCCCTAGACAGCAGCCGATGAAAACGGAGAACAGCGGCGCACTTGCGCACCCAAGGTAGCAGGCTAGCAGCCATTGACGAGCTCCTAGGGAGCAAAGTGCCATCTCCTTCCTCCTTCCTCCTCCCCATGTAAGTCTGAACTGTACAGTTGGGTTGTAGTGTCTGAATATTATCTTTTGTAGTGTCCGAACTGCTGGTGTCGATTATGGATGGAATCCTTTTTATCTGCCAGGAAGTAGCATCAACTGAGGAAATTGCATATATTTACGCTTGAAGAAATCAAGCAGTAGCAAAAGAAACTGGTGGCCAGGTTATGCATACTGTTCTGAACTTATTAAACATGGAGCTGCAGAGTTCCAACTAATGGAATCTAGCTGCTGAACCTACCTGTAACAACGCTACAACCTGTGAGCATTGAGAGAGCACTTCTACTAATTAAGTGGGGAAGTTTTTTTAATAGAGATTCAGGACACTTCCAAAATGTGTTGCACACACACTGGAAATCACACAAAAGAGCAGTGTCTTAGCTTGTCTTTCCATGGTCTTCAATTAGTTATTGTCGGTATATTAGGCTAAAGCAGCAAACAAGGTTGGTTGAGTATACTAAAGACACACTTTGTATTGTTTCTTCTAAAGTAATACTGATTTGAAGATCGAAGTTAGCGGCATAGTTCAGATAATAGATAGTACTGCAAGAATTGCACATCACTATTTTTCCTTTGAGCCAAAAAAGGTAAAAACCTGACAAATTTGTAGTACTGTGATTAGTGTGGGATTTATAGATATCAACGAGCGCCTTCAGCCAGATAAGTACATCTGCAATGTGATAACCTGCGTTGAGTAGTTTGACTTTCTTTGGTTCCAAATTTGGATTTCGATTGGATCACTCTCTAAAACATAATCCTGGCATATATTGTAACTTGTTTTAATCTACTTCATGCTTTGGGTGTAATTTACTTTTATTTGAGGCCCATTCACTGGCTACAACTACGTCATCACTCCTTTCTGATCCTGGTCTACTTTTAGGGCTGGATGTTGGAGAGGAAGTTACAGGATGCTGAAGTTCCTGCAGAAGAGCAGAAGAACATTCTATAACATTTGAGAAAAAGGAGACGGATATATGCTTTTGCAGAGACACAAGGTGGGGGTTGAAGATCTTGAACTTTTGACAATGATTGGAAGAGGTGCATTTGGAAAGGTACCTCTCACTTTGGTCTCTATGTTCTATTTGTTTGTTTAACCTCATAATTACGTGGCATGATTTCTTGGTCTTGTGATACTGGTCAATGGTAGGTTCAGAAGACCAATGTTAGCTTGACATTATTTCTCATGCTAATTTTTCCTATAAATATGATCCCTTACGTGATTAGGAACTTGTGCTACTCTGTGCTCCCTCTTCTGTATTTGTCGCTCAACACGGAACATCATGTCTATTCTTACATGTAGTAAAACAAGGATTAAATGCTCTCTGAATACATGGTTTTTTTACCTTTTTCCTTTGATCTTGAGATTAATATTTTTGTAAGTGCAGTTGGCCTGTCTACTATTTTTAGGCAACACTTGCATGCTGGTTGGTTGTCCGTTCTTCTGTTATCTTTTATTTCAGTTATTTTGATGTCTTCCCGTTCTTCACTTTCTGTGTTGTCCAGTCCCCTGCTCCATTAAATTGTAAAAATGTATACGCAGTTAGCCTGTTCGTGTAATAAAACAATCGTCACCAATTCCTTGTTACTCCGAGATCATTGCTTAGTGCACCACGTTTAATGTCACTCCAAAATGTGAGGTGCGTCTTTGTAGAGAGAAGACATCTATGTTAGAGAAATGAGCAACTGATATTCTCAGAGGGCCAAAGGCCAATATATACAGTGTGGTAAAGTGCAGTAAACCCCTTATACACTGGGGATATACAGGAAAGAGCCTATACACATCTAACCCCCCCCCCCCCCCCCCCTCAAACTCATGGTGGATCAACAACACAGAGTTTGGAGAGAAAGAACCTATGCTGCGCTCGAGTCTGCGCCTTCGTGAAGAAGTCCGCCAACTGTAACTCAGAGGGCACATAGTGAAGAGCAAGAAGCTGGTCCTGCACAGCAGCACGCACAAAGGAGGCATCCACACCGATATGCTTGGTGAGTTCATGCTTCACCGGATCACGCGCAATGTTGATGGCGCCTGTACTGTCAGACAATAGAGGAGTCGGTGCAGCAACAGAAACACCAAAGTCCTCTAGTAACCATCGCAACCAAGTCACCTCAGCCGTCAACATGGCCATCGCTCTCAACTCAGCCTCTGCACTGGAGCGGGAAACGGCAGTTTGTTTCTTCGTCTTCCAGGCAATGAGAGATCCTCCAAGAAATACACAATAGGCAAACATCGAGCGGCGATCAGAAGGATCACTTGCCCACGTAGCATCAGAGTAGAGGCTGGAGAGAGCTGGAGCGAGGAAAGAAAAGGCGACGAGAGATCGTGCCACGAAGATATCATAGAACACGGAGAAGGTGACTATAGTGGACAGAGCTTGGAGCTGAAACGAACTGACTCAGAATGTGGACAGGATATGAAATATCTACACGAGTGACAGCTAGATAGACAAGACTCCCAACAAGATGGCGATAGCGAGTGGGTCTGTGAGGGGATCACCATCAGTAGCACGAAGCTGAATATTGAGCTCCATAGGAGTCTCAGCAGTGCGCTCATCACCAAAAGCAGCGTGAGTAAGAAGATCCTGAATATATTTTTCTTGGGAGATGAAGAAGCCATCAGAAGTCGAAGAAACCTTAATCCCGAGAAAATAGCGAAGTGGACCAAGATCAGACATCAGGAACTGCTCACGAAGGCGGGCCTTGACAAAGGCAATATACTCAGAGTCGTCGCCAGTAATGATCATGTCATCAACATATAAGAGGAGGAGCGTCCGACCACGAGGTGAGGTGTGGACAAACAACGCGGGGTCATGGTCGCTAGGCGAGAAACCAGCGGCAGTCACCACAGAGGCGAAACGCTCAAACCAGGCGCGAGGGGCTTGCTTAAGGCCATAGAGGGAGCGCCGAAGACGGCAGACCATACCATCAGGAACAGAGTACCCCGGTGGTGGCTGCATATAAACCTCCTCAATCAACTCTCCATTGAGAAAGGCGTTCTGGACATCAAGCTGAGACACAGATCAATTACGAACAGAAGCCACAGCGAGAAGAGTGCGGACAGTGGTCATGTGGGCTACGGGAGCGAACGTCTCATCATAATCGCGTCCCTGCTCCTGCTGAAAGCCACGAGCCACAAGACGAGCTTTGTAACGCTCAAGAGAACCATCGGAGCGAGTCTTGATCTTATAGACCCACTTGCATGTGATGGGACGAACACCAGGTGGAGGGGAAACCAGATCCCACGTTCCAGTGCGCTCAAGGGCAGCAATCTCCTCAGCCATCGCAAGCTGCCATTCAGGCTGAGCCATGGCATCACGGTAGGAAGTGGGCTCAGCAACAGCAGAAAGACTGTACTGGGAAGGAGAATAGCGATCAGGAGACCGTAATGAGGTTCGAGAACGAAGGTTATGAACCGGTGTACATGGGGAAGGTGGCGCGCCGGAAGTAGAAGGCATGTCAGAGGGATCATCGTCAACACGCGGCCGACGAGTGTAGTGGAGAGGAAAGGGAGAGAGGGTAGGATGCACTGGAGAGGGAGGTGGCGAGGGAGGAGAAGAGGATGGTGTCGGCGGTGTATCGGGAACAGTGGGACTCGGCGGAGGTGGAGGTGGAGGAGGAACATGAGGCACGGAGGGAGATATGTCGGAAAGTATAAGGAAGGAGATATCCTCAACTGAAAAGGTCGAGGCAGTAGGACGCGGATAGTACGAACGAGACTCATCAAAAGTCACATCACGGGAAATACGTAGCCGACGACTAACAGGATCCCAACATCGATAGCCCTTGTGCTCATCACTGTAGTCAAGAAAAACACACTCCACCGACTGAGCGGTCAATTTGGTGCGTTCGCGGGGAGCAAGGAGAACATAGCACACGCACCCAAACATGCGAAGAGCGGAGTAGTCAGGAGAACGACCAGAGAGACACTCCATAGGAATACCACCCTGCAAAGCAGCCGAAGGCTGGATATTGATGAGATAGGTGGATGCGGAGACAGCCTCAGCCCAAAAATGGGGTGGAAGAGAGGCGGCGATCATCATCGCACGAGCCGTCTCAAGAAGGTGGCGATGCTTGCGCTCAGCAACGCCATTCTGAGTGTGAGCACCAGGACAAGAGAACTGGGCGAGAGTACCCTGTTCGGCAAGAAAACCACGCAACATCTAGGAGATATACTCACCAGCCGAGTCAGCACGAAAGACACGAATGGGCGTGGAAAACTGGGTGTGTACCATGGCAGCAAATCGCTTGTATATAGGGAGAACCTCGCTGTGAGATTTCATAAAATAGAGCCAAGTGTAGCGAGAGAAGTCATCAATAAATAGAACATATTAGCGATGACCACCTTTCGAATCGAAGGGAGCAGTACCCCATACATCAGAATGAACTAAGTCGAAAGGACGCTGAGAGACTGACTCACTCCTAGGATAAGGTAATTGAGTCTGTTTGCCAATTCTACAAACATTACAATGTAAAGATACATCGCCAGAGACAGACCCTAAGACACCTTGATGCACTAGCGAGGACAAGCGAGAGCCACATATATAACCAAGTCGATGATGCCACTGTTGGAAGGACGCAGAGGAGGAGGCAACAAGAGCATGCGAGCTGGCGGGTGTGGTGGCAGCGGAAGGAACACAAAGCCAGTCAACCTCCCAAAGGCCCTGAGCCTCACGGCGCCGAGGGCCAGCTTCAACTAGAACGTGGGTGCGACGATCCTAAACAGAGCAAGAGTCGGTATCAAGAATGACACGACAGCCAGAATCAGTAAGTTGAGCAGCGGAAAAGAGATTCGTGGTAAGACGGGGAACATGAGAAACACTAGGAACAAAGAAGGAAGGAGTAGAGAGAGTGCCACGACTAGCAACAGGAAGAGGTGTGCCATCGGCAGTGAGAACATTGAGAGGAGAATCAAGAGGTCGAAGAGAGGACAGAGCGGAAGAATCAGAAGACATGTGAAAGGAAGCTCCAGAATCCAGAACCCACGGAGATGTACCTGACTGTGTAGGCGGTGGTGGTGGAGCAGCAGTAGTGGAAGCAGTCAGCGAGGCAACAGTGCCCGTCGAGGAAGAGCCTGAGGAAGCCAGTATACGCTTGAGACGCACAATATCCTGATCAGTGAGTGACGGGGTCGACGACGGTGCACGAGCTGCAGTAGAGGAGCGACTCAGGTCGCGCTGCTTCTGGTGACAGTCAGACTCTGGATGACCCGGCTTCTTGCAATAGCCACAGAAGGTGTGAGAGCGCCGGCCTGACCGTGCATAAGGAGGGCGCACCCCCCCTGAGGGAGTGGGGAGCAGCGGTGAAGCAGGCGACACAGGAGCTCGAGCAGCGAGCACAGTGGGAACCCCAAGCAAACCAGCAGAACGGAGGCGTGTCTCCTCAGCTCTAACCTCTGCAAGCACCTCTGATATAGGAACACGACCACGGGCAAGCAAGTGAGCACGCCGAGGCTCAAACTTGGGATGGAGGCGAGACAGGAACTCATGGACACGCTGAAACTCCAAATCTGACCTCACTGTCTGACAGCAATGACAAGTACCACAAACAACAGTCCTCAGAGAGTCAAGCTGACGCCAGATGGCAGAGCACTGTGTGTAGAACTCATCAACATTGGAGTCTCCCTGCTGAAGATCATGCTCCTGATGTACCACCGATAAGTAGAGAGCATCACCAGAGGGCTGATAGCGCTGACAAAGATAAGTCCACATGGCAGCAACAGTGCCCAATCCCATAAACTCAGAAGCAAACTGAGGTAGAACACTAGCGGTGAGGACAACAACAGCACGAGCATCATCATTGCACCACTGAGTGTAAACAGACAGAGCATCGCGATAAGCAGAGAGAGACTCCGAGTAATCCGATACCTGCTGGTCGTAGGCTTCAACTGCAAGATCATCAGCATCCTTGGCGGCAGACCGATCAGCCTCAGAAGCATCGGCGGCAAGAACAGGTGGCACCGATGGAGTAGGAGCCACAGGAGCAACGGGGCACAGCAGACAAGAGACCTCGCCAGAGAGAACGCCCCACAACAGCAGTCCGCGCATGTGGATGCACATAAAGCCCACAAACTAGGCGTAGTTGGTGCCGTCAAAGATCACGGTGCACCGAGGAACAGCAACATAGCCCGAAGAAGACTTCACGGGCACTCTGGAAATAATTTTTTTTGAAGTCAACGAAGAGAGAGAATGTAGGTCTCACAACCCGTGCTCACCAGCCCGAGCGCATGGACGGACGCAAGATGTAGCAGTCGGCCACGGGAGGGCAGAGGCAGCTGCGGGGCAGGGGCGCAGGCAGGCGGCTGCGCACCGGAGCAGCAGAGGGGCGGCCGACGACGGAGCTCGGAAACGAGTAGAGCGGCGGAGGGGCGGCCGGACAGCAGGCCGCAGAGCGGCGGCGGCCTGTACAGCAGGCCGCAAGAGCGGCGGAGGGGCGGTCGGCCGCAGAGCGGCGGAGGGGCGGCCGGACAGCAGGCCGGCCGGAGTAGCACGGCGACGGCAGGCCGGACTGGTCAGGGGAGCGGCGGTTGTGGTGCAGCAGGCCGGGAACGGCGGCAGCGACACAGCAGGCCGGGAACGGATCGGAACGGCGGCGGTGATGCAACAGGCCAGGACGGCGGCGGCGACACGGCAGGCCGGAGACGAGCAGCACGGAGTTGCTACGTGAGGGGAGGAGAGCCAAACCTGAGCTCTGATACCATGTTAGAAATGAGCAACTGATATTCTCAGAGGGCCAAAGGCCAATATATATACAGTGTGGTAAAGTGCAGTAAACCCCTTATACACTGGGGATATACAGGAAAGAGGCTATACACATCTAACAATCTAAAAGTGTATATGCAATGAAAAAGCTTAAGAATTTCTTAGCCCCTTCTGTATGTTTGATACAAATGGTTACCATCCAGGTTCATCACCAGATAGCAAAGAATATATGAGTGCTGTCTGGACTGACCAGAAAAAGAGCTTTCCGTGCTAAAAACTATGGAGGGAGTAGTTATGTAGGCAGTGCCAACATTTTGCAAAATAACAATAGCTCCAGAGGACGGAGAAGTCGTTCAGATGACAGCCATGTCGGCCTTTAACATAGGGTCTGGATTGGAAGCACAAAATTAGCTAGACAATATGATACCATCTTATGTGTAACTGCTACTTATTTTCGCCTCCTTTATTTATACTAGTAACATTGCACGTGCAACGCACGTATCAATTAATGAATTAAAACTTAGCCCGCTTTTTCAAAAATATTCATGTGTACAAATAATATGTAAGCCAAATTAACATTATTCCAAAAAGTTTTGACATAGAAGGGATGATCGTCAATCAGTCACGTGTTCCTGTTGTTTACCTTGTTAAAAAGCACTCTCTATTTTGATCATTATTGTCTACCACATCTCCTATTTTTTATGCTACTTCACCGAGATGTATATATCACAAAGGAAATTTATTTTAAACCTAATCATCAAGAACATGATAAATCAGTCTCTATTAAAAATAAGTGTTGTCCGCCACCGAATTGCATAGCTCGGTGAGTTGATCAGTGATAAAGTTGTATAGCATCCCTCTTCAACTTTTATATAGAAAATCTTGCAATAATAATATTGGCATGCAACTATTCAATCCATTTTAATTTTTAAATTCAAAACAAAGTCACAGGATGAACTGAATCCTGCGTGAGTCAAGCAGCTACAAAAATATACAGGTCACATTGAATGACGTTTTTTGTCAATTAGAGTACTTTGGTCAGTTAGCACCTACTTGAACACTCCAGGTGATGCATCGACACGCATCTATGAATTGTCGCCGCTCTTCCAACGAAGCGTTTTCCTTATAATTTATCCACATCATCATCCAGCACCTATTTCGTTTGTTTTTGTGGTCTTTGAAACTCTAGAAGATCTTTGATACAATTAATTATTATTGATGCGGTCTAAATTAGGAATTTACCCAAAATAGATTAAATGCAGAGAGATGCATTCCACATTGATTAAATGTATTTTGGAGTCATCAATAAGAGGCAGACCATGGTCGATATGGAACTGCTACTTATTTTCGCCTCCTTTATTTATATTCAAGACAGTCTCATTGTACATGCTGCACTGTGTTTATTATCTTAGGTTTTTGTGTCACCTAGCACTTTGTGCAGACGAGCTAGGGCTCAGGACGTATTATTGCCTCACCACACTTGTTATTTCATATTCTCTATAGCTTTCTGCAATCTTAAGTACACTTAAATAGACAGTAGATTTGTATGGTGCATTGCTTTCCAAATATCAACATGTTGAGAGAGATATGGAAAAGAAATAAAAAAAAGGTATATGGAAAGAATTGTACCTTGGACTAGATAACTGAAGCTTCAGATTTCCAATCTACTATCCTGGCAATAGCCATTCTGGACAACCTAGCTTCGGTATCGCAGTTCGTGACCATCAAGGTTCAGTACATGCTGCTGCCCATTGTCTAAATAAAAAAGACACCAAACACATGTACAGAGCACTCCAGCATGTACACCGCCACCATAGAGAGAAAAACAAAATGTTGGCACAAAGATAGTTGTTGTTACAAGCAGTGGCGGAGCCAGGAATTGAACTGAGCCGGGTCGACCAAATAAGGTCTAAAAAAATTTAGGCAAAAAAACAAGTGTATTCAACACAAAAAAGGTTCAAACAGATTCAATTTCATATTGCATCAAGCACAAGTACAAATTGACTACAAAGAACAAGAAAACTACATAAAAAATAGTGCTACATTTTGATAAGAAGATAGTACCATTAAGTTGAATCCATGTTGGCAAGACGAAAGTGTCGAGGAAGATGACCTCTACGGTCATTGTAGGAATGGAAACGTAGCATAATCTTCTTGTCATCAATTTTTGCAAATATCTCTTTCTCAACATAGCAAATCATCAAATTATTGAGCCAGTCATCCCCTATCCTGTTTCGAAGATCTGTCTTTATAATATTCATGCCGAGAAAACTCTCTCAACTTGTGTTGTTGACACAGGGATTGTCAACACAAGTGTAATAAGGCGATAAACCAATGGAAAGGTCAAATGTTGTCTCTTCTGAACCAACTTGAGAGCAAGACCACTCAAACTATCACAAGCTATGAATTCAGGACTTCTCTTCATCACATCAATATATATGTCCAGTTCAACAACCAAGAGACAACAATCATATGAAGTGAAATCAGCAGAGTACATAGTTGCAAGCTCAACTAGCTTATCATTGTCAAAGCTGCTAAATGAGTCTCTAGGATCAAGGAATGCAGTGCACAATAATAGACGTGTAGAAGTTTCAGAAAATCTATTATTCATCTCAGTTATGTTTCTGTCAAGCACCTCATTAAAAAGTTGTACCTTGTAATAATGGTAGCAAGTAACCATCTTGCGTGAGCTCCTTGAATAACCTCTAGCCAGAATGTTATCATCCATGTTTGGTACAATAATATTTCTTCCACCACAAAAGTTAGTAGCAGCAAGCAATAGAGGCTCCCATCCATCATTTCTCAATTGTTGCAATAGACTTTTAACTGAGATAATCAAATTCATAGCGCTCACTATGTTCCGATCCTTGGATTGCAATGCTTGTGACAAAGCATTTGTTAAACCAAACACTCGAAGCATCAAATGCAAGATAATAACAAATTCAAAGCTTTCCATGTATATCATATAGCCTGAAGCCAAACCTCTCTCCTCGGCATCTGTCTCATCATGAGAAACACCGCATAGCACTTCAACAATTGAATCCCACATATGTTGAATCCGAATTAGAGTCTTATGGTGTGAAACCCAACGAGTATCACCGGGTCTTGCTAAACTTGTCTCTTGATTTTGGCCTCTTCCCGACGAGATTTCCCCACTCTCTAGTTGCGCTACCAAACGGTCATGATGCAATTGCAACAATACATCTTTCTTCTTACAAGAGGCACTCACCTACAAGAAATGTGCATGTAGAAATTAGAATTGATATATAGATAAAGAGTTGACAACTATTTGCAATTATGTACAAGAAAAACTAACCATACTAACAATCTTGTTTAGGTGACCAAGAAGTGACCAATTGGTAGAAGTCCTTTCACAACCGCAACAACCACCAATTGAAGTTGGTGGGCAAAACAATGCACATAAAAAGCATGAGGGTTGTCGGTCAATACCAATATTTTTAAACCATGTAGCTGCCCACGCATATTAGAGGCACCATCATATCCTTGTCCTCTTAATCTTGACATGGACAAATTATGGTCAACAAACATTGCATCTAAATATCTTTTCAAAGAAGCCGATGTAGTATCAAGAACATGTTCAACACCGAGCAATCTTTCCAGGATCTCTCCTTTTTGGTTCACAAACCTACAAACAATAAGACAAGAACATATACGATTACAAAAGATAATTAGAGAGAAACTAGCCAATAACATATAAGATTTCAATATAGAGAGAAACTAGCGAATGACTAACCTCAAGATCACAGCCATTTGCTCTTTAACCGATACATCACGAGACTCGTCAACAAGTACAGAGAAAGGGGCATTTCCAAGCTCACTCATTATGATTTTTGTAGTCTCTTCTGCACATGCTTTTGCTATATCTAGTTGGATTTCACGAGATGTCAATTGACAATTGCCAGGAGCATTCTCATTAATTACATTGGCTACATCCTTGCATCTTGCGCCATACCAATCCAACATCTCACGGAAATTACCCTTGTTTAAGGAAGTGCTAGACTCATCATGCCCATGAAAAGCTAGACCTTGTTCAAGTAGAAATCTGACAACACCCACAACAGCCCTCAAACGAATTTCATAATCAATATGCAATTGTTCTTCATGACAGACAAGAGCATATGCCACACTTTGCTTTTTTATTTCTGAAATCTTCACAACTATTTCTTGCATTGTTGTGAATACTATTTGGTCCACCTACATGAGACTTGAAATTTTCCGATGCTTTTGTCGCAACAGTGGAACATGGGGTTCCCCTAGTACTGCCAAAGTGGGTCCACCCCATGTGGGCCCAAGATGAAGATGGACAAGACCAAGACTCAAGTCAAGCTGGCGGTTCACCGTCAAGACACGCATGGCCTACGTCGACTAAGGGCTCCGGTCCTGGGGACCTTCCGGGTCCCCGAATCAAGCAAGAAGGCCAGGAAGGACCCGAGAGCCCGAGTTCCCGGCAGGAGGCCAGGCTCCCTCTCGGGTACTTCCCTACGTTCCTGTGGATAAGCACTCCACCTCACCACGAAGACTTGGGAAGCAAGGCGAAGGCAGCGCGGGCGGGAAGCACGTCCCGTGGTGGTGTCAGCTCCTGTCCACCCCAAGGCGGACGCTCCCACCTAACCCAGGGAGACGCTAGGCTGAGGAGAGGCCACGTCTCCCCCTAAACTAGATGAGGAGGGTCCTTCACCCCGAAGGTCCCTCATGCCCCTCACGTGACCCTGTGGCAACCCCTTAGCCTATAAAAGGAGGACCAAGGCACGGGAGGAGGAGGACAAGAGATCGAAACAAGGACGAACACAAGCTAGAACCAGAGCAAGACTAGACTAGGGCTGCGGAGGTAGAGAGGAAGGTGATCTCCTCCGGGTCAGGATCTGTCCTTCTTCTACCTCGGGCCAAAACCCTTCCGGGTACCCTGTCCGGAGGTTCCATTGTAAGCCACACTATGAAGAACTCATCAATCCAGACATGCAGGAGTAGGGCTTTTAGCCTCCGGCGGCCTGAACCTGGGTAGCTCCTTGTGTCCCTTTGGTTGCATGCTTTGATCGTGGAGAGGAGAGCTTGATCTAGACTCCGCCCAAGAAGACGATTCTCAGCCTCCTTCGCGCCCCGTGCCGAACCTAAAAGGGGGTATCCTATACTCCCGGTGTCCGTGCAACGAGACACGACATCTGGCGCGCCAGGTAGGGGGCGCAAGTGCTGGATTCATCTTCATCAAGTTCATCGGCAAGTTCTTCGTCAAGCATGCCTCCAAGGAAGAAGGGAGATCCTGCGGCGTCCAAGCCGGTCTCTCCCTCACGCACCCAAGCTTCAGCTGAACGTCGTGCTGCTGGCGCACGGCGGAGCGCCTCTCCGTCCCCGCCTCCCATGGAGAGGGTGGCGCCGGACGAAGTGGACGGTCGCGACAAGGACAACGGCCCTGGCGGAGCGGCGGCTCCAAAGGGCGCCACCATGCCTCCTCCTCGCTCAGGGGAGAAGAGCGTCTGCAACGGCACCGGCAAGGAGCCCACCGCTGGAGGAGGGAACCACGGCGTTCGCCCCAGCGGGGATCCACGAGCATCCAAGAGCAAGACCTCCGCGCACTCGCCTTCGGACGTGCAAGCTCGCCATGATGCTCTAGTCGCTGCCAAGGCACTGATGCAGTTCCCTCCAAGCAGCGGCGACCCCAAGGTCTACCAAGAATGGAGGACTCGCGTCGAGAGGCTCCTCGACTTCGCCGATGGTGGTCCGTGGGTCGAACCCACTCAAGCCCCACCGTCGACAACCCCGGAGCAGCACAAGACAAAACACGTGATCCGCGAGGCCAGCCTCGTGGTGAACGTCAAGCCAAGACGGCGCCTCCTCGCACCGCGCCACCATGGCTGATCGGCTAAACCGCGATCACGGCGAGGCCATCTCCATCGGGTCGTCTACCTCGCGCAACCCAGATCTTCGTGACGAGCTCAACAGCCGTCAGAACGAGGATATGCGCACCCGCATCGAGCGTCGCCGAGAACGTCACCGCCGGGAAGATCGGGGCATCGACCTCGCCGAAGGCTGCCTCGCCCTCGCTCCCGAGTTCCGCCACTTCAACTGGCCCAAGAAATTCAAGATCGACGTTCTCCGCTACGACGGCACCACGAACCCCCGGGACTTTCTGCAGATCTACTCTCTTGCTGCGATGGTTGCCGGGGCCGACGAGGTCATGATGGCCAACTGGTTCCCGTTGGCCCTGAAGGGAGATGCCCAGACTTGGCTTCTCAACCTTCCCAAGTGCTCCATCCGTTCCTGGCGGGCACTGAAGGAGCAGTTTCTGGGGGCTTTCCAAGGCGGGTACGAGCGCCCGGGGGCTCCCAGTGATCTCCACGACTTCAAGCAGTTGCCGGGTGAAACTCTCCGCAAGTTCATCCAGCGCTTCACCCAGAAGATGAACACCATCCCGTGCATCAAGGAGGAGTTGGTGATCCAGTCCTTCCACGCCAACGTCCGCAACCCCAAGATGCGCGAGAAGCTGAGCATCCATCGCGTCGAGTCTGCTCGTAAGCTCTGGGAGCTTGCAGACCGGTGCGCTCGAGCTGAAGAAGGAGCCAAGTTCCCCGGGGAGGATGAACCCGAGGACAAGGTCGCTCCAGCTAAGAACAAGAAGCGGGACCCTGGACCCGACAAGCGGATCTTCGTCACCGAGCCTCTTCCGAAGAAGACCAAGCCCGCGCCGACTTCCGAGGAAGAAGGTGAAGGTGATCCCTGGTGCCACATCCATCCAGAAGGCAACCACTTGCTCAAGGACTGCCGCATGCTCAAGAACCTCGCCGTCCGGGAGCAACGCCGAGCTGATGGGGTCAGTCAAGACGGTTGCTACAACTGCGGCACTGCCGGGCACATCGCTCGTGACTGTCCCACGGGTCGCCAAGGCGGAGGCGGCCGTGGATGGTCGCGGCGGTCAAGGTGGTCGCGGGTACAACACTCCGGAGGCCGCCCACGTCGGCAACGGGGAAGCTCCGGCTCCCCAAGGAGGCAACGGCGGCAAGTATCAAGAAGTCACGGGAGTTGTCGGGTGCATCCACGGAGGGTCTTCTCTGCCTCCCTCCAACGGCGCCTGCAAGAGACTTGTCCGGGAGCTGAACGCGGTTGCTTCTGCTCCGTCCAAGCCCCTGGACTGGTCTAGCCAAGTCATCACCTTCGACCCAGAAGACCACCCTGCAAACACTGCCGGGGTCGGGACCCTGCCGCTGATCGTGTCGCCCGTCATCCACAACTACAAGGTCACCAAGATGCTGGTCGACGGAGGCTCCAGCCTCAACTTGCTGACGGCGAAGGTCCTGGCTGTCCTTCAAATCCCCCTGTCTCGCCTACAAGACACTGGGGTGTTCCAAGGCGTGAACGGAAGTGTTACTCGACCCCTCGGGAAGATCACCCTTCCGGTCACCTTCGGCGACTCCAAGAACTTCCGCACCGAGGAAATCGTCTTCGACATCGCCGACACTCCGCTACCGTACAACGGCATACTTGGCAGACCTGCTCTGGCCAAGTTCATGGCCGTCTCCCACTTCGCCTACAACATGCTGAAGATTCCGGCGCCGTGGGGCGTGATCAAGGTCAGGCCGACATCGACGATGCTATCTACTGCGTTCACCAGCTGAACCAGACGGTGGCAACCACGGCGGACATCCCTCAAGGTGTACAGGAGGATGATGATGGGGCTCTCCCCGGGGGCGAAGGGCACCCCGGGGGCTCCACATCTACTCCACCCAAGAAGGCGCCATTCCATGGCGATCCGCAGCTGACCAAGAAGGTGGCGCTAACCAGTGACGGAGTTCGCTCCATCACCATCGGCGCCCGCCTCACCGACAAATAGGAAAGCGCGCTCGTCGCCTTCCTTCGGGAAAACTCTGACGTCTTCGCGTGGGAGGCGTCAGGTTTACCCGGCGTACCAAGGGAGGTGATCGAGCACAAATTGGCGGTCAATCCGGGGGCTCGCCCCGTGAAGCAGGTTCTCCGGAACCAAAGCAAGGAAAAGCTGGAATTCATCATCGCCGAGGTGGACAAGTTGATAGAAGCTGGTGTCATCCGGTCGGTTCCCCACCCAAGCTGGGTGGCCAACCCCGTGGTGGTACCGAAACCCATGACCTTCAAGTGGAGACTCTGCATCGACTTCACAGACCTGAATAAGGCCTGTCCCAAGGACCCTTTCCCCCTGCCGCGGATCGACATGATCGTGGATTCCACGGCCGGGTGCGAGCTGCTGTGTTTCTTGGATGCCTTTCCGGGTACCACCAGATCATGATGTCACTCGAGGACCAAGAGAAGACGGCCTTCATCACTCCCAAGGGCTGCTACTGCTACACCCGGATGCCTTTTGGCCTCCGAAACGCCGGCGCTACCTTCCAGCGCGCAATGCAAGCATGCCTTGGGTCGCAGCTGGGCCGCAACGTCGAAGCGTACATCGACGACATCGTGGTCAAGACCCGGTACAAGGACTCCCTCATCCAAGACCTGCACGAGACCTTCGAGAACCTCCGCCGGGTCAACTTCAAGCTCAACCCCGACAAGTGCGTGTTCGGGGTCCCCTCCGGCAAGCTGCTGGGTTTCCTGGTCTCTCACCGAGGGATCGAGGCGAATCCGGACAAAATCAAGGCAATCGAGCGCATGGAGGCGCCCCGGCGGGTCAAGGACGTACAGCGCCTCAACGGGTGCATCACTGCACTCGGGCGCTTCATCTCAAGGCTTGGGGAGCGGGCCTTACCGTTCTTCAGGCTGCTCAAGAAGTCAGGCCCCGTGGAGTGGACCTCCGAGGCCGAGGAAGCCCTGCAGTCCCTCAAGCGCTACCTCGCCTCGCCACCAATCCTCGTGGCACCAGAAGAGAAGGAGCCCCTACTACTGTACATTGCTGCCACCAACCAGGTGATCAGCGCTGTGCTCGTGGTAGAGCGTGACGCTCCTCCGAAGAAGTCAAGCAAGATCAAGGGCAAGCGACCCGGGAACTCTCTTCCGGGGCAACCGTGCAAGAAAAGGCTGCCGGGTGACCAGGGGTCTCATGATCCTGGCGTCACTGCAACTTCACCAGCGACGCGGATCCCGTCGGGAATGGAGAATCTCCCTCCGACGAGACTTCGCCGGGGGCTACATCGTCCCCACCCCAAGACATCGACGTGGGGAAGCCGAGCCCTCTCAGGACTCGGCGACCCGCAAGGTGCAGCACCCGGTCTACTTCGTCAGCGCAGTGCTGCGCGACGCCCGGGAGCGGTACCCCATGATGCAGAAGCTGCTGCTGGCAATCCTCATTGCCTCCCGCAAGATGAGGCCGTACTTCCAAAGCCATCCCATCACGGTGGTGTCCAAGTACAACCTAAGAAGCCCCCTGGAGAACCCACTTGCCACTGGTCGCATATCATGGTGGGCCATGGAGCTTCAAGGTTTCGGTCTCAAGTTCGAGCACACGGACAACATCAAGAGTCAGGCGCTGGCGGATTTCACGGCCGAGTGGACCGAGACGGCGTTCGACGACCCGGAAGAGGAAACCTGCCTCCCCGGGAAGGAAGATCCTAGCGCCTGGACATGCACTTCGACGGCTCCTACACCAAGGGGAAAGGAGGTGCTGGGGTTGTCCTAACCTCACCAACCGGGGACCGGCTGAAGTACGTCGTCCAGATGCACTACCAAGGGAACATCTCCAACAACACGGCGGAGTACGAGGGCCTGCTCGCAGGACTTCGTGCTGCCGTCGGCCTCGGCATCAACAAGATCGTCGTCAAGGGTGACTCTCAGTTAGTCATCAAACAAGTGAACAAGGAGTACGCGTGCCCTCAGATGGCACCATACGTTGAAGAGGTCTGGAAGCTGCAGCGGCGCTTCGACAACTTCCGGGCTGTGTACGTCCCACGGGGAGAAAACACGGCCGCGGATGAGCTATCGCAGGTGGCGTCCAAGCAAGAACCAGTGCCTCCCGGGATCTACATCGAGGTCCTCAGGCGACCTTCGATCCGCCCGAGAGGCTCGCGACAAGATCTGCGCCGGGGGCTGGCGACCCTTCTACCTCGACAACACGGGTAGCCAGCCCAGAAGCTCAAGACCCGGCAGCCCCTCCAGCGGAGGAAGCTATGCTTTCTTTCCGTCGGATGGTGCTACCGGTGGAAGGAACCCACCCACCCTGGGCCCGGGACATCGTCAAGTACATCATGGAGCACGCCCTCCCGGAGGACGATCACGACGCCGAGCGGGTGGCTCGTCAAGCCAAGCTCTACGTCATGATCGACGGCGAGCTCTACCGGCGACGGGACAACGGAGTCAAGCTCCGCTGCATCCCTCAAGAACAAGGCCAAGTACTGCTACGGGACATCCACGAAGGCACATGTTCAAGTCATGTGGCATCAAGATCACTGGCGGGTAAAGTTTTTCGTCACGGGTTCTACTGGCCAACAGTCCTCAGTGATGCGGAGCAGCTAGTCAAGACCTGTGAAGCCTGCCAATACTATGCGAAGAACATACATCAGCCGGCGCAAGCTCTGCAGCCAATTCCAATCTCCTGGCCGTTCGCGGTCTGGGGGCTGGACATCGTGGGAAAGATACCGAAGTCTGTCGGGGGCCATGAATACCTTTTCGTGGCCATCGACAAGTTCACAAAGTGGGTGGAAGTGATGCCAGTACCAAGACAGACAGCTCAAGCAGCCATCAAGTTCATTGAAGGGATCGTGTACCGCTTCGGAGTACCCAACAGAATCATAACGGACAATGGCTCTCAGTTCACAAGCCGATCCTTCCTCAACTTCTGTGAAGAGCTGGGAATCAAGGTGTGTTTTGCCTCGGTGTCCTACCCAAGGTGCAATGGGCAAGTGGAGCGAGCCAATGCGGAGGTCCTAAAGGGTTTGAAGACCAAGGCCTTTGACAAGTTAGAAGACAAGGGCAAGAACTGGATTGAGCATCTACCAAGTGTCTTGTGGTCCCTCAGAACCACACCAAGCAGAGCCACTCAAGAAACACCATTCTTCCTTGTCTATGGAGCAGAAGCCGTCTTGCCAACAGAGCTCAGGCATGGATCCCCCCGGGTACTTGCCTATGATGAAGACGCACAAGCTGAGAGGAGGATTGATGACATCAACTTCCTGGAAGAGGTGCGGTGCCGAGCTTCCTTACGATCTGCTCGATACCAGCAAGGGCTCCGCCGCTATCATGATCGCCATATCCGTTCACGGGTACTGGAACCCGGAGACCTGGTTCTCCGCAAGAAGCAGAAGCTTGATAACATGAACAAGCTGTCCTCCAAGTGGGAAGGACCTTATCGGGTGACGCATACCCTGAGACCCGGAGCTGTTTATCTGGAGGACGAGAAAGGCAGGCCGGAGGGCAACGCCTGGAACATCGAGAATCTCCGGAAATTCTACCCCTGAATACGAACATGAATCGCAGATAGTTCGAGTCAACTAAGCACGCCCAAGGGGCTAGTGTTCTGTATAAGGGTGTAAGAATCGTCGCCAAGGAATAAAAGATAAGTTTTTCAATTCCGTGAGCCTCTCTTGTTGTCGTGAAGTGTGTTATCCGTAACAACCCCCAAGCAGGGGGCTGACATGGTGCCGGTGGCTGACAGGTCGAGCGCGAGCAGCCTATCAGTAGGCGCTGCCACCTGATCGTGCCGTACTGCCGCGGTAAGAAGTGGAACGGGCAGTGCTGTGTTTTAAAGAACCTAAACACAGAAATGCACATTCAACTTTGCTTGCGGGTTGCTCCGGATGAAACACTTTCACGACATGTAAGGGAGGGTCCATTCTTTTCCTACTGAAAGTGTGTTGTGTGTAGCGCCTCTCCCGGGACAGGAATGGATGCTGAAGAGCGGCTCAGGAGCTGGATACCCGGGAAGGACAGAGTAGATCAAGGGCACGGCAAAAACCAGCTAAGTCTTTGCATGTGCATCTGGCATTCTAGGCATAATATCTCGCTCGGAGTCAATATACCACCAACCTGCGCATGCTTGACAGTTGATGAGAACCTTTGCGGGGGTAATGCGTCCTCCCCGGCGAACGGTCAGATTTCCCTTCTGGCCTAGTACCCGTGGCTGTGGAGTGGACTCCCGGAAGGCATAGTGCTCTTAGGGGTGCTGCTACCGGTGCGGGCGGTCAGAGCACTTGTCACCTAAGAGATCTCCTCAGAAAACTTGACGGCGCGTTAGTGCAAAGGGAGGTTTGGGAAATGACCCCGGGAGTTGAGCCCTAGGATTGCATTCATCTGAACTTACATTCTGAGTTTACAATTCTGATTACATTCAGTCGAAGCTTTTCCTGGATACATATCTAGCCTATGCTACTAAGGCCAGCTCAGGGCTCCTGGCTGTGCAGCTCTGTCTTTCTGTTTTATTGCCTGCCGGGTGAACTCCGGACTCCCGGGGACGCCTGGGATGAAGGAGGGCATTCGCGCAGGATCTTCAGGGGTCCCATGGGCCGGGGAACTTCCGGGCAAACCCCGGCACATGCTGGCTGCAGAGGAGGTGCACATGGTCCACGAACTTATCCATGATGTCTTCCTCATCCTGTACGAAGGGAAGAAATCGAGTCAAGGCGCAGGATCTTCCCAAGGGTCGTATTGCCAGAACCAAGGCAGCCTTACCTTGAAGACATCGTCAAGATCGCAGAGGAGGCGGATCAATCTCTGATTGCCTGCGGCCTCCTTCCACAGCTCCATCTTGATGGTGTCCTTCCGGGTCGCCAGCGCTACCGATGCCTCCATGGCAGCAGAACCGGCGATGTTCCCCACTGCGGGGAAAACCAAGGAGACTCGAGGGCGAGGAACGACCTCGTCCTTTCTAGTGGCTCGGGCTCCAGCTTCGCTGGGTGCCTCCGCCGCTCCTCGAAAGACGGACTCCGCCGTCGACACATCGGACAAGGCCCTCTCTGCTTCGCCGGACATTGTTCTGCGGGACGAGGGGAGGCAAAGGAAGAAGAGGAGCGGAGCAAGGCGAGAAGATGTGGCGAAGGGGTGGAGTCTGGATGGTCTTTTATAGGCCTCCCTGCTCCACCTACCCCTTGACGCTACGGCTGCTGCAGTAATGGGAGCGCGTTTTGCAAAAAACTCGTTCTCATTCACACGGACGCGACACGAAGACAAGGAGGAAAACAAGATCTTCTTCATTTACAAGGACTACAAGGGGACGATCTTTTTTACAACAAAAAGGTTGGCTCCCGCCGAACAAGGAGCACCGCCGTACAATGGAAGACGCTACTTCCAGAAGTACGACGTCAAGGCCGCCAAGGAGGAGGTCAACGAGATCTCCATGGCGCCCGTCCGAAGCTCCTCGCCTTCAGGAAGACGAGCTCCCCTCGACCTTGATGTCAGATGAGTTTTCCTCATCTTCATCCTCGTCGTAGGAGCTCGAGCTGCCGCTGCTGCTCTCCATGCAGCACTCCACGCGTCCGCCATCGACACCGAAGATCTTCCGTCGTACCGGAACACCAAGCACTGCCCCCTGGACAGGCGGCGGGCACGGGAGAACGACTTCCACCCCGGACCCAGAAGCATGGCGCCTTCAGTGGTGCGCTCCGCCATGGCCCAGGAGGGGCCATTGGGGCAGCCTTCCACCTGCAGCCAGAAGCCGGAGGGTCCGATGTCCTCCGTCGCCATCGCGAAGGAATCCGGCAGGAGAAGCCGGCTGCGAGGCCTGCGGTTCAGATCCACGGCGAACTCGAACGGCGCGAAGCTGGTATGAACCATGCTCCTAGGAAGAGGGGCAGCGGTGCCGCGGCCTCCACGGCCGCCGCGACCGCGAATCCCACGACCTCGCGGAACAGCTCGACCACGAGTGGAGGGGCCACTCTCCGCAGCAGCTGAAGAAGTACGAGGGCGCCCAACTCCTCTCTTCGCTCTCGCCATTGGCGCTGGCAGCTTGTGGGGAGGCCTGGAGTTGGACCAAGGAAGAAGATGACCGAAAAGGCCAGGGGTGCGCCTCGCTTTTATAGCCACGGCGGTGCCTCTGCCAAGCGTCTCCTCGGTTCTTCCGTTAGTGGGAATCGAGGGGGCCCCGCAGTTATTCCCCCGAGCGGAGTAACTCCAAGACCTTCAAGGCCATCAGTGAAGCGAGCTGAGAAGACCAGGTGCCCGGGACCCACTTTGACCTATCTTTAGGCCATGGCCCCGGCAGCTGGAGCAAGAGCCGCCGGGACCATGCCCGGGGGCTACTGTCGCAACAGTGGAACATGGGGTTCCCCTAGTACTGCCAAAGTGGGTCCACCCCATGTGGGCCCAAGATGAAGATGGACAAGACCAAGACTCAAGTCAAGCTGGCGGGTTCACCGTCAAGACACGCATGGCCTACGTCGACTAAGGGCTCCGGTCCTGGGGACCTTCCGGGTCCCCGAATCAAGCAAGAAGGCCAGGAAGGACCCGAGAGCCCGAGTTCCCGGCAGGAGGCCAGGCTCCCTCTCGGGTACTTCCTACGTCCTGTGGATAAGCACTCCACCTCACCACGGAAGACTTGGGAAGCAAGGCGAAGGCAGCGCGGGCGGGAAGCACGTCCCGTGGTGGTGTCAGCTCCTGTCCACCCCAAGGCGGACGCTCCCACCTAACCCAGGAGACGCTAGGCTGAGGAGAGGCCACGTCTCCCCCTAAACTAGATGAGGAGGGTCCTTCACCCCGAAGGTCCCTCATGCCCCTCACGTGACCCTGTGGCAACCCCTTAGCCTATAAAAGGAGGACCAAGGCACGGAGGAGGGAGGAGAAGACGAACAAGGACGAACACAAGCTAGAACCAGAGCAAGACTAGACTAGGGCTGCGAGGTAGAGAGGAAGGTGATCTCCTCCGGGTCAGGATCTGTCCTTCTTCTACCTCGGCCAAAACCCTTCCGGGTACCCTGTCCGGGAGGTTCCATTGTAAGCCACACTATGAAGAACTCATCAATCCAGACATGCAGGAGTAGGGCTTTTAGCCTCCGGGCGGCCTGAACCTGGGTAGCTCCTTGTGTCCCTTTGGTTGCATGCTTTGATCGTGGAGAGGAGAGCTTGATCTAGACTCCGCCCAAGAAGACGATTCTCAGCCTCCTTCGCGCCCCGTGCCGAACCTAAAAGGGGGTATCCTATACTCCCGGTGTCCGTGCAACGAGACACGACAGCTTTATTCCAATTTTTAAACCCCGTCTTTGTGAAAACATCATATCCAAAGTGTGAACTATTGCTTACAGATTTGAAAAGAAAACAATGGAAACAATATGCAGCATCCTTCTCCACACTATACTCTAACCAATCATATTTGGCATACCATGCATCTAAAAATGACCGGTGATCCGGACCAAATTTTGTTTTCGGAAAATTATGACCAATTAAACGATTACGGCCTCTAGACAAATATGCCCATCTCATTTTATCTCTGATTTCAGGGGTAACAAATTCATCAATTGGTCTCCGAACTCCAGGATCGGCAACAACATTTGCTAGATCAAAGATTTCAGCAACATTTGTCGGTTGAGTGTCCTACAACATTGAAATCGAAATCAGTATTTGAGCAATCTACTGCATTCTATTGGTCACAACTCACAAGACAAGTAGACATCAAAACTAAAATATTTAATCCAAAGGAGAAATTTACCTGCTCATGGCGTGCGGCGCGTGCCCTCTTGAGATTTCTGGAGGTTTCCGCCTCTTCTTCTTGCCGAGCTTGAGCCACTGTTTCCACTGCCAGATTAAGTTCTTCCTCCTCGGCCACTGCCTGTAGCCACTCTTCCTCAGAGTCCATCGGAGATTCGGAGGGCTTGCCGGGCGGGGCGGCCGTGCGGGACAGGAGACAAAGCCACAGAGGGCGGCGCGGGAGACAGAGGTCGGGGCGGGGCAGGCGGCCGGGTGGGCAGCATGGTGGCCGGCGCCGGCGCGATGGGGGGCGGAGAGTGGCGGCGCGGGGAGATGAGGCAGGGGCGGAGAAGCGCCTGGGCGGGGAGAAGGTTAGGCCGGGCCGTCGTGGCCGAGTGGTCTGTGGTCGTATGACTTTTCCTACTGCCTCCTGGTATCTAATTTTTTTCGGCCCAAAACTGAGCCGGGTCGGCCGACCAGGCTCGACCCCCTACTGGCGCCGCCACTGGTTACAAGTACATTGAAAATCAGATGAGCAACACTCATTCAGACCAAGAGTTTTTTTTTCTAGAATAGACCAAGAGCTTTTAAGTAGCATAAATATAATCTTGACAGAACTTAGCCATACGAACTGCCTAATACAAACTACCTCAATAACACATCTTTATAATCCCACTTCTATGGCCAATGCTTCTATGATAGAGGTATTATGCTCAAGAAGGCTTATCAGTGTATTAACACGAAGTGTTAAATCTTCTGTTCATGTAGAGGCTGATGTTGCGCCTTCTGTTTTTATTCTTTCTTGCTTTCTACGGCCTTCATGAGTAAACCGTGTAACTGCTAGATCAACCGACAAATCTTCTACACCGGCGAGAACAGCAACCGTTAATACGTTGGGTTTCTTTTCCCAAGTTGTTATTTTTCGTATCCCAAAGAAAAACGTCCGTCTGGAGAACGCGGCTGTGGCCCAGTGGCTTGGGGAGCAGTGGCAGACCCAGGGGACCCGAGTTCGACTCCAGTCGGGGGCGGTTTTCGGGATTCTCACAATGCGGATTTCTACTATATCATTGCCACCAAGGGCTAGTCCTGGTAGGCTTTCATTTTTAAAGAAAAACGTCTGTCATAATACATATCATCAATCTCAATGCTTAGACAACGCTGAAATTACCTGATACTGCTACATCTTCTGCTTCTGGTGACTCACGAGGTATGATTTGGATCATCTTATACATCACAGGCCTTCAATCCCCTGCATGCATGCTCTAGGAAAATTTCTGTAAAGGCAACATACCTACTGTTGATGCATAATGTTTGGATGATGGTAAACCTGGGGTAGACAAGATTGCCTTCACTATATAACAAATAACGTGACCAACATAAAAAACTGATCTAAACATCAAGATCAAGAAGACAAGAAATCGGTAGATAAATTAAGGAACATTTAAACATCATTGTCGAGAAGACATGAGATCGGTAGATAAAGTAAGGAACATATAAAACATTCAATTCGGTTCCATACAAATCAAAAAATACTTCACGTTTAGGTATATTTTGTTCAGGTGGAGCAACCCATCGCCTATGCTTCACATTTTTGTTTACATCCACTCTTATTAATGCCGACAAAGAGCTAAGTATAGCTTACGTCGGCATATTATTTAGATTTCGAGGCATCATCGAAAGTAATCTCGTTTTCTTATTTTCGATAGCAAAGAACTTGGCAGTAGATTATCAAATTTTCTTATGGAAAAAATTCGGGTGTAACTCCGCCATTTGCGCCATTTGGCGTAACCCAAAAAGCTTACTCTACCGGTAAGATGTCCCAGTGCACTGTTTTGGGTCTAGAACAAACATTTTGAAACACGGAGATATTGCGATATGTTATTTTATGAAAAGAAGACGTGCTAGAGAGGTTCTGCAAATTTTAATCAAATGATTGTATGTGGAGTTTGAAGAGTCAAGTGATATATCTAAAGGAGAAAAAAAAATCATTAGCGGCTGTCAAGTGATATAATTCTCATGCAGTGGTAAATGTACTTGTACTATTCCGACAATGGATGACCTCGGTATTTTTGCCTACTGCACTGCATGAAAGAATGAAATTGAACATCCGAGTGTATTCCTCGGCGATATGGTGTCGCTTGATTCAAATAGTTTCAGGTCTATCGCAAAAAAAAAAAAAAGTTTCAGGTCATGGCTCGTGTGGTGGTGATGCGAGTGTACCATGTGCACAAGCAACGCGTCACAAAAGAGTATCTGTACTCCCCCAGGCAGGCCAGCAGGACCAACATCGGAAAACAGGAGCAGAACCACCGGACGCAGCAAGCCGCCGAACCTTCCCGAGCGCCATGCCGGCAAGGTCAAGAGGAGCGCCGCCCGTGGCCAGAACCACCATGGAACATGGCCGCAGCCTGCATCAGCCGCGACAGCGAGCACCATGCGCGCCGCACGGCCGCCGGAGACCGGAGAAAAGGCCCAGCTCGCCCGCCACCTCCACGAGCCTTCCCTGAGCTTCAGAGCCGAAGCTTGAAGACCCACACGCCCACGCCGCACCCTGCACGCACGCGGCGACTCCATCCGGCCGCCGACCCGCCCCACAGCGACGGGCCCGCCAGGGCCCAGATCCGGCCCGCCCGATGCGCCCGGCGCAGCCAGCTCCGGCGCCCAACACCCCGCCAGCCACCAACGCCCCTGGGAGGAGCAGGATCCAGGGACGCCGCCGCGGCGACCCGCGCCGGCCAGCCGCCGGCCGTCGCCCCAGACGGACCAGGCAGCCACCGACGCCTCCAGGAGGGACGAGAGCATCCCCCACGACACCAACGGCACCGGGGGGCCGCCGCCACCGCGCGCAGCGACCGGCGGCAGCGGCGGCGGGAGGAGGCCGGGCGGGGCGGACGGACGGAGCTCGACGGGGCGCCCGGTGTCGCCTGGGGCGGCGACACGGGGACGGGGACGGGTCCTCCTCGGCGATATGGTGTCGCTTGATTCAAATAGTTTCAGGTCATGGCTCGTGTGGTGGTGATGCGAGTGTACCATGTGCACAAGCAACGCGTCACAAAAGAGTATCTGTACTGCTACCAGGATATGCGTAGTACAGCCATTTTCTCTATACAACGAATATATCTTTGCTGAGTTTGAGAGCGATGTAAAACAAGCTAAGAGGTGATCAGGTGAGGTCACTTGTTCATCGCTTCAGTCTTCAGTAGCAAAATGCAGAGACTGGATCCTGATCCAAGAGAGGTCCACGCACGCAGCCCACGGCACGCAAGACGCAAGTAAGCAATCAGAACGCAGGAACCACCACGCCACGGATCCCTCCCCACGATCCGCGTGCCTCACCTGAAACGAAATCCTCGCCGTCTACTCCCCGCAAATCCGACGCCCAAAACCCACCCTCCCTTCCCAAAACTCGGCGCGCCAAGAGGATACAAAATTTCGCCAGAATCCCGCCCACCCGCCGCCGGCCGCCTCGTCACCATAAAAGCACCCCCGCTCCCCTCCCTTCTTCCTCATTCCAACTTCCCAACCTCCACCAGATCTCCCAGCCCTACACCCAGCAGCCCCCATGGCCCGCACCAAGCAGACGGCGAGGAAGTCCACCGGCGGCAAGGCGCCGCGGAAGCAGCTGGCGACCAAGGCGGCGCGCAAGTCGGCCCCGGCCACCGGCGGCGTGAAGAAGCCCCACCGCTTCCGCCCCGGCACCGTCGCGCTCCGGAGATCCGCAAGTACCAGAAGAGCACCGAGCTGCTCATCCGCAAGCTGCCCTTCCAGCGCCTCGTCAGGGAGATCGCGCAGGACTTCAAGACCGACCTCCGCTTCCAGAGCTCCGCCGTCTCCGCGCTGCAGAGGCCGCCGAGGCGTACCTGGTGGGGCTGTTCGAGGACACCAACCTCTGCGCCATCCACGCCAAGCGAGTCACCATCATGCCCAAGGACATCCAGCTCGCGCGACGCATCCGTGGCGAGAGGGCTTAGGCTAGAGCGCCGAGTTCTGCTGCTTTTCTAGTAGTGTCTGATCTGTTCTGCAGGTGTAGAGATGTGTTAGTTTCTTCTCTGGTTAGCGTGTTGCCTGTTGGTAGGAAGATTCACTCGGTTGTGCTGTGTTGGCTGTGTTATTATGTACTCTCTGATGGTACCATCTTGTTATCGTCATCAATGGAAAATTAGCAATCTGATGTTTAAACATTTGTTGTGCCTATGGTTTTGCTTATCCCAGTGGATAGATCTACTTTTTCGAAATGGCTTGGATTTCAGCTTCAGTGATGGGCTGAGTGCCTGAGTCACTTCAGCCGGTTTTGATGAATTTTAGCACTGAATCGGTTTCTGATCTTGTTACGGCATTGGCTAACAAATTCAAAGTCATTTCAGGTTGTTGTAAGAATCACGCCGATCAGTATGCCCGTGGTCACTTGATTCATACACGAAGGGGAGGCAACAGAATGAACATAAGTTTCTTCTTCTTTGACTGTCATCAAATTGTCTAATCTGTTCTGCAGGTGTAGAAATGTGTTAGTTTTTTCGGCTTAGCCTGTTGACCGTTGTCTGTGTTATGTACTCTCTGATGGTACCATCTTGTTATCGTCATGAATCAATGGAAAGTTCTCGATCTGATGTCAGAACATTTGTTGTGCCTATGGTTTGGTTTACCCAAATGTGTATAGATTTCTTTCTGAACTTTTTCGAAATTACTTGGACAGCTTCAGTGATGGGCAGTGTCACTTCATCCTGTTTGGATGAATTTGAGCACTGAATCTGTTTCTGATCTTGTTACGGCATTGTCTAACAAATTCAAAGCCATTTCAGGCACGAATCACGCACAGTTCGGTATGCCCGTGGTCACTTGACTCAGACACGAAAGGGAGACAACAGAATGGAGTGGATATCATTTTCTTCTTTGACTGTCATCACTCTGGTAGGTAAGAACTGCAATTATGTATGCGTTTGCCCTTGCAATGTATGTACTCTCTGATGGTACCATCTTGTTATCATCATCAATGGAAAATTATCAAACATTGGTGTCTTTGGTTTGCTTTATCTTAGTGGATAAATTTCTCACTGAACTTTTCAACACTGTTTGGAATTGATGCACTGAATCTATGTAACATGAAGCTGCTCGGGCTTCTGTTACATGCTGTCTTCTTACTGAATCTATGTAACACCAATCCACTGAAAAAGCAATTCCTAAGCAAATCTTCACTGACAATTCATCAAACTCAATTTCCTCCATGTCATGTCTTGTTGTATTCTAAATGCCATGTCCTGTTAGCACTGAGTATGTCATTCCCCGATGTGTCATAATGGATTGCTAACCTGATGACTTGACGATGTTCTTACCATTCTGCTACGATCAATGGAAAGTTAGTAATCTGTTTTTAAAACATGTGTCTCTATTGTTTGGTTTCTATGGTTTGGTTTATCCCACTGCATAGATTTCTTGCTAAAAATGTTTTCGATATTCTTTGGATTTCATGTTCAGTGATGTCTTGGCCGTGTTGCTTTTCAGCACTATCTTGGGTGGAATCTGATGAACATGACGTTCATATGCTCCAGTTCAGTTAATTATGCCCCCTGCTTACTTTGTACAATCTCAATGCTGCTGCCTTGAACTCCTCGACTTACCGGTGTTGCCCATACCATTTCAGCTTGCCGTATGTATTACAGTGTTCAGTATTGCCCTTGGTCACTTAATTCAGGAATACGTGATAAGATAATGGGATGGATCAATGCCTCTTCTTTGTCTGTCATGACTCTGGTAAGCAAGAACTGCAATTATCTACGCGTTTGCCCTGCTATCTTTAGAGACTTGAATTTTCTCGTTTGGACAAATTAATTAATGCGAGATCATGACTTGCTTTTCTCCCCGGACTGGAGTACACTAATCATTTAAATATTTAATCAACCGATAAGCAAGTATTTGGTGATAATCCTTAGTCTAGTTAACCTGTCAATTTTTTTCTTACCAATCTTATGTCTGTCAGCGCTGGCTATGCCATTCCCAGACTTGTCCTGATATATTGCTAACCAACACAGGTTTGCTGTACTTGCCATTTTGCGGTATGGCATTTATGTTACAAATTCTCTTGTATAGCAGTGGGCAGTTTCCAATATGACATTTCAGAGTCAACTTGCCATTTTGTGGTATGGCCATTTGCAGTACTAATAGGGAACGAGTAGAAACTAATACTACCTGGATATCATCTGGCCACACTCCCCTTTGTATCATTTCCATGACCTGTCAAGTGTTCAGTCCAATATGACAGTTCAGAGTCAACTTTTGGTTCAACATCAAAATTCTACTCGGTATACATTTTTCTCGAACTTAGCAAACTAAATTAACAAATTACAACATATTCAGACTGAAATAAGTGTCTATGCTACCGTGAGTGCGTGACAGATACTCAAGATAGCGAACCTCCAAATATGATTTTGGGTGCCGGGGTGATGTAGCCCAACCTAGGACCATCACCATGTCAAGCATTCCAACATACCACAAGTCACCATGGACATCAAAGGTGAACTCATTCCTCTTGGATAGCTCAATTCCCACCCTTTTGGATGGTATACTACGTCATCCTCCGTCACTTGATGATACTAGGTCACCCCGACAACTACGACTATGCGTACACGAGAGGATGACCAAGGTGCAAGAGGAATGACGTCCGACAAGACGGTGGCTTGGAAGAAGAGAAGGAAGAGAAGCAGAAGTGCCGGCCGGTACTACCGGACCCTCGCGGCCGGTACTACCGCGAGACGCCAGACGCTACTGGAACCGATGCCACCCTAACCGGTACTACCGGACATCCGTCCGACCGGAACTACCGGACCTACTACCGGAGCTACTACCGCCGAAGCCGGAAGCTACTGGAGTCGCGACCGCGCTTAAGCGGTACTACCGGAATTCGACGGTACTACCGGACCTTCGCCAGTCCGGTACTACCGGCCCAATCAGTCCGGTAGTACCGGCCTACGCGTGCCTGCGTGCAGATCTGGGTGTTTGGTTATTACATTGATATCGCCAATATACTTGAAAAATTAGAGAAGGAAAGATCCAAGTACACTAAAGAAACTAGTTATGAAGGAGAGAATAAAATACCAATTCCTTTTAAGATTGCAGGAATGCATGAGGCACTAGAAAAGAACTTTAATTGGATTGTGCCTGAAAATTTATTTGATGAGGATAGTTTACCTAAAAGTAATGAAAGGGGAGTTTCTGAAACTTACATAGATAAAGTGCAATGCATCGTTGAGAAAACTTCTAAACTCTCCGTTGATGCTTTTCTCTTGACAACACTTGATTTTCACTTTCTGCGCCTAGCTGAAAGGCGTTAAAGAAAAGCGCTTATGGGAGACAACCCATCGTTTTTATTTGCTGTTATTTTTGTTTTCTTTGAGTCAAGGAGTTTTGTTACTTCTGTAGCAACTCCTTTGTATCTTTATTTTATCGCAATGTTGTGCCAAGTAAAGTTCTATATTGAAAGTTGATGCAAGATTTGGATTTCTGCGCAGTGACAGATTTTTAGCTGTCACGGATTTGAGCTTATCTCCCTGTAGAAAATTCAAAAAATTCTGAGAAAAATCACGCATATTCCTGAGATATGTACGCAACTTTCATTATTTTAGGCCAGATCCATCTGAGCAACTTAAGTGCCTCGAAAAAATTCGTCATTCCAGACTGTTCTGTTTTTGACAGATTCTGCCTTTTGTTTTGCATTCGCTCTTTTACTGTGTTTGTGTGGATTTCTTTGCTCCACAAAGCATTGGTGGCTGTAGCTAATGTCCAGAAGCTTTGGGATTGATTGTATCATTACAGAATATGAGAATTTTTGATTATGCACTAACCCTCTAATGAGAACTGTCTTGAGTTTGGTGTGAAGGAAGTTTTCAAGGATCAAGCGAGAAGGGTGATATTATGTGATCAAGAAGAGTGAAAAGCCTAAGCTTGGGGATGCCCCCGTGGTTCATCCCAACCATATTCAGAGAGACTCAAGCGTCTAAGCTTGGGGATGCCCAAGGCATCCCCTTCTTCATCAACAAACTTATCAGGTCATCTCTAGTGAAACTATATTTTAATTCTTTCACATCTTATGCGCTTTACTTGGAGCGTCTGTGTGTTTTTTTTTTTTTTTGTTTGAATAAATTCGGATCCTAGCAATCCTTGTGTGGGAGAGAGACACGCTCCGCTTTTTCATGTGAATACTCATGTTCTTCACTTATATTTGTTGAGTATTCTTAACTAGCTACTGCAGTGCTTTTAGCTCCTGTTTTTCATGCATCTCTTCGAGCTGTTAGCACTTGTTTATAAATACTCTCTTGCTGCATTATATTATCATTTGGAGAGTTTATGTTTAAATAAATTGATTGGTGTTTGTTTGGAAGAAAGAAAATGCTACATGTAGTAGTTGGTATTGGAAAAGACATATGCATTCTTGTAGATCATTGTCTTGTTTTGATTTGATGCTTTGCAATTGTTTTGAGCTCTCAAGTAGATCATGTTTAAGCTCTTGCATCATGTAGTTAAAGCCTAGTAGTGGAGAACTACCGTAGAGCTTGTTGAGACTTGGGATGCATATTTGTTCTCTCTAAGGTCTAGATATTTTCTGGTAAAATGTTTGAGCAACAAGGAAGACAGTGTAGAGTCTTATAATACTTGCAATATGTTTTTATGTGATTCTTGCTGTACCGGTTTATACTTGTGTTTGCTTCAAACAACCTTGCTAGCCTAAACTCTGTACTGAGAGGGAATGCTTCTCGTGCATCCAAAACTTGAGCCAAAACCCATGCCATTTGTGTCCACCATACCTACCTACTATGTGGTATTTCCTGCCATTCCAAGTAAATATTTCATGTGCTACCTTTAAACTATTCAAAACTTTATTACTCCTTATTTGTGTCAATGTTTTATAGCTCATGAGGAAGTATGTGGTGTTTTATCTTTCAATCTTGTCATTTACTTCTGACAGACTTTCACCTGGACTAGTGGCATATACATCCGCTTATCCAATAATTTGCAAAAAGAGCTGGCAACGGGGTGCCCAGCCCCAATTAATTACAACTTTCATTAATAATTCTCTTCACATGTTTTGCCCTGATTTATCAGTAAGCAACTTAATTTTGCAATAGACACTCCTCCATGGTATGTGAATGTTGGAAGGCACCCGAGGATTCGGTTAGCCATGGCTTGTGTAAGCAAAAGGTTGGGAGGAGTGTCATCTATAAAGAAACTAAAATACATGTGTAAACAAAAGAGAAGAGGGATGATCTACCTTGCTGGTAGAGATAACGTCCTTCATGGGAGCCGCTCTTTGAAAGTCTGGTTGACAAGGGGGTTAGAGTGCCCACTACCATTCGTTGACAACAACAAACACCTCTCAAATACTTATTTTGTGCTCTCTATATGCTTTCGAAAACTTAAAAAGCTCTAGCACATGATTTAATCCCTGCTTCCCTCTGCGAAGGGCCTATCTTTTACTTTATGTTGAGTCAGTTTACCTACTCCTTTCTATCTTAGAAGCAAACACTTGTGTCAACTTTGTGTGCATTGATTCTTACATGTTTACTTATTGCACTTGTTATATTGCTTTATGTTGACAACTATCCATGAGATATACATGTTACAAGTTGAAAGCAAATGCTGAAACTTAATCATCCTTTGTGTTGCTTCAATGCCTTTTACTTTGAATCTATTGCTTTATGAGTTACCTCTTATGCAAAACTTTTTGATGCTTGTCTTGAAAGTACTATTCATGAAAAGTTTTTGCTTATATGATTCATTGTTTACTCTTTATCTATTTGTTAGCAAACTATAGATCATTGCTTTGAGTCACTTCATTCATGACATGAGCCTTGCAATATATTGATCAAGATTGTGTGAAAGCATGTCTCCTCAGAAATTATTTGTTGTTATCGTTTTACCTACTCGAGGACGAGTAGAACTAAGCTTGGGGATGCTTGATACGTCTCCAACGTATCCATAATTTCTGCTGTTCCATGCTTATATTATACCATTTGCTACATGTTTTATATACACTTCGTATCACTTTTATGCATTTTCTGGGACTAACCTATTAACAAGATGCCACAGTGCCAGTTCCCTGTTTTCTGCTGTTTTTGGTTTCAGAAAGTTACTTCTGGAAATATTCTCGGAATTGCACGAAACAAAAGGCCAGTCCCTATTTTTCCAGCACGTACACGGAGTCCGAAGGAGAGACGAAGGAGAGCCACGAGGTGGCCAAACCATGGCGGCGCGGCAGTGGGCCCAGCCGCGCCGCCAGGTGGTTTGGGCCCCTCGGGGGTCCGCCGACATCGCCCCTTCGCCTATTTATTCCCCGAGACGCGAAAACCCTAAAACACCGAGCCTTTCATCCAGAACATATTCGCTGCCGCCGCCGTCGTCAACCCTAACTCGGGGGGTTCTGAAGCTCTTCCCGGCACCCTGCCGGAGAGGGGAATCATCACCGGAGGGCTCTACATCGCCATGCCCGCCTCCGGAGTGATGCGTGAGTAGTTCATCCTTGGACTATGGGTCCATAGCAGTAGCTAGATGGTTGTCTTCTCCACTTGTGCCATCATGTTTAGATCTTGTGAGCTGCCTATCATGATCAAGATCATCTTATTGTAATGCTACATGTTGTGTTTGCTGGGATCTGACTTATATTGATACCTATGTGGAGCTGAATATTATATTATCATGTCTATGTCATTTGTGATCTTGCATGCTCTCCGTTACTTGTTGAAGCCTTGGCCAGTGAATACTTGTAACTCCAAGAGGGGGTATTTATGCATGATAGTTGGGTTCAACCTCTATTTAACCTGGGATAGTGACAGCAAGTTCTAAGGTTGTAGATGTGTTGTTGCCACTAGGGGTAAAACAGCAATGCTTTATTCAAGGATGAATGTATTGTTTACATTACGCACATTACTTAATGCAATTGTCTGTTGCTTGCAACTTAATACTGGAAGGGGTACGGATGTTAACCGGAAAGTGGACTATTTAGGCATAGATGCATGCTGGATAGCGGTCTATGTACTTTGTCGTAATGCCCAAATGAATCTCATAGTAGACACCACAGCTCACACATGCATGTTATATGCACTTATCAATTGTCAATTGCCCAGCTGTAATTTGTTTACCCAGCATGTTAGTTATCTTATTGGAGAGACACCACTAGTGAACTGTGGACCCCGGTCCATTCTTTTACATCTGAAATACAATCTACTGCAATCATTGTTCTCTACTGTTTTATGCAAACAAACATCATTTCCATTCGATACGTTTAACCCTTTGTTTTCAGCAAGCCGGTGAGATTGACAACCTCACTGTTAAGTTGGGGCAAAGTAATTTGATTGTGTTGTGCAGGTTCCACGTTGGCACCGGAATCCCTGGTGTTGCGCCGCACTACACTCCTTCACCAACACCTTCGAAGCAAACCTCGTTTTCCTACTGGTCGATTAAACCTTGGTTTCATACTGAGGGAAAACTTACTGCTGCACTCATCATACCTTCCTCTTGGGGTTCCCAACTGACGTGTGACGTACAAGCATTGTTTCTGGCACTATTGCCGGGGAGATATTCCCTCGTCAACTTAGAGCCACCAACACGTTTTCTGGCGCCGTTGCGGGGAGATATTCCTCGTCAACTTAGAGCCACCACTGGACTGTCTCTGGATGTATCCGGACTTTGTTGAATATTAATCCACATTCGGTTGCTCAAAAAAAAAAAGATTTCCTCCATAGCTTTCTCACATTTTGGAGATTTTTCATTCTCTTTTATGGACCTTGTTCCATCCTTCACTTTGCATAGTGACCATCCACATATGTCATATTTTCCATTTGATTTTGGTGTCTTGTGTGTGCCGGTAAACGCTTAATAATGTCAACTCAATTGAGCATGAATTGACAATGCGAGCTCTTGAGAGCATACACTTGAGTTGTGGATCGAACCCGGCTCTAATACCTTTCCCATGTTTTGCATCAAACAAGTTGAATTTCTCTTGCATTTGGTTTGTTTGAAAACATGTTTGTGATGATGGTCTCTCATATGGCAAGACAAATTTTCCATCTTTCATATGAATGATTTTGCGTTGCCAAACTATGATGCACAATTGTTTTTTACTTGGCTTGTGTGAACCATAAGGACATTTTGAGCATATCTTGTCATGAGTGTGTTGGTTTCTACGCATTTGGTGTTGCAACAAATATTTTGAAAACTTGCTCTTTCCTATGGTTTGTTTGCACCCGTGTTGATACTTTGGGCATTTTTCATGTGTGTTTTTGCCAAGTTCTCCTCTTATTGCTCGAGGATGATGACAAATTGTTCTCTCCAATGTCTTGTGTGCAATAATGATCATTATGTTTCAAAATGAGATAGCTATCATTGCCTTCTCACATTTTCATGGAGTTTTTGTGTTCCCACATTTTGAGTATGTGTCGAGAAATTGCTTGCACATTGATCTTGCATATGCTTTAACTTTCATATTTGTGTTGTGCTAATGGTGTAATGAACATGAATGGACATGTCATTGATGATATGCTCCTCTTTCTTGCACACACATGGTTTGCTTGGTCTTTGATGTGTAGGTCGTATCTTTGGATGAGCCTCCATGAGTTGAGTCACAACGCATTTCTATGACGGAAGATATTGCAAGAAGAGCACATCGGCATCTTGCTAAGGTGACTTCCTTCTACATAAGCGCTCATGCGATGACTTTCAAGAATTGGCTACTCTTTGAGTGTTGTTTCGTCTTCCTTGTGAGTTTTGTAGGTTACTTGAAAGGCGAAGGGACATTGAAGAAGTGCCACATCATTTCCATCGACTACATGGTGAACCACACGACAAGGTCTACACATCTACCTCCTTGCCATGGTGATGAGCAAGAGTCGAGGACGACTCTTTTTGAAGGGGGGGGGGGGGGAAATGATGTAGCCCAACCTAGGACCATCACCATGTCAAGCATTCAACATACCACAAGTCACCATGGACATCAAAGGTGAACTCATTCCTCTTGGATAGCTCAATTCCACCCTTTTGGATGGTATACTACGTCATCCTCCGTCACTTGATGATACTAGGTCCGCCCCGACAACTACGACTATGCGTACACGAGAGGATGACCAAGGTGCAAGAGGAATGACGTCCGACAAGACGGTGACTTGGAAGAAGAGAAGGAAGAGAAGCAGAAGTGCCGGCCGGTACTACCGCCGAGACGCCAGACACTACTGGAACCGATGCCACCCTAACCGGTACTACCGGAATTGGGCTCGGTACTACCGGACATCCGTCCGACCGAAACTACCGGACCTACTACCGGAGCTACTACCTCCGAAGCCCGGAAGCTACTGGAGTTGCGACCGCGCTTAAGCGGTACTACGGAATTCGACCGGTACTACCAGACCTTCGCCAGTCCGGTAGTACCGGCCCTGCGCGTGCCTGCGTGCAGATCTGGGTGTTGACCCATGTATTTCGTCTCCTTTTGCCTAGACTATAAATAGACACCCCTTGGCTAGATCTAGGGTTAGACAATGATTTGGGAACTAAAGTAGAGCCTTGCTCCTTCTTCTCAAAGTCTCTCTTTCCTCCTATGGAGATGAATCAAGGCCTCCCCTTGTGGAGATGAACCAAGGCCTCCTCTTGAGGAGAAGATCCCTGCGTGGATACCAAGGCTTCCGCTTGTAGTTGCGATTACTTGCTAATCTTCCCTCTTTGAGTGGCTAGATTGGATTGGTTGGATTGACCAATTGGACAAACAATCCTAAGAGTAAGGTGTGCTTGGGAGAGGAGAATTGGGGGCTACCCTCGGGGAATTGTTACCAATTGAGTCTTGCCGAGTTGTTACTTGCTATTTACCCTTGTGTGTTGATTTCCCCTCTTTTGTGTTCTTCGTTCATCGCGTGTTCTTCGTGTTCATCGTTCCCTCCGCACAAATCCGTGAAAATCGGGACCAACCCACATCACGGGGCACCACAGGGGTGTGAGGACCCCGGATTAGGTATCCGAGATACTCGTTATGTTTCCTGCAACAATCCCATGATCAGTCTGTTGTTGCACATAACTCGAATTGGTATCACAGAACACCCATAAATACCGAATAAATTTACTTACTTGATTGAAGCCATAACTTCATCAGGTACTTGCAGCGGAAATCACCAAACAGCGTGGAGCCCAAGTCACTTGCCAACCCTACAGGCAGCTGACTGGGAAGCGCCCTAGTTCGCATTGACGTTATTGAAGTCTTCTTCTTCGAACTGTTCTTCTTCAAATCTGGCTAAGACAATAGCCAGGGACGAAACCAATATGAGTACATTTGAATGTACTCGCAAAATACCCCGAAATGAGCATGCACTACTCTTTTTATTGTTTAAATAAACTTTCTTTGCTTTGAAAACTCTATATCCTTGTTTAAAAAGGGAAGGACAGACTTTTGTTTGATAAAACTTTGTTTTGAAATCTCTATATCTTTACTGAAAAAGAAAAGAATGCTTTTAGAACTTTTTCCCATAAATCTATCTTGTAAGAATTTTCTTTTAAAACTTTTTCCCGAAAATATATCTTTATTGGAGAAGATAAGAGGTCTCTTTAAAAATGTTTTCCCGAAATTCATCACCAGGTTTTATTCCTCAAAACTCCTCCTTTTTCGACCATAACCCTTCATGGTCATTCAATCCTACAACCTCATGCCGGCCCGTTGGCATAGTTGCAGAAAACATTTTCACCTTTCAAATCACAAAACTCTTCACTTCTCGACCATAGCCCGTCATGGTCAAATCATTCTCCAGCAACCTCATACCAGCCCGTCGGTAGAGTTGCTGATACAACACATCTCCATTTTATTTTCGAATCTCAAAACTTTGCAAAACTTGCACATGGTCAGAGGACAGCCTCCCAACTGTCCATATCCGAGGACTCGGCTATTCGAATAGTTTTACCCTCTGCAGAGGTAGCACGCTTTCCCCACATCCATCTGGCAACTCATCGTGTCAGCCACGTCCCGCCATACAAGGTGTATGCGAAGTTGAGTCACCGACCATAGCCTGTCCTTTGCTCATGCTAGTATAGGATCCTACCGCTACGAAACCGGTTCCATCGACACTTAAATCCAGCCCGTCGGAAACTAAGTGTGAGGACTTCGTAGTTCTGCCCGGCGAATTTTAATGGCCCTACAAATCCTCTACTCCAATTCATACATACCAACTCAGCTGGCAGTCTTCTCTTTAGAGGACCCGGGTCAGGGGCAGGTCACCAAACCATCCCCTCATGGAACGAGGTCATCCTCGTTGTTGAGGCTTCCAGTACTAATATGAGCAAACTATATGACTACGCCCTTTCCCATATGTGGGTAAATGTGGTCGCACAGATTATCGGCTGGTCGTCATAGTACAAAGACACAATGTGCATTTTTCATAAACATCACCATTCACCACTTCTCCATTTCCACACCGACATCTCGGTATTCACAACCTCACAAGTATTTTCAAAGGAGTTTTGAGTAAACAATATTTTTTTCCCATCCTATAGTTTGGAAAAGAAATTCCCGCTAATATCTCCATATAGGGTGTCAAAATAATATACTTGTATTTTGTAAAAGGGTTTTCAAAATCATAGCTTTTGTGGCAAACACCACATAAATTACTTATGCTCTTTATAAGTAAAACATGTGAATCAAAATAGATGTATATAGATGCAAGCTCAGAGAATAGCTTGCCTGATTTCAGCATGATGTTCCTGGACTTCTCCTCATTGACCAAAGAAATAAACTCTCATCCTTCTCCGATAAATCCTTTCCAAATACCACTCCGGTAGCGTTTATCTCTAGCGTCGCAACATGAAAATAACACAACAATCAATAAGCAAGCCAAACCACAAGTGGCATACAAACAAGTAACAAACCACAAGCATCAAACTAATCATTCAAGCAACAAACTAAGATCTACACTTACAAGGGCATTATACTAATCAGTAGTCTAACTCCTATATACAAACTAGGACCATCGATCACAAAACTATCTTAGGCAAGATTAACAACAAGCACCTTCCTTTAAACAGGAAATACTTCAGACAAAAGTTAGGCCACCAATTAGTCTCGGTAATTCAAAATAGTTCACCAAGCTGGTAGAGACCTTAACGAGATACCCATGATAGGAGCATGTAACCCTAATCATGCACAAGACAAGCCAATTGGATTTACTCCACAATTTATTACAGATTCATTTATAAAATCCTTTTTCAATCTGCCCTTTTTGTTAATTTATTTTAAACAACATTACAAAGTAATTAACCATGTTTGGAAACAAGGTGGAACATGAAGTTTATCACTTGCTGAACATTTTGATAGGTCAACCCTAATTTTTGGATCATTATTCTTAATGTTATGAATTTCCCCAAAACATTTCTTTGCTGCCATTTTCATTATTTTAATAAAACAGCAACTAAACTGAATTAGTTGGATGTGTGAGTTGTACCAACATACAGACTTTAATTTTCTGAACATTTTGGTATCTTGTTTGTAACTTTTGGATCAATATTTAATTAGTTATGAATTTTACAAAATCATTTTATATTCTGCCATTTTACTAAAGTGAAAGGAAAAGTTATTTCTAGTGTTTAGTTCAACATGAAAATGATGTTATGAGGTGAAGTTATTTCTCCTGATCATTTTGATATATTGTTTGCTATTTTTGGATAAGTATTTAAAAAGATATTGAATTTACAAAACTTAATCAAATTTCTGTCAGTTTTAATATTCACAGAAAAAGGGCCCGAAACGTTTTTCACCGGGCCGTGGCTAGCCACAGCCACTGACCCGTGGGGCCTTCGGCCACGCTGGCGCTGACTGGGCTGGGTGTGGCTGCGCTGGCCGCCACGGTCACTGACAGTGGGGCCCGCCTGTCAGCGAGAGGAAAAGAAGAAAAAGGCAGTGCGCCGCGCGGGGTTCGAACTCGCGACGCGCGCGAGTGCGGCACGGCGCGGTACCAATGGGCTGGCTCGGTGCTGGTGTTAGTATACGGGCGCGCATCCTTTTGAGGTGACGACCGTGCACGGCGACGACGCGCACGGCCGCGGCGACCACCGGCGGCGAGGCGCACGGGCGTGACGTTCTACAGCGTACGGAGACCAAGTAACGCTCGTACTCGACACGCACGAGCACGGGCTACTTAGTGGCGGCGTTATGGACCTAATGGTCGCCGGCAAAAGCTCCGGCGACGAGGTCGTGCGGCGGCGCGCTACGGGCTACAACGGTTATGAGGTTCTACGACGAACAATAGACGACAAGCATGTCCAGGAGAATCACACGCTCACCCTCGACGCGTGCGTGTGCTCGGCTTGGACAGAGGAGGTCGGAGACGGCGGCAATGTCGCGGCGGAGCTTCGGCCGTGGTCGAGGAAGACGAGGACGGCCCGCTCAATTCGCAGCTTCCCGCGGCGATTCCTTGGACGGGGATGGAGAGGAAGACAAGGCGGTGAAGATGGCGGTCTTCTCTTCGCTCGGGGAGGCTCCAATCGCCGGCGATGCGCGACGGCGAGCTCGGCCACCTGCGGCTAGGGTTTCGGGTTGAGGAAGAAAAGAGAGAGAGGGAGAGAGCAGGAGGCGAGTGAGGAGAGCAGAGCGTCTTCGGGGGGGGGGGGCTCTTTCTTCTCCTCGCAGGGCAGCGGAGAGGAGGGGGGTCCGGGCGGCGAGCGCGTCGAGCAGACGACACGGCGGCGTCGGCCACTGCTGCTACAGGAAGGCGAAGACGTTTTTTTCCAGATAGCCCCCTGAACTTCTGTTTCCATCTACAACTAAGTCCTTTTCTGTTTTCTTTTGTTTCCTTTCTAAAACCAGTAGGTTTTTGGGGATTTATTTGAGGCAGTAAAACATTTTATAAAAATTTGTAAAAATTTGAGTAGACTCCCCTTAGCATGAAGAAGCTCCCCAAAATTTGGAGTGGCAAAATAAAATGTTTGGAACCTCATTTGTTCCTAGGGTTTGAATAGGTCATTTTTGCTTAATTTCAAATGTTGCTCCTTAGAAATTCTAAAGCAAGTTCAAAATATTATTTTTGAACTCTTGGAACTTTCTTGACAAATATATTAGCTTTTGTATTTGTGTTTGTCAGAAACAAACACATTTGAATTGAATCAGAAGAATAAAATAGGATTTCATAGTTTAAATAAATTAAGTGGTAATTATATAATTTTGAGAAGGGAGGGGTATGAGAAGGAGATGGTCATCTTCTTACCTCATCCATGGAATTAATTTCATAAAGAAAATATTTGCTTGAGAGAAATAGAGAGTGAGGTAGGTAGATTAATATATTAAGATCATTTCTTTAACTCATGATCTTAATTTCTATTTGTTGAATAATTGGAGGAGTTTGTTTTAAATTTAAGTCACATTCCAAATTTGTTGCCAAGTGTGTTTTTAATTTACTACTCAAGTATATTGGTGTAATTATTCACCCAAGCAAACAATAAAACAAGAATTACAATCAATACAATCATAAGTCCAATAAGCAAACAATCACAACAAGATCAACACCACAACCAAGTCCACACAATTCAAACCACAAGGATTAATCACACCACCATTTACATACTTAACAATACTATCTTATAGAAATGATCACACTTAATTATGACAAGATGATGTTTAAAACTATCTCAACTCCACCTTTGAATTTTTGAAAAGGGTTTTGAGCAAGACAAAATATGTGGGGTAATATTTTCCCACTAGTGTTATTCAAATAGAATGAAAATAAGAGTTTATAAAATGGGAGTTGTGAACACCTGCAAAATACCATGGTTGAGAAATAGGTAGGAGGTAGCATATAGATCCCCATAATTTTGGAAATACTTTTACTTTCTCAAATACTGGTATTAGTTTTGGTTGCTGATAAACCAAGTGTTATTGAAATGGAGTTGGCCAATATAAGAATGGAAAAGATATATGGAATATTTTCTTGTCATAACTTGATTACCAAAGTTAAATATATTTTTATTTTGGTTGGGTCCTAGATTTACTAGTCAAACAACTTAGACGACAAGTCACACAAGTTCAAACATAGCAATGGGAAGGAAAACACAATCATCAGTGAAACATTTCAAAAGTTTTTGTTGGTTCTGAATTTTGGGTCTTGTAAAACTAAGTTTTTCTTAGTTCCAAAATTTGGGATGTGACAAGGGGTCACAGTTTCAGGGTCAGGAGTTCCTATAAAAGTAAACTAAGAAATTTCAGAAAAAGAAACCAAGAAAAAATAGTCAATATTATAATCTCAGAAGGACTGTAAAGGAAAACCTGAACCATCCACACATTCTTTGCTGATTTTATCTTCCTGCTACAGTGAACGGAAAATAGCTACTTAAATTCTGCACATAAACACCAGCATGCAAGACCAAGACTTTGTTGGGAACTTATAGAAAATATTTGTGAGTTTTAGCTGACCTGAGTAATTGCGCAAGACTGGTCAGATACCCCTGATAAATACAGTGAAACACAAGAAAATGTAACGTGACATGTCTTGATGAAGCAATTTATAGCAGCGTTGAACATACAACTGAAAGGGTAAACTTGATTTGGAATGGCCATTTACTTATTCAGAAAAACAAACCAAAGAGCAGCCAACAATGTTCTCAGGGTCCATGATGACATCAAATTAGAACTAAACTCGGAGGCCTTGTTAAAACCACCAGTAAATCCTCACATACCATGAGAATTGCGCCTATTTGAACTTGTAGAGTTTGAAGGTGGGCTCTGCAAATTACAAAATCAAAGTTAAAGGAAAGAACAACCTGACAATAACCAGGGACCTACTCCCAAAACAGAATCCGGGCCTCGTTGGCTAGGTGCGAGGGAGACGAATCCGCCATTATACCTTCACCAGGATAAAAATCGGGAGAAGAGGGCATAGACATCTTAGTGTCTCGCAAGATGAATGTGGCGCTCATGCTTCGGTGGGTTTGGCGGATACTTAGAGAGGAGGGGGCTTTGGCTGTAGCTTGTCAAAGCTAAATATATCTAGGGCCGCCCCCTCCTCGGTTGAGACCGTTGGGATGGATCCCAGTTTTGGTGATCTATCCAGTCCATCAAGCATGAGATTAGAAAGGGCGTCCTCTTCTCCATTGGTAATGGAGAGGACACCCTACTTTGGCTGGACCCGTGACCTGATGAAATCCCTCTACAACATAGGTTCCCGTCCCTCTTTGCTATCTGTTAGGACCCGATGCAGTTGGTGACCTCAGCGGTTCAGGATGAAAGTTGGAACATCTCGTTTCGACGAACATTTGGACAGTCCGAGGCTACAGCTTGGGCCGAGTTACGGAGTTTGCTTCCGGAAGCGTTGCCAGGGGGGCATGATCTCGTATCATGGCGCTTGGCGCCTTCCGGAACCTTCTCAGTAAAGTCGGCCTATCGGAGTCTCCGTAAAGCATGAGATTTTTGTGTGGCAGCTTCTTAGGGACCACCTCTCCTTGGGGGTGGAGGTCCGGAAGCGACACGGCCCTAGGAATGACTTATGTCCCATGTGTGGGATCCTCGAGACAGGAACCCACATCCTGTTCACTTGTCCTGCTGCCAGGTTTCTATGAAACTTTGTCCACGCGACGTTGGGTCCTGCTTGGCGGTCCTCAGACCTTGGCGAGTTCCTGGAGACCCAGGCGAACCAGAACGAGGGGAGGCGTCGCCTCTTCTGGTTGGTGTTCGCCGGAATGACTTGGACTCTTTGGACGATTCATAATAAAATGGTGAGTGAGCGGGTGTTTCTTCGGCGTGCTCCTGACTCTATGTTTAAATTTCTGGTTTGTTGCAGCAGTGGCACCACAGCGGGACATGGGGCGGCTTGATGACATGCTCGATAGTCTTCTAAGGACCGCATGTCGCCTCTCCTCTTCACCTAGCCGCTGAACGCCGGAGAGCCTCGGCTTTTGTTCTTCCCTCGCCCCTTTGCTCCTCTAGTTTTCTTGTTGTTGCCGGGCTTACTTGTGCTGCTGACCCGACAAACCCCCTCTTTGGAGATTTGTATGGACTTGGTTCACATGTTGCTTTATTTATGAATCGGCACGAAATCCTGTTTCAAGGAAGAGGATAGGAGGTGGAAATGAAGAAGACTAAAACTGACATGCGGGTCCAGTGATAGCCTTTGGGCCGGGCTCTCCTCTACTGGGCTTTCTTTCCTTTTTAGAGAAAAGGCTCCTTTCTTCCCTTTCCATTTCATCCTCCATCCGCCCACGCCCTCTCTGCTTCCAATTCCATACGGCACCGCGCCGCTCGTCTCGGCTCCGGCAACGCCCAGGCCTAGCACCAGCGAAACCCTAGCATCCTCCTCGCGGGACTCCTTCTATCCCCGCCGCGCCGGCCGCCCGCCGGCGATGGAGATGGAGGCTGCCGGCCCTTCCTCGAAGAAGAGGAAATCAACGGGACTCGAACCACCCGAGGCGGCGAACCCGGTAGCGGCGGCTGCGGAAGGGCACGGTCCAGGACCTGCGGCGGAGGATCAGGAGCCGCCGCTTCCCGGAGCGGATGCGGGCGGGGAGGACCTCATCAGCCGGCTCCCCAACGCCATCCTCGAGGAGATCATCTCGCTCCTCCCCACCAAGGAAGGCGCCCGCACGCAGAACTACGCCTTCCGGTGGCGCCACCTCTGGCGCTCCGCCCCTCTCAACCTCGACCACCACCAGCTCTGCCAAAACCCTAACGACATCTGCGCCCTCATGTCGCTTATCCTCTCCGCCCACGAGGGCCCTGCCGCCGCTTTTGCTCCCCCCTCCGAGCCGCCACCGCCGACGCCTGGCTCCGCTACCCCGCCCTCTGCAACCTCCAGGAGCTTCAGCTGTGCGGCTGGGGACTACTCCCGTTCGCTTACCCGCCACCAAGGCCGCGGCCGCCCTCCCGCTTCTCTGAAACCCTCTGTGTTGTCACCATTGGAGATTGCCAGTTCCCTGAAATCTCAGCCCACGCGATTCACTTCCCTAAGCTTAAGAAGCTCGAGCTTGAACGGGTCAGCATCTGCGAATACGCGCTGCACACCATGCTTGCGCGTTGCCCTGCTTTGGAGTGCTTGCTGATTGCGCATTGTATTAGCTTCCGTTGTGTCCGAATCAACTCCATTAGACTTAAAGCATATGTGTGAAAGCTGATTATCATGAATGCACATTTGGGGAAATCGTCATCCAGAATGCCCTTGTCTTGAGAGGTTGCTCCAACTAATTGCAAGTCAGCCGCATACAACGGTGATCTCCACGTCTAAACTGGAGACGTTAGGTTGCCTTTTTTCTGCTCGTAATCATAGTACCAGACTCGTGCTTGGCTCCACAGTTATTCAGGTAGCTCTGGCGTTCCTACTTGCCTTCTTACCTGCATTTCTATGTGCTAAGAATGATATATTTTCTGCACTTATAGATGGCCATGAAGGGACTGCTTGTTGATAGCCTAACGTCACAGGTGCGCACCGTCAAGATTTTATCTGTTGATATGCATGCTCTTAGTCTGGATGGTGTTATTGACTTGATGAAGTGCTTCCCATGCTTGGAAAGGCTGTATATTGAGGTGACTGTTATTTTGTGATGGTTCATAGCATTCAGTTCTTGTTTGATCTACTGACTGTTCTGAGATGGTTGGTTCTAAATTCTCTATTTTATTTTTCAGTCTGCTGGACCAGGGAAACCCAACATATGGCGTCGTAATCACCGAGAGCTTCTAACAACTTTTGACATCCGTCTGAAGAAGATTTCCTGGCGATATTATAGGGGCATCAAGTCACATGTTGACTTTGCCACATTCTTTGTGCTTAACGCCAGGGTGCTAGAGTTAATGACTTTTCAGGTTCACTCTGACGATTACAACGAGATGAATTTTGCAGAGCAACGTGAGAAGCTAAAGCTGGACAGGAAGGCCTCAACAGGTGCTCGGTTCCATTTTACACAAGATGACTCTCATCGCTACGTTGAGGATTTTCGTGTCCATGATTTGGATCTAGCTGATCCTTTGAAAGGAAAGATCCTTACGAGTTTCATGATTTGTGATAACTATGCTAGTTCTCACAGCTGTTGTTTGTAAGTTCCTGTTATCATAGAACCTTTGGTATTCATGTTGTTAGTTCTGTGAAACCAATCTGTGCTGACGTGCACGATGAGAAATTACAGAGCTGTGTGGCTTCTGAACATCAAATGTGATGTCTGTCTGCTGAGCTGTTTGACGAAGTCATGCGAATTGATTGTGTTCTCCCAGATCACAAGGTACTACTGTGGTGGTTGCTTTGGTGTAAACATGTCTTACCTATCTTTTCTTTTTTGGCAAGAAAATTGTGTGGAACTTAGGTAGCTGCCCATTCAGAATGTTCTGTCTTGTCTGCAGTTTACATGAACTATTTGAAGTGCGGACCTATCACTTGAGCCGGAACACCAAGAGGTGGTTTCATCTTGGAAGCAAGGAATTGTTTTTGTTTCCAGGACAAATTGTCCTGATGTTGAACTGCTCAGAGCTTTTTTTGGTTTGAAAGCTCAAGTATATATTCAATCAGAAGCAAACTAATGTTATCAGCTTGTAGGAATCATCAAATCGGTGTTATAAATATTTCCCTGCTTGACCTGGTCTGTCAGGACTCGGGAAGTGAAGTTCCTGATCTATCACTTCAGCCGGAACATTCATTTTGAAGTAATTCTTTTTTTGTTTCCGGCGCGGTGCTGGCTGCTTTGCGGTTGATTGGCTGACTTTTTGTTTTGTAGGTTCAAAGATGTAATTCATCAGAAGCAGAGTATGATATTAGCTTGTAGAAATGATGCCCATAGGTGTGGAGGCATGTTGATGCTGTAATTGATATTTCGAAAGTTCATGAAATTATTCACGCCACTTTCCTATATTTGATAGCAGAGTTCATTTTCACAATTCACATCAGAAGGCCGCTATTTATCCTCTCTTTCACAAGACAGGCACATTAGCAAATAAACTTGCTCACATTTCAATATTCTACGTGGTTGCAGCCGCCTCTTTGAGGAGCCCTCTGTTTAGTTGGGCAAAATTTGGTCATGTTTTAATTCAGGTAAAATGATGAGCTGGGACTCTACATCATGAATGCATGAGATGGAAAGTAGAGCTTTCTCATAATGAAGTAGTCAAGCAAGTTACATTGTTCACACGCAAAATTTTCATGCCCCATCAGTGAGAGATACAGGGTACAGACTGAAAGTGAAATACAATATTTCATACGACACTACAAAGGATAGACGAAATTCTTTCCACCAACATGGTATCTTTCGCAGAGCTTCTTCAATGTACCCACTGAGTGCTGCATGGCGTTCAGCTTGGTATCCATGAACATGGCCTGCAACATGATGCTTCTCTTAGTCTACGTTTTCAGAATCAAGATATTTAGCAATCATAAATTCAGCTAAATAACAGCAATGGAAATTTCATAATACCTTGTAGTTATCACCATACTTCTCTATTAATCTGCCAATGCAAATGCGCTGAATTTTAGTCAGCGGCTCCAGAGGTGTAGTTTTACCATCCCTCCTTTTCTTCCCAAGTACAGACTTCAGATCTACATTGGATAGTAACAACCTCATGAGATCATATACAAGTATATCATCACTCTTACACATAACATTATAAGTAAATCCAAATACAGATATATGCTTCATACTTAAGGAAAGATACAGTAATATACAGTAAACCACCATTTGACAGGACTTGTATACTACTGTATAAACCATTTCACGAGGAAAAAACTCGATGGCTGGTTCTTGTCTATCATAATCACAGTATATTGATCAAAACCAACAAAAACAATATCTTAATTCAAGTTCTGAATTTGGAAACAATCAAATTTCGAGTTTGAAAAGTTTGTGGATTTTGAATATCCAGGCTACCATGATTTTTGAGAACTGGTGAGTCAGGTTCGAAATGTTTTTTTTTTTTATGGGAGTTACCTCTCTATCAGTTTATCCCCATTGGACAACAATTTCTTCTTTAAAAAATATGATTTTAAAGTCTTTCAAAATTCTGTTAAACGTTGTAAAACTTGCCATCATGCCAATACACCCTTGAAACAGCAAGCGACCGAGCGAAACAGGATTTTGTGAGCGCCTAAGCAGCTTCCGTCAACAGCTTCTGTCCCGGGGTATGCATAGCGGGGATGAGATGAGAAACATATAACATTCTTCTGGCTTGTTAAAATATTACAATGCCTGCTCCTTTTATAGTACTCTTCCTAAGCAGAGTATGACTCTATTCTGAACTAGCTAACAGACTAGGACTATAGTCCAGGACTTCTAACTTGCTGACTACAACTTTCTTTCCTCACCTATTAACTCCAGTGCTAAGCTGAATTGGACGCCAACTCCTGCAGATACTCAGCTTTCGTTGCCTGGTGAACTTCATAACCAGTGTTTGAATTTTCTGCTCTGTTTTGCCGCCATAGCGGCTAGCATCTTCCTATAGGTATTTCCCTACATGGCATCAACTCAAGTATATAGCTGATAAACAGGCACGAGACAGGCCAGTATAAACTGTGGATAACTAACTAAAACAGAAAAATCTAGGGGAAGGGCATGGTTAAATTCCCTTGACTTCGAATATGATGCCACTTTATGAAGTAGTATTTGCTTGATTTTCAAAAACTGAAGGATCATAGCGTCAATTCTTGGCCCATAATGACCATTAATTTATCCACAATAATTTCAAGCGAAAATCATGTACCATGTACGCTTCTTCAGGAAAACAACAGAAGTAATCTGCACTCTGCAGGAAAACTACAAATCGAATTGTGCAGTACCAATTGATCCCCAAACTTTGGGCATGTACCGAAGCTAGTTAATACGGCAACTAAGGTTCCCATCAGTCCAACCAAATCAGTCACATATATCACATAAAAGATGGATTCGCTAGCCAGGTTATCAGATGTGGAGAAGGGAGGGGAGGGGATACTGACCGTCGCACTCCTTGTCGCTGCCGGTGTCGACGGGCCCGAACTCGGTGACGCGGCGCTCTTCTTCGAGCTTGGGGTCCTGCAGCTCTTTGCTCGCGACAAGGCGCGCGGTGCCGCGGGAGTGGGCGCCGAGCAGGTTGGGGTTGGACACCACCCCGAAGGCGGCGTAGTTCTTCACCACGCTGCCTTCCAGGTCCCAGCTCGGCGCATGGCCGCCGCCTTCCGCGGAGGCGGCGGCGGCGAGCGCCTCTGGCAGGTCGAAGGCCGGCTTGAACTCGCGCGGCTTCTTGCGCGGCAACCCCACGCGCACCTTGGTGCGGGTGCGCTTGAACTTGCGCCGCGAGCCACCCATCTGTGTTAGGGTTTGGAGGCGAGGGGTTCCTAGGTTTGCTAGGGTTTTGGCGAGAGAGCAGCGGAGAGGGTCGAGGAAGAAGAGATTCTGATGGGCCTTTCGGAGAAGATCAGAACAGGCCCGTTAGCTCGTTTACTTTCAGATCCGCGGCGACCATATCCACGGTATACCATAGCCCATGATACCATTTCCCAAAACTCAATGGCCTAAAAAAAAATTCCCAAAACCCAAAATTAAGTTTCACCGAAATAATGTGGGTGTTCACAAGTTGTGCGTCTACTATACCTAGAATGTGCAAAACCCAAATTCGAAATAGATGCATAGAAAAAAAAAAAAAGACAAATTCAACATGCCTAGTGTCACAAAAACACTTGATGACACTATTTTTTGACGGACAGACAGTGGGAAAAAATCCCACTGCAACTTTTATAAATTTTATATAAAGTTACAAAGTATTTACAAGGGTGTTACATCCGTCAAAAAATGGGGAAAGAAAAAAAATCTCCTAAGCTTGTGATTCTCTCCAAAGATTAAACTGATCAGAGTGCTTGGCCTTTATTCTATACTTTAGCCAGTTCAACTCTGATAAATAAATAGCTTTCCACCTCTCAAAGGTGGGCGTCTCATCCCTAAAGATCCTGTTATTTCTGATCATCCAGATGCTCCAACTCGCAAGAATCAAAATGTCCATGAAGAATGGAAGGTTCAGTTTGCTTTTCATATCATAAAAGGCTTCATGGAGGGATAAATCTCTATTTCTCTGAGGGCAGACATAATACCAGCATCTCATGGCCATGGGGCATGTCCAGAACAAATGAACCAGGGTCTCCTCCTGTCTGCATTGCAACGTTGCACAATCATATGATTCAAGTTGAATCGTTTTCCTGAACAGCAGATTCCTTGTATTCAATCTGTCATGTAACAATAGCCAGGAAAAAAATTTATGTTTAGCTTGACAGGAGCTCTTCCAGATCCAATTAAATTGTGGTGACACTTGCTGAGTTCCAATGAGGATATTATAAGCTTTTTTAGAATAATGACACTATTCACATTGCGGTTTGTCTTTTTTGTTTATCTGTGTGCATTTCGAATTTGGTTCTGAAAATTATAGAGAACGTAAAAACACATCTTTTGATCATCCACCATTTTTTTGAATTTTTTGGCACTTATAAATTTGAATTTTGAAAAGTGGTATCATGTTATCATTTAAGTTAAGGTATCACTAGATATTTTCCCACTTTCCACTCCGGAAGTCTGTCTTGGACTTTGGGAAACTGTCTAGTGATACCACACCTCATGTGATAACAAGATAACACTTCTAAATGGTTAACAGCCAGACAAGCGTCTCTTTGTCTCCATTGGTGATACAAATGTTGAGAAACAAGCGGAGCTAGAGGTTAACAACTTGAATAGCACCATTGTTGATGTGAGTGAATTCATCACATTTTAAAAAGCTATGCTGCAATGTACTGGCAACCTTATAGCATGCAGGGATGCACCTGCAGGCCTGCTCCTCCACAGGTGCATGTTTGGTCGCCGAATGGAGTTTGAAAGGATCATGAAGTTCTTGACGCAAACAGAGCGTCCAGGTAGAGAAAGTGTAGATGTCCTGCCAATCGTTGGTCCATTACATGTAGGGAAGAGCCCCATAGTTTCACATGTCTGCAGCCATGAATGAGTGCGCAATCTCTCCTCTCATATTGCTTCTTTATACTTCAGTTTGAAGACCCACTTGCTATCAATGATACACCCTTTTTTCCAACAGCCTTGTTTCCTGATGGTGCACTCTGAGATTCTGAAACCCTCGCAGACCTGCTACTGGACTGAGGTGGTGCATCAACACTGAGAAAATTTAATCTTTACCCAGTCATCCCAGTTCCTCGAATTGTAACTTTCGGGAAGTTATCAGTTGTACGGAAGTTAAACGTGAGAAAGAAAGTTTTGTTACATGTGTTGCACTGCCTTCTGCCAGTCTAGCTTTAATTTCTGATGGTAGTGGAAATGAAACTAAGATGCTGGGATGTAGCTAGAGCGATCACTAGATATGCAAACTCGCACCAAAACGGTTACCCTACTAATGTCTAAAAGGTCCAGTTGTAGATTTCAACTGTAGTAATACTAAAACATATTAGCTGTGCAGCGACGATGATATAGGTGTTGGAGCAGCAAATGGCACTAAGCAAAAGCTGGAGATGGTTTGAGGCATATAAGCGGTACAGATACACCATTTAATGATTTATTTGCAGTAGGAAACGTGGAAGCTCAATTTTGGTATTAATTTCTTCTCGGATATTTGTGCCGGGTGTATTTATTCTGCAGATACACCAACATATGTGTCTAATGCCTTACGTAGTGCCATCTCCTTCAGTGCTTGTTTTCAAAGTATGATGTAATGTTTTAGCCTGTAGATGTGCAACTGATGTATGATGGTGCTTATATTGTTTTCGGTGTATATATTAATTGTTTGAGGCGCTGACATATCTTCAAGATATACAAGCAACATCTCCAAATGCGTCATACATATCATCATAGCTGCAAATGAGGCTATATAAACGGAACTATTCCAAACAAATCTTGTATCCCAAACAAGTCTTCTAAGAGGAACCACACAACTCATCAGGTAGACAGAGAAGGCAAATACCTACCTAGCTAGGAAAACAGATACAAAAACCATAGCCATGGCGAAACTCATGTGCTTATGTTTAGTCCTCCTGTGTCCTGTCTATCGTAGTGTCTGCATCGGGTGATGACTGCGAGAGTGATCGGCAGGACATGATCCGAGAGTGCAGCCAGTACCAGAAATGGCCAGCCGAGCCAAAGTTGGACCCATCAGACGCGTGTTGCGCTGTGCAGCAGAGGGCGAACATCCCGTGCTTGTGCGCCGGTGTTACCAAGGAGAAAGAGAAGATATGGTGCATGGAAAAGGTCGCGTATGTAGCCAATTTCTGCAAGAGGCCGTTCCCGCATGGCTACAAGTGTGGAAGTAAGTAGCAACATGGGAATTGCATGCATACGGTTCAGACCTTAGTTATGCATTTTATTATCTGCATTTACTTGTTTTTATGAACTTATGTTTGGTTCAATCTGAATGGTTTTTCAGGCTACACGTTTACTTCTCTGGAGTGATGCAGTTTACTTCTAGGAGGAGAAGCGTTCGTTTTTTCTCTGGGTCGGGTTCCATCACTGGAGCTTCCATTACAGATCTGCAATGCATGAACTTGTGCAAATAATAGTTTCTGTCAAGCACTCTGTATGGGCATAATTGTGAAAATAATAATGCTTCTTCGCAAATTATCTGAATTTGCTTTGTTTCTATATCATTTCTTGGTTCTACTTATGGCTTGTGGTAGTGGTGGAAATTAACGAAGGGGGCAACAAGAAATTGGTGTTCAAAAGCAACACCGTTCATGTGCTTTTTCTAAGAAACCGTTGAAGTGTATGAGCGAGAACTTATACCAAACAACCTACCTACCGTTTCCAAATAAATTGGACAGTGCACAGTGAACTCCAGACAAAGGATGTTTTTCCATACTCTAGTTTGATGAATAGACACTAGACAATTACCCCGTGTGTTGCTACGAAGGATGTTCATCCAGTAATAAGTGTCACGAATATGGATGTATCTGTGCTAGATGCATTCATACTCCTGCTACATACATCCATATTCGCGGCACTTATTTCCGGATGGAGGGAGCACCTCTTAAGTTTGGTGAGCATCCGAATGCTCTTTTGCAGAAAAATGGACCTGTATATCTTCAGAGGGTTACCATCGACGATTGTTGTGTTGTGTGATCCTTAACCCTTATGAAACAAGTTTGGATGACAGGCAAATTCCCAAGATAACTTCCCTGGATGTCTTATATGGAAGCATGGAATGTCTACGTTGAATTGAGGTCCTAGCATGGAGATCTCGCATACCACCATATAGGAGCCAAGTTTGCCGATGTGAGATACAAAAGCAACACAGCATGGCAGTTACACAGACAGACCCACCAACTACCCGCGTATCTTCCCTTTTCTACAAAAACTCAACTGCAGCTGTTCGCTACTGTACCAAATAAAGCTCCAGTGTTTCTTAAGCCATTATGTGTCCTTTGTATCTCAGTCCCATTCTTTAATTGTTCCTCCTAGCGATTGCATAGCAAAAACAAGGTAGTTGCATTAGATACATGAGCAAGAAAATAAAGTGAAGAATGAATACAAATTTCAAAACAAAGGAGAGAAGCTCAACCACTAATTTCAACACCAGGGTGCTCACCACGCAACATTCAGAAGGCTAAAGTAGAAACAAAATAAGATTTCACAAAAATAGTAAAGATACCGACATGGTCAGTGACTTTCCAGAGAGAGGCTTTGGGTGGGGTCAAATTCTGAACATCTTACATTGTTCTATTTACCAAAATGACAGATACTTCACTACTTGAAAAAAATCGTCGTTTGATTTTCTATCACAAGCGGGATCCAACTTAGGGCCTGCAGTTGGGTTAAATCCATGATGCTATTTATCAGGTATGGTAGACACCGGCCACGGTGACGTTATTATACCATTCTTTTGATTGTGACCACGGATTTAATGAATTACCTACGTATTTTTTGGATCGCAGTAACCAAAACTCCACAAGAAAATAAATAATAAATGATGGCATATGTCTGATCCTGGAATGTTGAAGAGTACCGAACACTGGCTCCTGCAGTTTTCTGACTTATAGAAAGATAGAGACAACTGAATGTTTTGATGGCACTTTGTGACGATAACTCATAACTGTGCCTCAAGCAAACTTCCCTCAAAAAATAAATAGATGGAAAATGTGAACTGGGTCAAAATTGATTGAGAACAGCTTAGTACAATCAGTTTTAGAAATCGATTTAGTTTCCACGCTATCTCAACAAATTTGAACAAAAGGTATATCATGTAGAAGTTAGAAGGATTATATGGTATATCATCTCTTACATTTTCGAGGACAGTGCAGCATCCAAACACTGTAAGAGAATGATGAATGTATCATTCTGAAATGTGAAGCAACATAATATCAACAATATGCTTCCTTCAATATACTACATATATGTGACCAACATTATGGATAATTACTCAACCAATGATGTGGATAATCACATTAACACTAATTACATGGACACAGTAGCAGATAAATGTCAGAACGTGAAAAAATATATTAACTCTGGCATAATTGACTTAACATCTCAGTGACACTAAAAATATCTACCCAAGAAAAAAAGGCAATTCTATAACAGTGCGCAACAGTATGATCCAAATATTGAAATGCACAGAAATCATGCAAATACCCATATAAGGTCACATCCGGCCACTTATGAAGATATACTGAAGCTTTATATTGCATCCAAGTTCCAGCACTTCATGTAGAAAATAATTGGTTCTATGCTGTTTTTCTTGTCCATTTCGTTCTAAAGATAAACAAATGCCAAAGAATAAGTGTATAGAAACTAGAAACTGAAGGATACTTCTATTATGGCAACTAGCACAACAGAAGTGCTACTCAATTATTGCTGCCAGACAGAAATTTTGCACCCAATATTTTTATGGCCAAATAATGATGCATGTGCACCCGAGGGCAGGGTTGTTCAGCATAGTAACTTGAAAAGAACAGATGAAGCACTCACCAGTCGGTCATGAAGTTCAACTATCTTTGAATTGATGCAGTGTCTACATAACAGAGTGAGTTCCAGAAGCTATCGTTTTCATCACATCACCAGCACCATCCTTATGTGACACCACTATTCGGAATCTCCCATGATGCACCCCTACAAAGCACTGACAAAGCCACACAGCTCATTTTCAAGGCAATGCTCAGTCCGTGGAACAACAAAACTGGTTTCAGCAACGTACGAATTGGAACGCAATCAATAGCACCAAGTTACCGAATTGAGCAAGTGGAACATAAATCAACCCACTGGTTCAAACGCAATATCAGAGACAAGTAATGACACTTCTGCTAAATAGCCACAGGTTTATGAAAGCACATTTTCCAATTCTACAAAAACAAAACAACATAGAAAGGGGAAAAACATAGCACCAATTATCATGACAATGACATAACAGAGATCACCAAGAAATACATGCATCATTATATGGTCAATTGCAGCATATTAGTAAATTAATCAAGATCCAATGTTTTCACAAAAGAAACATCACACCTATTTCAGATCAGTCAGATGACATACTAACACCAATCACCAATTTCCGTTCAGCAGCAACACACCTCTAGAGAAACAGAGCGAACTACCACTAGCCACTAAACTACGGCAGCATAGGAATGGAAATTGGAATGCATTCAATAACCACAAGTTACAAAATTGAGCAACTGAAACAAAATTCAGTAGCATACCCACGGGTTCAAAAGCAATAGGCTAATGAAAGCAAAATTTCTAGGTCTACAAAAGCAAAACCGTATAGTAAAGGAAAATGCATAGCATCAATTAGCCTGACATAACAGAGATCACTCAGATAGTCAAACATTGCAGCATACGAGTAAATTAATCAGGATCCAAGGTTTCCCAAGCGAAACACACCACATGATTACTATTTCAGATCAGCCACATGACATACTAACACCATTCACCAACACAAACTTCTAGAGAAACATACGAACTACCACTAGCCACTACACTGACAACTAAGAGATACACATAAAGCAGATCTAAGAGGAGGTGAACTTGGTGACGGCCTTGGTGCCCTCGGAGACAGCGTGCTTGGCGAGCTCGCCGGGGAGGACGAGGCGGACGGAGGTCTGGATCTCCCTGGAGGTGATGGTGGGCTTCTTGTTGTAGCGGGCGAGCTTGGCGGCCTCGCCGGCCAGCTTCTCGAAGATGTCGTTGATGAAGGAGTTCATGATGGACATGGCCTTGGAGGAGATGCCGATGTCGGGGTGGACCTGCTTGAGGACCTTGAAGATGTAGATCTTGTAAGTTTCCACACTCTTCTTGGCCTTCTTCTTGCCCTTCTTCTCGCCGCCCTCCTTGGCGGCGGTCTTCCCGGCGGGGAGGCTCTTCCCAGCCTTGGGCTTCTTCACGGCAGGGGCCTTCTCGGCCTTCTCCGTCGCGGGCTCCTCCTCCACGGGCTTCTTCGCCGCCGGCTTCTTCTCCGCCTTGGGCGCCATCGCTGCTACGGGAGGGAGAGGAGGGGAATTCGCTGGTGGGTTGTGGCGCTGGAAGGTGGGGAATCTTGGATTGCGATGTGGGAAAGGAGGAGGAGGAGCAGGGTGACTTTATAGAGGGAGCAAGGTGGGCGCTGATTTGTGGAGGAGTGGAAGTCCCGGATCGATGACGTGGATGAGTATGATGCGTCCAGCGCTGTTTGGTGTGGACGGCCTGGATGCCTTTCGGCGCGGATCGCAAGCCAAAACGTGCGGGGGAACTGAATTTTTTTTTTTGAACAAGGGGAAGGACCCCGAAGGGTCCAGAGCTGCATTAATCGGTGGGTACAAATATTACATAGAGGACCTTAAAAGAAAAGTAAAATACAACCAAGTCCTCACAAATTACAAACAGGACCTCAAGAAGGAAAAAAGCATTGCAAACAGGTCCCTCTCCACCGAGCTTGACGATGCACTCGACGCCGCGGCCGCCAGCGCCGTCGCCGGGGACAAAACCACTTGGCGATGGCTTGACGAAGAACGCCTCGACGGAGTTGCAGAAGGGCCTCCACAGTGGCACTCCGGCCTGGAGGTTGGAAGATCTGCGGCTCAAACATAGCCACAGGGCAGAGTGGTCACGCCGACCAAAAGTAACCACAGCGGCAGTTCGCTGCGATTTAGGAGCTCTGCCATGAGCAGCCTCGAATCCCCGCCGCGCCAGCCACAGAAGTGCCGACATCCATCCTTTCCTCCCTCCGCCACCTTGACGGCCTCCGAGAAAGGAGCAGAAGCCTGCAACCACCAAGCCAGCACTGCATCCTGGCCCCAGATCGAGATCTGGAGACAAGCCATCGAGCTTATTGATGAAATCGCCTTCGGGTTCTCTACTCCGGCACACCATCCACCGAGGACGTACACCACGAGAAAGAGGATCCAGGATCGAGTCGCTGCTCGGAAACGACCAGATCAGACGAAGGAGGTGAGGAAGAAGACCAGCCTTATTTCGGAGATGCCTGGCACGAACACGCTCAGTCACCACCGCACCTGCCACCGGCGCAGCGCCGCCGAATAGCTCGTCGCCAGGATGCTCCAGATCTGGCCGGAGCGATCTGGAAGCCGACTCCAAGACGCCAAAGAGGCAAACGAGGACAAGCCCCACACCTAAACTAGAACCTAAACTACTCTGTACAGGCCGCGCCGCGTTCTCTCTACCACGCCGGTCGGCACGGCCGCCGGAGAGGCGAGGGGAACGGGCCGGTTTCTCACAGGCGACTCTCAAGTGGACTTGGCGGAGAAGACGAGAGGGGGAAAGTGTGGTCCGGGGGAACTGAATTGAGCCAAATATTTCTGTTGACGCGGTTCGTTAAAGAAAAAATGAGGCTCTTTTTGTCAACAAAAAAAATTAAGATCTACCCTTAAATCAAATCATACTAATCATACCGGCACCAACTCGTATCAACGCTTACGGAAAGAAAGAAAAAAGGAAAGAGAGAGGCGGCGACCTAGGGTTTCAACCCTAGCCGTCGCCGCCGGCGTCATCTGCATATTCATCGTCGCCTTCGTCCAAGAATTGACGGGTCCTCGCCTCCTCTAGTTGCCGCTCTGGCACTAGGAGGGGTGGGGACCTCGGACCTGTGCAGGGCGCTATACAAAGGTCTTTAATGTTAGAGTTTGGTTTTGGTTGTTTTCTTCTTCGTCAATGGAGATGGCTTCGTCTGCAATAAGTGATCTTCCGCGCTTCGTTCGACGGCGTGATCTCCTTTCCGACGTCAATGGTGGCTTTGGAAGATTAAGTTTGTCTAGGTATGGTTCTTCAGATCTTGCTTCGCCAGATCAATCTTGGATTATTTCTTATGGTTGCCGCGAGGAGGATTGTTCTCGCAATATCTATCCCGGCTACTACGTCTTCGGCAATGGCGATTCGTTCTCTCGGCTCCCATCGACGTCGACAAAGTGGTTCAGTTATTTGTCCCTGGAATATCAGTGGTGGTGCTCTTACCGATGTTGTTTGATTAATTTAATGGCTGCGTGCGTGCACAAAGTCTTGCCATTGCGACTCAAAATTAAAAGGGGAGAACCTTCGTTGGTATTCAGGTTTGGTGTATTCGGCGTTGTTCTACGGCTGCCTTCATAAAAATACAAGATTGTGTCATGGAAGAAGAAAGGGATTGAAGATCTCATAGATTTGCTCGTCTCTTTTAGTATTGTTTTTGTAATCGATGTAATCGTGTACTCTTTGCTGGTTTAATATATATGGTAAAATTCAAAAAAAAAATCATACTACTCATTTCCCTAAAAGTTCCGTGAGACGACCAAAAATGGAGGTTGGGGCGCAATATGCAGGAATGAATCCAATGAAATTCAGTTTGCTGCTGCTGGTTCTCTGCTAGCAATTACGGATGCATTACATGCTGAAACAATGGCACTGTCAGATGCTGTACAAGTTGCGGACCAGTTTGGGGTCGGAAGAGTGCTTTTTGAAACTGATTGCATTACTCTCCAAGAGGCTTTATCCACCACGAAATATGATTATACAAAGCTTGGAGTGATCTTCGCCGACCTGAAGTTTAGACTCATCTCTAATTTTATTGATGCTAGAGTTATGTATTCTCCCCTTATTTGTAACAAGCCACCCACTTACCTCGGCCATAAATTGTAAGATACAATTTAACCAAGTAAAAAAATGACCATATCAGCGCATGAACTCGCGGCTTTGGGTGTGGGTGTAGCTCCTGGAGAACACAATATATGCGTGATGAGCCACCCTAATTTTGTAACCCGTCTGGTGACTGGCGATTTTACCGTGTCTTGATGGAATACGAGTGTTCCATGTCAAAAAAATGAGACTATCTTTGTCAACAAAATAATTAAGATCTACCATTAAATCAAATCATACTACTCATTTCACTAGAACTAGTAGGTCCAAAAAAAGTCTACAACGAAACCGTACGAGGTGGCGGTTCCCAATCTTCCCGATCCAAATCCGCCGCCGGTGATTCCACCGCTCCCCATCCTCTATGGTCGTCGTCCCGGTGTCGCGAGGGGGAGGGGAGCTCTGGATCTAGTGTGTGCGTGTGTTTATTCTAAGTTTTTTCCAGGTTTTGAGTTTCCTCCGTCGGCGTCATGGTGGGGCTGATGATGATGGTGCTACTAGGAGTAATGGTCTCTCAGCCCATGCTTCTTCTCGTCGTAGGTGTTGTTGGCGCCGGCGAGAGGCTTGTGGAGTCCAAACTGTTGGAGCGACTTCGATCTGGAGTTGCGTCTTGGCGTGGCGGCGGGGATGAGTCGCTCTTGGAGTGCGGCGGTGTTGACCGCTGCGGATTTGCGGAAGATGGCAAGGGATCCGACCGCCTGTTGAAGGGCGGGGTGGCGTTGGCCCCGGATCCGGCGTTGAAGAGGCTCGGAGGGATCCTCCGGCCGATGTTCATTATCGAACATGATCAGCCTTACAGGTTGGTGGCTATCGCGATCGTTAACGCCTCGTGGCAAGGGGTTTCTTCAACGTCAAGATGTGGATCAACTGCTAGTGCTCTTCATCTTTGGCGACGCCGAAGAACGTGGGTGCTTGATAGTTGCGGCGAGGCGGTATGCAGCAGTACAATCGCTTGTATCCTCCTAGTTTTCTATTACCTGTATTCATAGCAACTCTATATTCGTACTATTATCAATGCAAGTAATGAATGCCTACGGGCGTAAATTGTCAAAAAAAGATAAAGTTAAATGATTTTAAAAAATGATATGCGACCCGTCTTCTTCCCTCCGCCCTCCACCCGGTTCATTCTTCCCCATGGTTGTTACTCCTCATCTCTCTAAGGGCATGTACAATGCAAGGTGCTTATGCAGGTGCTTAGAAGAAAAAACCGTTTTTTGTCTAAGCACCGGTGCTTATGTACTAGACAAATGCTTAACTAGGCACCCCTTCTATAGGAATAGGCATTGGTGCTTATGAAAATGCTTGGTTTATTTTTATAAGCACCTAGCTAAGCACCTTGCATTGTACATGGCCTAAGCATTGTTGGTCGATGCTACTCCGGGGGTCGGTCCTTAATAACCCACAAGTATAGGGGATCGTGTGTAGCCTTTTCGATAAGTAAGAGTGTCGAACCCAACGAGGAGGTAAAGGTAGGATAAGTATTCTCTCAAGTTCTATCAACCACTGATACAACTCTACGCACACTAAACGTTTGCTCTAACTAGGAAATAAAACTAGAGTAACAATACGGGTATGAGAGATAGCTTTGCGAGATAATAAATAACTAGAAAGTAAAGTTAGTTGTTGCAGCAATAAAGTAAACTAAGGAACACTAAACTAACAGAACCATGAGTGTGGAAAAGTGGTGGAAAGTGTGATGGAATTGTCCAAGATTAATTAGTGAAGATACTTGGTTCATTGTCTTCGATACAGTTTTCCATGTGGGAGAGGCTAAATATACATGCACTCGACTATTTGCGATTACACATACTATATAATTGGATTGTTAGCAGGCTCCGCGTAGCTAACAATTCATTAAGGTTTCCTCAACCATAGCATTAAGTTAATGGTCCTCTTACTCCCATACGTGCAACATTCCGGTTCGAGTTCTTAGGTTTCTGTCGCTCCGGCAGAACTACCCCCTTCCTTTACACATACTACAAACCCTATGATGTTGATCCACGCACGCACAAATATAATGGACACCAAAGGATTGTACCATATCAACATACAACTCTAATAAACCAAAGACATTCAACATAGCAATCAAAAGACAAAGAAACTATATAAACATGACATAGATCATAGGATAAACTTTATAGCATCAAACACCATGTTTACATATAGAGCGGTACAGAGGTGTGTGGGAGGATGAACCACTGTATACAAGGAGGAATTGGCGATGAAGATGGCGGTGAAGACGATGAAGGGGGCAGCGAGGAGCGCAGGGCGGCGGTGGCGGTGGCGCGGGGAACTCCTCCCGCGTCGCCGGCATGGAGGGGATGCGCCGCCCCTTAGCCCCCTTCCTTCATGGCTTCTTGGGAGCCCTCCCCCATGGAGATGAGATCCATGGGGGAGGCAAAAACGTGGCTTTGGTGGCTGGAAATTCCTGGGTATGAGGTGTTGGCCACGACCTAGGTTTCCTCCCTTTATATAGCCTCACGGATTTTCGTTATCCCATCTAGGATTTCGGTAGATCGGGCTTATCTCTATTGTCGGGACTCGGAATTGGACGAATTTTATGTCTAGATCGTTCGGCGGAAAATTCCTTTCAACTTTCGCGACTAGACGTTTTCCGTTTGACATCGTCTTCTGGCCGTAACGTGACCATCTCCGAAAAACGTTTCCAGACAGATTTCAGAAAAGTCCCAATTTGACTCCAACAAGGTTTCCTCTTGTATTTTTGGTAATTCCTACACATCAAAGAGTAAAACAAGAATAAGTGGAAGAGGTAGAACCAATCTGGATGGCTGACCATATAGACCATACTGGTAAAACAAAAATATTAGCAACAGAATTAGGGGGATGTAAGGTAGAACCAATCTGGATGGCTGACCATATAGACCTAGCGAACTCGCACTGGAAGAATAAGTGCGTAATGGTCTCGTCATGTTGACAGAAGACACACTTTTTACTTCCGTGCCAATTGCGTTTGGCAAGGTTATCTTTGGTGAGAATTACTCCTCGACGTAAATACCACGCAAACACTTTAGTTTTTAGTGGTATCTTCATCTTCCAAAGTTTGTTATTATAAGAACTATCGACTGGAATTTCGGGTAGAATGAGTGCTCTATACATAGAATCAACCGAAAATTTGCCCTTCTTCGTGAGATTCCATTGAAACTTATCTGGACCTTCCGACAAATGGATTGAATCCAATCGGATGAGAAGAGCATTCCAAGATGCTTGTCGCGTTCCAATTAAACTTCTTCTGAACGAAACATTTGGTGGGAACGTATCCAACACCTTCGCGATCGTATCACTTTTGTTTCGAACAATAGAATATAGAGCCGGATATTGTTCTTTGAGGGTAGATTGGCCAAGCCAAATATCCTCCCAGAAACGAATTTTTGATCCATCCCTAATTGAGAAAGAGCCATGTGGGAAAAAGAACTTCTTTGTAGCCATGAGGCCTGCCCAGAAGTGTGAATCACCAGGTTTCCAAAGAACCTGGGAAACAGCTTGATCTCCGACATATTTTCTTCTAAGAAGGGTTTGCCAAACTCCATCTTCAGAAAGAAGTTTAAATAGCCATTTACCTAGCAGCGCTCTGTTCTTGACCTCAAGGTCATGAACTCCGAGCCCTCCTTGGTCTTTAGGGCAACAAACCACACTCCATTTAGTCAGTCGATATTTTTTCTTCTCACAATCCCCTTGCCAAAAGAATCTAGATCGAAAATAATCCAATCGTTTTAAGACCCCTTTTGGCAGTTGGAAAAATGAAATCATATACAGTACCATGTTCGTAAGTACCGAGTTTATGAGGACCAATCTTCCACCCAGAGATAAGAGTTTGCCTTTCCAGCTATTTAAACGTAATTGAAGCCTTTCCTCCACCCGTTTCCATTCAGCATTTGTAAGTCACTTGTTCCATATCTTGGGACAAGAGGTACCCCAGTTGACGCTCTTGATGATACTGTTATGCTTACAATGATATTTAATTGAACTTGCTTTGTTTCCCAAGTTGAGTAACACATGGTGTAAGTACTTGTATTCAAGGGGCATGAGACATTCAACCCATTCTTTATCAAGCACACTACTCATATTTGCTTTCACTTTAACCTTAATTATTCAAGATGCTATGATAGGGGCAATGAGAGCTTGACACCAATGATTACCTTATTGCAATCATTAACTTAAGTAGAAGAGTTTGGAAGTTGGATGAAACTTATGCATGCTTTACCTCTACTCACATATACATCTTTCCAAAGTGTACACCTATCATATTCAGATTTTCATCTACACTCTATGACCATTGTAGGATGTTCTACTTATCATTATGCATACATGTGTTCCATATTACTTGCTACCATGTTACACTTTGTGAACTATAAATGAACATCCTTGTCTTGAATATTTGATATCACTTCATAAACTATTTGCATATTGCTACTCCTTTGAAGAATGAATCATTTGACTATATGTAGCAATTGTAAAAATCTTTGATATCCATTGTTAAGTATTAAATTGCAAAGTCCATGTTAGTTTTATCATCTTCATACTCGAGGACGAGCATGGATTAAGCTTGGGGATGTTGATGCATGTAAAATGCATACATGAACTTTGCACTTTAATTGCTTATATTCCAATCATATTTGCATCATATAAGGGTTATATCAATGTTTTATAATGATTTTTGGGAATATTCATTTATTTCCTATTTTTATGGAATTAACCCTACACAGGCAGAAAACCCCGTTTTCTTATTTTAATGTTTCAGGGACCCAAACGTCAACGAAATCACCTGGAAATTTACGGGCGTCAATATTTGGAAGGAAGAAGACCTGTGGGCGAAGGAAGCTAGCAAGCGGAGGCCCGAGGCCCAAACGGGGGTGGCCCACGCGGCCAGGTACTGTGGCTGCGTGGGGCCAACTCGTTTGGCCCTCGTGGCTCCGTTGCCATCGATCTTTGCTCCACCGACTTAGTCTTGACCTAAAAACGCCTATAAAAAAGGTCCCCCGACGTTCTCTGGAAGGAGGCGGCAGAGAAACAGAAAACCACGAAACAGAGAGTCAGAAGGCTGCCGCCGGAGAAGATCGGAGGGGGGAAACGCCGCCGGAATCACCTCCGGAGGGCTCCACCCCCCTCCGGCGTGTTCATCATCAACATCTACAGCAAGATCATCTCCATCTCCCCACTGTAAACTCTTGGCAAACATGATGTATGATGCAATATACTTTTCCCTTGATCTATTGTGTCTCTCCATCTATGTTTGAGAAGTGATTTGTTCATGGCAATAGTGAAATAGTTCGTTGTTTGGTTGCATACAAGTTTTGTTATCTTTTATGATTGTCTTGATGTACAATATATGAGTGCACGCATATGTTGGGGAATGCATGTAAGGTGATCACCGGTAAGGTAATGGAGTGAGGGTGACTTGGGAGGACATGTAAACCTGAGACCGAATCATGAAGTTACTTTATTGGGGATATATATAGGGGACCTTAGAACTTAAGGCTATGGTGGGACTTCTATGTCTTAATAACTCTTGTGCAGTCATTTACTTGGCCATAAGAACCATCATAAGGGGTTTAGTTCATTTACTTGGCTACACCTATTTATGGCTCCTTCCTAGAAGAAACAATTAAGACTGAAACATGTGCTTCACTAATTGTGACAACCACACGAATGAAATAACAATTGCTAGAACATTTGCTCCTTGAGATATTTGCTACTTGAGATCTTTGCTACTTGCTACTTTGAGAAACTTGCTTGAGAAAACTACTGAGAGAAACTTGCTCTAAGAAACTTGCTACTAGATAAACCCATTCCACGTCACTTGCTTCCATTAGTTAGATCCTTTCATATTTATTGCTTTGCATAAAAAGCCATATAAGAGGGTTATAGGGCTTTAGAGAATAGATAGTTTACCTTCAGCTCCTCGTGGGTTCGACACTCAAATACTTATCGAATAGTGCTACAGTGATTCCTTGCTCTTGGGGATTATCAACATGTGCTAGAGTTTTTTATTTTTTAAACAGAAGCAAAATTATTTTGAGAGGTGGTTGTTCCTGTCAACGAATGGTAATAGAGTTCTTGATATCTTCCATGCTAAACAAGTTTTGAGAGTGGTTCCGAGATATTTATATTGCACTTTATAATATGCACTTTATATATAGCTTGACACTCCTCCCCACCTTTGCTTACACAAACCATGGCTAACCGAATCCTCGGGTGTCTGCCAACAATCTCATTCCATGGAGGAGTGTCTATTTAATTAATTTATTACAATGGTCTAACCAGCTCTTTGCAAAATTAGTGACGAGCAGATGAAGCATGCAAGTCGGGAAAACTTTATTTAGCATGGAAGATAACAAACCCAACTACTACTTCCTCATGAGCCAAAAACAATGGCACAAAATAAGAAGTATTTTAAAGGTTTTAAAGGTAGCACATGAAAATTTACTTGAAATGGCTTACAAATACCATGCATAGGAATTTATAGTGGACTTTCATAAAAAACTGGGTTCAAGGATGTTGGATGCACGAGCAGCATTCCCGCTCAGTACAAATGGAGGCTAGCAATAGACTGGGAAGCGACAACTAAGAGAGCAATAACTGTCATAATCATGTTTGCGACAAAATAATATTAACCAGAGCATAAGAAATGATATTACCACTTTGAGTCCCAAAAGTTCATAGAGGCTTGATAGACTTTTCTTTGTAGTCATACTGACGTGGGCGTACCCTTCGGGTGGTCCACCATGAGGATATCTGGTGCACATACAAGCTAAGGCCCACAAAGAAGCCCATCAGGAGTCCACGATCAAGGCCCACGAAGGGGGCCCGAGAAGATGGCGTACGTTCCAAGAATAGTAAAACCTAAGTCGGTAGAAACATACCTTACATGTAAACCTAGTCGGTTGCGAATCTCCGAGACCCAGCCTCCTATATAAAGGCTGGGAGGGCCGCCGATCTAGGGCATGCAATACTCATACCACCAAACCCTAGCGAGACTGCCATCTCGCCGGAACACCATTGTACACCTCATATATCAATAATCAGACAAGCAGGAAGTAGGGTGTTACCCTCCGGGGGCCTGAACCTGGGAAAACCTTGCTTGTCAGCCGACGATACTACCAACGCTACCACGTCTCTCCCCCTCAATCTCAACCCTAGGTACCGAACCATGGGATTTGATGTGTTAACACCACGTCAATTGGCGCCGTCTGTGGGAAAGACTAGTGTTGGATCCGCGGTGTCGGCGGCTCCATCGGCAAACGGCAGCTCGCCGACTTCATCGGCTCCATCGCCAAACGGCAACTCGCCGACTTCATCGGCTCCATCGGCAAATGGCAACTCGCCGACTTCATCGACTTCACCAGCAAATGGCAACTCGCCGACTCCATCGATCATCGCGCCGATGTACTTCGGCACCATCGGGTTCAACCCGCACTCGCCAGTCACTCGCCCGGCGTTCGCGGACCTTCACTCAGGTGCAGATCTGACTTTTGGCAACTTCAATTTCCATGTTAGTCGTTGGGGAACACATAACTTGACAGACCCGCGTCGAGTCGCGGCAATCGTATCCGCATCTCCATCAACCGCATCTGCACCGACCATGGCCGCGTCGACGACGCCTGTATCGACTGCAACTCCATCTTCGCCGATGACGCCATCGCCCGCGTCATCGTCGACTGCAAAATTCACACCTTTTTCGTTCGCAGGAGGCGCGTCTTTCTCGACTGCTTCGCCAAGATCTGCGTCAGCATCTCTCGACTCACCAGGCGAAGCCGAGGAGGAGGTCGAGTCCGCCTTCCAGTACGATAGCGACGAACCGCGCGTACAACTCGACGATTACATCGACTCCAACAACTCCACCGACAACGGCAGCGATGGTGACCGGGGCAAAATCTCGCATAACATCCCCTTCCATGTTTGCATGGCTATCGGGGGCACCAGGATAGATCCCGAAACATCTGAGGCTGCCGCTCGCCGCGAGGCACCAACATATCCCTGGACGGTAACCATGCCGGACGGAAGAACAATGCTCGTCATCACGGAGGAGATGGCGGCCAAAGCAAAAAAGGCAATCAAGGAGTGCCTCATAATGCCCGACGACTCGACCTGCGAAGAGCTCGCGACAAACCAGTACCTCATGTGGCAAGAAAACCTTCGGCTGAAGAACTACCGTGCAACACACGACGAACGAAGAAGGCAGGCCAGCGTGTCGAGTGCGCGGCGAGCGGGACTGTCTATACACTCCACAAGACAGACAACCCCGAGGCATCAGTCCAGGACACGACGAATCTCTGAAAGAGACAGAGCGGACCTAACCCGCAACTTGGACCTCTCATTCATGACGCACGACGAAGAGGGGATCCCTATCCCCAAGACAGCCACGGGAGCCCTGCTCTCGGTAGCTACATATCTCAGAACTACACAGCCGCCCGCGGATGATCCCAACGCGGCCCTGCATCGGCAGCAGATCAAATCGCTCAATCTGGCCGCCGCAGCCATAACACCAAGAGCTGAGACTGCGGGAGGAAATACACCACATGGAGGAAGCAGAACCCGCCGCGCGGGAAGTCCACGACGAGATTTGCGGACTCGCGACGATCGCGACCGAGCCGTCACCATCCATGAGGATAGAGACCGCAGACATCGTGACAATGACAGGCAGAGCCGAGGAACTCGACACTCACCACCTCCAGGAGGCGCGGATTTGCGCGACGTCATAACTCAACGTCGAGTTAACAAAAGTCGATCCAGAAGATCTTCTCACTCCTCCAGCAGTGAATCATACTCTGATGATGAGTTCGAGCCTTGCGGATCTTTGTGCTTCAGTCGGCGCATCCGCGAGTCTAGGATGCCCAAAGGGTTCAGGCTAACATCTGAAACACCCAAGTTCGACGGCCGCCAAGAACCGTCATCTTGGCTGGAGGATTACAAGATCGCAGTCTCTTGTCAACGAGGCACAACAACAGCAACAACAGCAATGCAATACATCCATTTGATGTTTGTGGGTTCAGCCCGAGACTGGCTCAAAAGCTTGCCCCGTAGCAAATACGACTCATGGGATAGCTTCACGGAGGACTTCGTCAAAAACTTCGCCGCAACATGCGACCGTCCTGCGACGTTCGAAGAACTGCAAGCGTGCAAGCAGCGATCGGACGAGTCGCTACGATCATACATCTAGCGTTGGACCACCATACGCAAATCCGTGGGCACGGTGTCGGAGGACAGAGCGATAGACGCTTTTACACAAGGCCTTGCCAGACGAGACTTCCGCGAGGCACTCGGAAGAGAGAAGCCGAGCTCCATCGCCCAGCTCATGAAGGTGTCCAACGAATGGGCGGACGGAGAAGATTCGGTGCGAGACAAGGACCGCGAGTCACCACACCGTGACAACAACAGATGGAGTCGCAGAGATAGCCGCGGCAGCGATCGGAGGCGAAAACGCAAATCTCATCACTACGATGATGCGGATGGCGCCGAACTGGTGGCGGCTGGATACATCGACACTCGCGACGAGCGCGACCGCAACGGAGGCCGTCAAGACGACCGTAGTGGGAGTCGACAGGACGACCGCAGAGATAGCTGCGACTATGCTCAGTGCGGCGATGGGTACCGCAAGCGGGAGTGGCGGAAAACCCGCGATGACTCGCAAGATCAGCGCACACCCGCAGAAAAAATAGAGGAAGAGTGCAGATTCCACATGTTCAAGGGTGAGGATGGAAAACTTCACTCAAGACACCTGTTGAAGGACTGCAGAAAATTCACCAGGCTGGCGACCGAGTACGCCCGCCGCTTCCACACACCCCCGCTGCAGCTGCAAACGGAGCTCCTCCAGCACTTCCTGCACCCCCAGCAGTCGGGTACATGGCGGGTGCGGTACATCATCAGCCACGCATAGAAGCTCCTGGCGCGGCAGGGGATCAATACCCCGAACCTCGCGGCCAGATGAACATGATACAGAAGGGACGCCCTCCAACAGGGAGTAAAAACTCATAACTAGCCAAGTCAATTTGGCCACCATGGCACCGCCTGCTGTACCCGAGTACTTGAATGGGTCAGAAACCAGCATCACATTCTCTCGCGAGGATCACCCGCCGGCCGTGGTTCGTCCAGGGCATGCCGCCTTGGTACTCGACGCTCAAATAGGTGGTTTCGCCATGTCCAAGGTCTTCATGGATGGAGGAAGTGGAATCAACATCTTGTTCGCTGACACTCTTCGCAAAATGAACCACTCAACCGAGAACCTGGCAAAATCAGGTAACACCTTCCATGGCATTGTACCAGGCAAAGCGGTCTACCCTCTTGGCACGGTGCAGTTCCCAGTCATCTTTGGCGAGCCAGGAAACTTCAGGACAGAGAAGATCGACTTTGAGGTCGTCGACTGGAAGTCACAATACCACGCCATCCTTGGACGCCCGACGTTCGCTCGGTTCATGGCGGTCCCGCACTACGCCTACCTTAAGCTGAAAATGCCGGGACCCAATGGTATCATAACGGTGAGTGGAAGCTTCCAGCGCTCGGACAGCTGCGACAGGGAGTTCAGCAAAATATCCGAGATGTTCGGCATGCAGGAGCAACTCGCAGATCTCTCCCTCACCAACGACCGCACACTCCTTCCTGAAGCCAAAAAATCGGCACCCGACAATTCCTTCAACGCTACAAATGATACAAGGTCGCAACAGGTGCACCCGACGGATCCATCGAAGATGGTCAACGTGTCATCAAGTTTAACTCCCGCATAGGAAGGCGCTCTCGTCAACTTCCTCCGTGAGAACTGGGAAATCTTTGCCTGGTGCCCAGCCGACATGCCAGGTATTCCCAGAGAATTTGCCGAGCATCCCTTCAACTATTTCCAGACACTCGACATGTGAAGCAGACGATGCGTCGATTCTCCGAACCGAAGCGTGAAGCCATCGGTCAAGAAGTCGACAGGTTACTCGCAGCCAAGTTTATTCACGAGATCAAAAAATCAGACTGGGTGGCAAATCCGTCCTTGTACCAAAAAAGAACTCAGACATACTTCATATGTGTGTCGACTTCACATCCCTGAACAAGTGTTGTCCCAAAGACCACTTCCCGCTACCCCGCATCGACCAGATAGTCGATTCAACAGCGGGTTGCGCGCGTCTATCCTCCACCACCGCCGGGTGGGGCTCGCCCTAGGCCGAACCGACCTAGGCGGGTGGGGCCCACCCGTGCCGAACCGACCTGGCGGGTGGGGCCCACCCTAGACCGGCCCGTCTTGGCCGCCGCCGCCTCCCCCTATGGGCCGCAAGGCCCATTAGGTTGCGGCCCATTAGGGTTTCGGCTGGGGGGAACCTCCCCCCGTTTCGGCACCTCGGCCCACCACCACCACTTGGTGGTGCGGCTACCTTGGTGGGCCCTAGGGCCCATCTTGGTAGCCCCCATGGTGGGCTCCAATTTTATTTAATATTTTTCATAATTATTTATCAATTAAATAAATGAATATTTAATTAAATAATAATTTGTCTAATTAATTCTCATTTGAATATTTCCTTTTACAAAATATTTCACTGAATTAATTTCCTATCATATAAAACACTTTTACATGATCCGGGACACCCAGTGTCCGTCGACAAAATACTCCGGAATAATATTTCCTTCATATATAAACCCTCGGAATAAATCCGACCGTGATAGCAACTTCTATCACAAAACAATCTCTCCGATAAAACCATATCTATCACGCAGACACTATGTCGGTGATACTCTCTCCATGTTCCAGACCAACCATAATACACAACTAACCAATCCTAGTTTAAGCGTGTCCACCCTACAGGTTCGATAACGTGTAGCTATAATTGGATGTTCCCATCCAATCACCGGCCAGGGTCAGATCCCGGGACGATCTGAATAACTACTACCATTATGCGAAGACACTCTGTTGAACCTGTTGGTTATTTAATATATCATTTCCATTACTCGCGATACCAAAACTTCGCCCGAGATATAGATCCGTGGATGTCACCATGAATCAATCATTGATTCATTACATCTTTGTCTATCTCATTAACCGGCAAGTTCCCTTTACTCGTTTCCGTATTATGATATCCCACATGGTGTAACTTCACCGCGCATTGTCTGCAGAACATATTGGATACCTTTATAATACTGAGAGGGCCCAGGGCGTATCTCTCTAATCACCGAGGAGTAATTTCCATCTCAGAACATTAGGATATACACACACCTTGGAATCACCCAGTGACTGCCGTTTTACTACCCAGTTACGGCCATAGTGTTGACAGTACCAAAGTAACTCTTCCAGTATGTATAACCCTAATAACCTCATGGTTACAAGACAAGTTATATAATAACCTTACTGTGATAAAGCTAAGGACAAAAAGACATTTTAACGGAATCTCTTAGCATACCAAAACTTGGGTTACCCGGCCATATTATTATCCAATAATATGCCACTCATTGAAGCTGACATAAACAATGTCCATGACTAGAAAAGCAGTGTCATCAAGCAATCAACAAATTAGCCCGTGAAAGAACTAGGGTATATTTTACGTGTTCACATTCTCTACACGTGCGAGTGTGCTTTCCTCTGAATCACGTATTCAGAAACCACTGCAGTTATAGCATAAAGAATACAAATCATAATTATTGAATCAGATGTATAAATACATTGCCTTTTGGGCATACATCCAACAACAGCCTCATCACTCTTCAAGGTGTGAGCTTCCCTTTCATAATAAGTAGTTTTGACAACCCCCCCCCCCCCCCCGAAGGAGGAGTGTCGAGGACATACTTATTCTTGGCACCCCTAAGTACAAAACTTAGGAAACATACACAAAGAACATACCTAATGGTAGAAAGTGGTTTCTATTTTAATTAGTGCCCCAAGTTATATAGCGGGTGTTACGTGTGTCGATCTACAACAATCTAAAGTTCACTAAGACATGTTCATAATTATTTTTCTAGCACTAGTTAAAGATAAACTAATAATGTGCTCCCACTAAAATATATATTCCCCAAGATCAAATTAGTGTATACGAAATCCATGTCCAACATACGATCAAGTATGGATACATAGCATGTCGTAGCTTATAACGGGTAGGTCAACAGACCAATCACTTACTGCCGTGACTTCCGTTTCATCTTTCGATGGATGTGCTCCGAGCTCATAACTAGTTATGCCCGAACGTCAAGACAACCAACCGATCATGCTGCTAGAATGGTTCGTGCCCGCCTCCCAAACCCTTGGCACACATTACTCGTGGATACACGGCGCACGGTGACAAGCATCTGGTTTGACGCTGCCACGGTTGGATGAGCACGATCTCCTTGATATTGGTTTATAAAGCTTAGATAATTAAATCCGTAGCTCCTTCTGAGGAATCTCCCTAATAATCACATCTACTGCGCAACCAAGGGAAAAGCAAGAAAACAGGTATAAAACATGCACAAGTAAATAACACTTCGTGATGTAGTATAGTCTTCTTCCTTCATCTACCGGTGGCGCCTCCACCAGTGTGGCCATGTCGAGGTTCACGACAAGTGCATGCCTTCTCCTAACCTCCATTATTACCATAGCTCGACGAACAAGGAAGAACGGCACGCCGGCCAGAACAAAACAATGTTAGGCAATAACTCAAACTAAAATTTCGAGACTATACCACATCACCGTTCCTGCAAAACTGAGTTAGACACCTCTAACGTTTGTTTGCATCTTTTATCGTGGCTGTAGGATTCCCAAAACCCCGGAAAAACCTACGGCCCTGTCAAAGCATGATTATTCATGTTGCTAGATTGACCTTGCCGGGTGATTGTCGATCCCAACATTACGAAAACGTTGCGGATCCCAATCTAGACGATTGCCAAAGCACATGACCCCCGTGTGGACCTAGTCCACATGCCCCTTCCGCTATCAAGTCGACGAGGCCAACTATAATAAGATTCGAAGCTACTGAAGCACTTCGTTGGCGCCGACGGGCATATTAGGAGCAGCCGGAAGGTCCGCGGATTGCCAGAAGTTCGAGATCTTACTATGCCGTTGGAAACAAGACAAGACCGCATATTGGGAAGCAACCATAAATAAACTGAATGTTAGAAGATATAGACTTCAATAACATACCCGCACAAACTTATGTGGTGCCCGCACACCATGTGCTCTAGATCAAATATTGTATCTACGCATACACCGCTCTGATACCACTATTGGGTTGCGTGCATGGAAAACAAAAATTTCGCCACAACTTTTGCAACAACCTCCAAGATCTACTATGAAGATACAAGTGACAAGATATGCATATTTGATCCAACTGTAAATTCGTTACCGACACCGTGAAGCGGAAGAGATGTCGATGACGACGTTGATGAAGCTTGTGGAAGAACTCCCTCGGCTAAGCCTAGCCGAGAGAATGTCGTAGACTCCTCGCATCTCGCCTTTATCCAACAGAGTGAGATAGAGTCAACCGTTTCTCAACGGATCACCCCTCTGAGTTTCGCACACATACATCGGATCTAGTCCAGCAGGGCTTCGCCGTCCATGCTTGAAGCACTCACCGCTGGTGTATATGAAGGTGGAGATCTCAACACATGAGAAGGAGGGAGTGAGAGATTAGATCTAGATCTAATCTAATCAGAGAGAGGAAACCTCTAATCCAACTAGAAGAGATCTAAACTTGTGTGTCTCCAAAGGAGAGGGGGTGGGGGTTTATATAGGAGGCCAAGGGGTAGAGAAACTTGGGGAAGGGGAATGCTTTCCCTAGTCCAAGTCGGCTTTGGGAAGGGGAAAGCCTTCCCCTTGCCCAATTCGGTTTGGGGGAGGAGTCCTTGTCCAACAAGGCTCCCCCCAAACCGCCTCCCCCATGGGCTTTTGGCCCATCTAGGGTTTCGGCCATGGGGAGGAACTTCCTCCCCAAGGCGCCTTGGCCCACCCGCCCTAAGTGGGGTGCGGCTGCCTAGTGGGCCCATGGGCCCACTTGGCAGCCCCATTCGGTGGCTCCAATTTATTTAATATTTTTCCAATAATTATTTATTAATTAAACAAATTAATATTTAATTAAATAATATTTTGTCTAATTAATTCTTATTTGAATATTTCCTTTTACAGAATATTCTCCGAATTAATTACTTATCATATAAAACACTTTTACATGATCCGGGACACCCAGTGTCCGCAGACAAAATACTCCGGATAAATATTTCCCTCTTATATAAACTTCGGAATAAATCCGACTAGTGATAGAAACTATTTCTATTACTCCGAGACACCTAGTGTCTGCATAATCCAATCTCTCTGATAAAGATATTATCTACCACACGGAAACCATTCCGGTGATACTCTCTCGGTATCCAGACCAAACTGTCTTAAGCGTGTTTCCCTACAGGGTCGATAACGTGTAGCTATAATTAGATGTTTCCATCTAATCACCAGCCAGGGTCAGATACATAGGCTACATGAATAACTGCTACCATTATGCGAATAACACTCTGTTGAACCTGTTGATAATTAATTCGTCATTCCCATTACTCACGATACTGAAATTACCCGAAATAAAGTATTCCTGATATTTCCATGAATCAATCCCTGATTCACTATATCTCTGTCTATCTCGTTACCGGTAAATTTCCTTTTCTCGTTCTCGTAATCCGATATCCCCCATGATGTAACTTCATCATGCATTGTCTGCAGAACATATTGGATATCATACATACCGAGTGGGCCCTGGAAGTATCTCTCTTTTGACAGAGGAGTAATTTCCCATCTTGGAACATTAGGATATATGCACACCTTCAGAACCACCCAGTGACTGCCGTTTTCCCACCTAGTTACGGCCATGGTTATGACAGTACCAAATTAATTCTTCCAATGTACACAACCCTAATAACCTCATGGTCTAAGGACATGTCATATAATAATCATCTGCGATATTGCACTAAGGACAAAAAGACACTTTGGAATCTTACTTAGCATATCAACGATTTGGGTCTACCCAGCCATATTGTTTCCACCAACAATATGCCACTCATTGATGCTGACATAAACAATGTCCCAGACCAGGAAAACGTGGTCTCTAGCAATCAACGAATTAGTCTAAAAGGCAAGACTATGGTATACTTTATTCTGTTCATATCTCTACACATGCGAGTGAGTTTTCCTCTGAATCACATATTCAGGAGTCACCGCAGTTATAGCATAGAATCATGAAGCATAATTATGAATCAGATGTTAAACTTTATTGCCTTTTGGGCATACATCCAGCAACGATGACTAAGTTTCGCTTGTCATATGCATAGAGATGCAATCCGTCTTACACTAGTTGTGCTAAAGAGTAAAGTCGGTTGGACTGACCCAAAGGATGAGTTGGCGTGTGTATACCGTCATATGAACCAACTCATACAATGGAATAATCCTTAGACCTAAAGTGTTCACTATCCGAGTTCTGGATAAGTCGGCTTTGAGTCTGCCAAACACTATTTGTAACTGGCAGCTATAAAGGTGGTGCTTGGGCCGTCTGTGAACTGATACGTCTCAAACGTATCTATAATTTTTGGTTGTTCCATGCATGTTATATATCATCGCCACATGTTTTTATAATGTTTTTATATCATTTTGGCACATTTTATGGAACTAACCTATTAACAAGATGCCTAGTGCCAGTTCCTGTTTTTTGCTGTCTTTTTGTTTCAAAAAAGCTAGTCGGGGAATTTTCTCGGAATCAGCTCATAATTTACGGGAATTATTTTTACGAAGAAACAAAGACGGAGCCAGGAGGGCGCCTTCAGGGGGCCCCACAGCCCCCAGATGACCCCCAGGCACGGTCAAGGCTGAACCGCGTCTGGGCCCCACCTGGGCGCCTCGAGAACCTTCCGACGCCGCCCTTTCGCCTATAAATTATATTCCTCCCGAAAACCCTAGATACCCGATCAGAAATCCACGAAAAGTTCCGTAGTCGCCGTCGTCGCCAACCCTAGATCGGGAGGGTTCTGAAGCTCTTCCCGGCACTCGGCCGGAGGGGGAGATCATCACCGGAGGCATCTACACCACCATGCCTGCCTCCGGAGTGATGCGTGAGTAGTCCACCACGGGACTACGGGTCTATGGCAGTATCTAGATGGTTGTCTCTTCTCCTTGTACTCCATTGTTTAGATCTTGTGAGCTGCCTAACATGGTCAAGGTCATCTATTTGTAATGCTACATGTTGTGTTTGTGGGGATCCGATGAATTATGGAGCCATGACATTATTGTTCAGTTTATCTATGATATGTTTTATTTATGATATTGCATGCTCTCTGATTCTTGTGTATGCTTTGGCCGAAGTAATTACTTGTGTCGGTAGAGGGAATATTTATGCTAGATAGTAGGTTCATGCCTCTCTTGTCTGAGCTCGAGTTGACAGAAACAATTAAGGATTGAGATGTGTTGTTGCTACTAGGGGTAAAACAGCGATGTTTATTGTATATGTTGTAATCATTGCTTACATTACGCACCATGCTTATTGCAATTATCTGTTGCTTGCAACTTAATACTTTCGGGTGACATGCTGGATAGCGATCCCGGGGTGGATTATTAGTCATAGATGCAGTTGGATAACGGTCTATGTATTTTGACGTAATGCCCATATTAAATGAAACGGTGAACTTTGTGTCATGATAGTATTGTTATATGCCCATGCTTTGTCAATTGACCTGCTGTAATTTGTTCACCCAACATTCTTATCTTTTGGAGAGACACCACTAGTGAACTGTGGACCCCGGTCCTATTTCCCTATATTGTTTATAACCGTTTCCATAGCTTTTCATAGTCATTTGCTCGATGGTCATTTTTGCTCTCATATTATTTTCCACCATAAGTTTAATCATTTGTGTTCAGCAAGCTGATACGTCTCCAACGTATCCATAATTTCTGCTGTTCCATGCTTATATTATACCATTTGCTACATGTTTTATATACACTTCGTATCACTTTTATGCATTTTCTGGGACTAACCTATTAACAAGATGCCACAGTGCCAGTTCCCTGTTTTCTGCTGTTTTTGGTTTCAGAAAGTTACTTCTGGAAATATTCTCGGAATTGCACGAAACAAAAGGCCAGTCCCTATTTTTCCAGCACGTACACGGAGTCCGAAGGAGAGACGAAGGAGAGCCACGAGGTGGCCAAACCACCAGGCGCGGCAGTGGGCCCAGCCGCGCCACCTGGTGGTTTGGGCCCCTCGGGGGTCCGCCGACATCGCCCCTTCGCCTATTTATTCCCCGAGACGCGAAAACCCTAAAACACCGAGCCTTTCATCCAGAACATATTCGCTGCCGCCGCCGTCGTCAACCCTAACTCGGGGGGTTCTGAAGCTCTTCCCGGCACCCTGCCGGAGAGGGGAATCATCACCGGAGGGCTCTACATCGCCATGCCCGCCTCCGGAGTGATGCGTGAGTAGTTCATCCTTGGACTATGGGTCCATAGCAGTAGCTAGATGGTTGTCTTCTCCACTTGTGCCATCATGTTTAGATCTTGTGAGCTGCCTATCATGATCAAGATCATCTTATTGTAATGCTACATGTTGTGTTTGCTGGGATCTGACTTATATTGATACCTATGTGGAGCTGAATATTATATTATCATGTCTATGTCATTTGTGATCTTGCATGCTCTCCGTTACTTGTTGAAGCCTTGGCCGTGAATACTTGTAACTCCAAGAGGGGGTATTTATGCATGATAGTTGGGTTCAACCTCTATTTAACCTGGGATAGTGACAGCAAGTTCTAAGGTTGTAGATGTGTTGTTGCCACTAGGGGTAAAACAGCAATGCTTTATTCAAGGATGAATGTATTGTTTACATTACGCACATTACTTAATGCAATTGTCTGTTGCTTGCAACTTAATACTGGAAGGGGTACGGATGTTAACCGGAAAGTGGACTATTTAGGCATAGATGCATGCTGGATAGCGGTCTATGTACTTTGTCGTAATGCCCAAATGAATCTCATAGTAGACACCACAGCTCACACATGCATGTTATATGCACTTATCAATTGTCAATTGCCCAGCTGTAATTTGTTTACCCAGCATGTTAGTTATCTTATTGGAGAGACACCACTAGTGAACTGTGGACCCCGGTCCATTCTTTTACATCTGAAATACAATCTACTGCAATCATTGTTCTCTACTGTTTTATGCAAACAAACATCATTTTCCATTCGATACGTTTAACCCTTTGTTTTCAGCAAGCCGGTGAGATTGACAACCTCACTGTTAAGTTGGGGCAAAGTAATTTGATTGTGTTGTGCAGGTTCCACGTTGGCACCGGAATCCCTGGTGTTGCGCCGCACTACACTCCTTCACCAACACCTTCGAAGCAAACCTCGTTTTCCTACTGGTTCGATTAAACCTTGGTTTCATACTGAGGGAAAACTTACTGCTGCACTCATCATACCTTCCTCTTGGGGTTCCCAACTGACGTGTGACGTACAAGCATTGTTTCTGGCACTATTGCCGGGGAGATATTCCCTCGTCAACTTAGAGCCACCAACACGTTTTCTGGCGCCGTTGCCGGGGAAAACGAATTGCTTCTGCAAGGGGAGTCTCTCACACCCAATCTCTTTACTTTGTTATTTGTCTTGCTTAGTTTATTTTTATTTAGTCTTGTTTGCTCTCTTTATCAAAAACACAAAAAAATTAGTTACTTGTTTAATTCAGTTTGATTTTGTTTTTCAAAATGAGTACTCCTGAGAACACTAAGTTGTGTGACTTCACTAGCACAAACAACAATGATTTCATATGCACTCCTATTGCTCCACCTGCTTCTACAGCAGAATTTTATGAAATTAAACCTGCTCTATTAAATCTTGTTATGAAAGAGCAATTTTCTGGTGTTAGTACTGATGATGCTGCTGCCCATCTTAATAACTTTGTTGAACTTTGTGAAATGCAAAAGTATAAGGATATGGATGGGGATATTATAAAACTGAAACTTTTTCCTTTCTCCTTGAGAGGAAGAGCTAAAGAATGGTTGCTTTCTTTGCCTAGAAATAGTATTAATTCTTGGACAAAATGCAAAGATGCTTTCATAGGGAAATATTATCCTCCTGCTAAGATTATATCCTTGAGAAGTAGCATTATGAATTTTAAACAACTTGATAATGAACATGTTGCTCAAGCTTGGGAAAGAATGAAATCTTTGGTGAAGAATTGTCCCACTCATGGACTGACTACTTGGATGATCATCCAAACCTTTTATGCAGGATTAAATTTTTCCTCAAGGAACTTATTGGATTCAGCCTCTGGAGGAACCTTTATGTCCATCACTTTAGGTGCAGCAACAAAGCTACTTGATGATATGATGATCAACTATTCCGAATGGCACACCGAAAGAGCTCCTCAAGGTAAGAAGGTAAATTCTGTTGAAGAAACCTCCTCTTTGAGTGATAAGATTGATGCTATTATGTCTATGCTTGTGAATGGTAGATCTCATGTTGATCCTAATAATGTTCCTTTAGCTTCATTGGTTGCTCAAGAAGAGCATGTTGATGTAAACTTCATTAAAAACAACAACTTCAACAACAATGCTTATAGGAATAATTTTGGTAGCAACAATTATAAGCCTTATCCTTCAAATGGTTATGGCAATTCTTATGGTAATTCCTACAGCAACAATAGAAGTGTGTCCTCTGATCTTGAAGCTATGCTTAAAGAATTTATTAGCACACAAAAAGCTTTCAATAAAACTGTTGAGGAAAAGTTTGAAAAAATTGATGATCTTGTCTCTAAAGTTGATAGTCTTGCTCATGATGTTGAAATTCTAAAACTGAAAGTTATGCCTAATGAAGTTAAAGATATAAGTCATTTGCTACAGCAAATGCCATCCAAGTTCGAATTGATAATAATATTAGGATGTTGGCTGAATTGCATGCTAGGTGGGAAAAAGAGGAAGAACTTGAAAAAGAGAATAGTATAGTTAGAGTTTGTACTATCACCACCACTAGTAATGCTAATGTTTCACATGCTAGTAAGCCTCCTACTATTGATGGTAATGTTATTGGTGTTGGTAATGTCTCTACTACTTCTGCAAAGCGTTTGAAATTGCCTAAAACTGCTGAAACTTTTTCTGATAAAAGTGCTGAAATTTTTCAAACTATTGGAGACAATGGTTCCACCACCATTGACAATAATGATTTTGATTTTGATGATTGTAACATCTCTGAAGTTATTATGTTCTTGCAAAAATTAGCTAGAAGTCCCAATGCTAGCACTATTAATTTGGCTTTTACAAAGCATATTACAAATGCTCTTTTGCAAGCTAGGGAGGAGAAGTTGAAACTTAAAGCTTCTATTCCTAGGAAATTAGAAGATGGTTGGGAACCCATCATTAAGGTAAAGGTGAATGATTTTTATTGCAATGCCTTGTGTGATCTTGGTGCAAGTATTTCGTTTTGCCCAAGAAGCTTTATGATATTCTTGATTTGCCACCTTTGGAACATTGTTATTTGGATGTTTTTCTCGCTGATAATGCTATGAAGAAACCTTTGGGGCGAGTTAATGATGTTTTTATTACAGTAAACAATAACCTTGTCCCCGTTGATTTTATTGTTATGGATATTGAATGCAATGCATCTTGTCCTATTGTTTTGGGAAGACCTTTTCTTCGAACTGTTGGTGCCATCATTGATATGAAAGAAGGTAATATAAGGTACCAATTTCCTCTCAAGAAAGGTATGGAACACTTCCCTAGGAAGAGAATGAAGTTACCTTTTGACTCTATTGTTAGAGCAAGTTATGATGTTGATGCTTCTTCTCTTGACAACACTTGATTTTCACTTTCTGCGCCTAGCTGAAAGGCGTTAAAGAAAAGCGCTTATGGGAGACAACCCATCGTTTTTATTTGCTGTTATTTTTGTTTTCTTTGAGTCAAGGAGTTTTGTTACTTCTGTAGCAACTCCTTTGTATCTTTATTTTATCGCAATGTTGTGCCAAGTAAAGTTCTATATTGAAAGTTGATGCAAGATTTGGATTTCTGCGCAGTGACAGATTTTTAGCTGTCACGGATTTGAGCTTATCTCCCTGTAGAAAATTCAAAAAATTCTGAGAAAAATCACGCATATTCCTGAGATATGTACGCAACTTTCATTATTTTAGGCCAGATCCATCTGAGCAACTTAAGTGCCTCGAAAAAATTCGTCATTCCAGACTGTTCTGTTTTTGACAGATTCTGCCTTTTGTTTTGCATTCGCTCTTTTACTGTGTTTGTGTGGATTTCTTTGCTCCACAAAGCATTGGTGGCTGTAGCTAATGTCCAGAAGCTTTGGGATTGATTGTATCATTACAGAATATGAGAATTTTTGATTATGCACTAACCCTCTAATGAGAACTGTCTTGAGTTTGGTGTGAAGGAAGTTTTCAAGGATCAAGCGAGAAGGGTGATATTATGTGATCAAGAAGAGTGAAAAGCCTAAGCTTGGGGATGCCCCCGTGGTTCATCCCAACCATATTCAGAGAGACTCAAGCGTCTAAGCTTGGGGATGCCCAAGGCATCCCCTTCTTCATCAACAAACTTATCAGGTCATCTCTAGTGAAACTATATTTTAATTCTTTCACATCTTATGCGCTTTACTTGGAGCGTCTGTGTGTTTTTATTTTTGTTTTTGTTTGAATAAATTCGGATCCTAGCAATCCTTGTGTGGGAGAGAGACACGCTCCGCTTTTTCATGTGAATACTCATGTTCTTCACTTATATTTGTTGAGTATTCTTAACTAGCTACTGCAGTGCTTTTAGCTCCTGTTTTTCATGCATCTCTTCGAGCTGTTAGCACTTGTTTATAAATACTCTCTTGCTGCATTATATTATCATTTGGAGAGTTTATGTTTAAATAAATTATTGGTGTTTGTTTGGAAGAAAGAAAATGCTACATGTAGTAGTTGGTATTGGAAAAGACATATGCATTCTTGTAGATCATTGTCTTGTTTTGATTTGATGCTTTGCAATTGTTTTGAGCTCTCAAGTAGATCATGTTTAAGCTCTTGCATCATGTAGTTAAAGCCTAGTAGTGGAGAACTACCGTAGAGCTTGTTGAGACTTGGGATGCATATTTGTTCTCTCTAAGGTCTAGATATTTTCTGGTAAAATGTTTGAGCAACAAGGAAGACAGTGTAGAGTCTTATAATACTTGCAATATGTTTTTATGTGATTCTTGCTGTACCGGTTTATACTTGTGTTTGCTTCAAACAACCTTGCTAGCCTAAACTCTGTACTGAGAGGGAATGCTTCTCGTGCATCCAAAACTTGAGCCAAAACCCATGCCATTTGTGTCCACCATACCTACCTACTATGTGGTATTTCCTGCCATTCCAAGTAAATATTTCATGTGCTACCTTTAAACTATTCAAAACTTTATTACTCCTTATTTGTGTCAATGTTTTATAGCTCATGAGGAAGTATGTGGTGTTTTATCTTTCAATCTTGTCATTTACTTCTGACAGACTTTCACCAATGGACTAGTGGCATATACATCCGCTTATCCAATAATTTGCAAAAAGAGCTGGCAACGGGGTGCCCAGCCCCAATTAATTACAACTTTCATTAATAATTCTCTTCACATGTTTTGCCCTGATTTATCAGTAAGCAACTTAATTTTGCAATAGACACTCCTCCATGGTATGTGAATGTTGGAAGGCACCCGAGGATTCGGTTAGCCATGGCTTGTGTAAGCAAAAGGTTGGGAGGAGTGTCATCTATAAAGAAACTAAAATACATGTGTAAACAAAAGAGAAGAGGGATGATCTACCTTGCTGGTAGAGATAACGTCCTTCATGGGAGCCGCTCTTTGAAAGTCTGGTTGACAAGGGGGTTAGAGTGCCCACTACCATTCGTTGACAACAACAAACACCTCTCAAATACTTATTTTGTGCTCTCTATATGCTTTCGAAAACTTAAAAAGCTCTAGCACATGATTTAATCCCTGCTTCCCTCTGCGAAGGGCCTATCTTTTACTTTATGTTGAGTCAGTTTACCTACTCCTTTCTATCTTAGAAGCAAACACTTGTGTCAACTTTGTGTGCATTGATTCTTACATATTTACTTATTGCACTTGTTATATTGCTTTATGTTGACAACTATCCATGAGATATACATGTTACAAGTTGAAAGCAAATGCTGAAACTTAATCATCCTTTGTGTTGCTTCAATGCCTTTTACTTTGAATCTATTGCTTTATGAGTTACCTCTTATGCAAAACTTTTTGATGCTTGTCTTGAAAGTACTATTCATGAAAAGTTTTTGCTTATATGATTCATTGTTTACTCTTTATCTATTTGTTAGCAAACTATAGATCATTGCTTTGAGTCACTTCATTCATGACATGAGCCTTGCAATATATTGATCAAGATTGTGTGAAAGCATGTCTCCTCAGAAATTATTTGTTGTTATCGTTTTACCTACTCGAGGACGAGTAGAACTAAGCTTGGGGATGCTTGATACGTCTCCAACGTATCCATAATTTCTGCTGTTCCATGCTTATATTATACCATTTGCTACATGTTTTATATACACTTCGTATCACTTTTATGCATTTTCTGGGACTAACCTATTAACAAGATGCCACAGTGCCAGTTCCCTGTTTTCTGCTGTTTTTGGTTTCAGAAAGTTACTTCTGGAAATATTCTCGGAATTGCACGAAACAAAAGGCCAGTCCCTATTTTTCCAGCACGTACACGGAGTCCGAAGGAGAGACGAAGAGAGCCACGAGGTGGCCAAACCACCGGCGCGGCAGTGGGCCCAGCCGCGCCCCTGGTGGTTTGGGCCCCTCGGGGGTCCGCCGACATCGCCCCTTCGCCTATTTATTCCCCGAGACGCGAAAACCCTAAAACACCGAGCCTTTCATCCAGAACATATTCGCTGCCGCCGCCGTCGTCAACCCTAACTCGGGGGGTTCTGAAGCTCTTCCCGGCACCCTGCCGGAGAGGGGAATCATCACCGGAGGGCTCTACATCGCCATGCCCGCCTCCGGAGTGATGCGTGAGTAGTTCATCCTTGGACTATGGGTCCATAGCAGTAGCTAGATGGTTGTCTTCTCCACTTGTGCCATCATGTTTAGATCTTGTGAGCTGCCTATCATGATCAAGATCATCTTATTGTAATGCTACATGTTGTGTTTGCTGGGATCTGACTTATATTGATACCTATGTGGAGCTGAATATTATATTATCATGTCTATGTCATTTGTGATCTTGCATGCTCTCCGTTACTTGTTGAAGCCTTGGCCACGTGAATACTTGTAACTCCAAGAGGGGGTATTTATGCATGATAGTTGGGTTCAACCTCTATTTAACCTGGGATAGTGACAGCAAGTTCTAAGGTTGTAGATGTGTTGTTGCCACTAGGGGTAAAACAGCAATGCTTTATTCAAGGATGAATGTATTGTTTACATTACGCACATTACTTAATGCAATTGTCTGTTGCTTGCAACTTAATACTGGAAGGGGTACGGATGTTAACCGGAAAGTGGACTATTTAGGCATAGATGCATGCTGGATAGCGGTCTATGTACTTTGTCGTAATGCCCAAATGAATCTCATAGTAGACACCACAGCTCACACATGCATGTTATATGCACTTATCAATTGTCAATTGCCCAGCTGTAATTTGTTTACCCAGCATGTTAGTTATCTTATTGGAGAGACACCACTAGTGAACTGTGGACCCCGGTCCATTCTTTTACATCTGAAATACAATCTACTGCAATCATTGTTCTCTACTGTTTTATGCAAACAAACATCATTTCCATTCGATACGTTTAACCCTTTGTTTTCAGCAAGCCGGTGAGATTGACAACCTCACTGTTAAGTTGGGGCAAAGTAATTTGATTGTGTTGTGCAGGTTCCACGTTGGCACCGGAATCCCTGGTGTTGCGCCGCACTACACTCCTTCACCAACACCTTCGAAGCAAACCTCGTTTTCCTACTGGTTCGATTAAACCTTGGTTTCATACTGAGGGAAAACTTACTGCTGCACTCATCATACCTTCCTCTTGGGGTTCCCAACTGACGTGTGACGTACAAGCATTGTTTCTGGCACTATGCCGGGGAGATATTCCCTCGTCAACTTAGAGCCACCACAAGCCGAGAGATTGACAACCTCACTGTTTCGTTGGGGCAAAGTAGTTTATTCGTGTGTGCGCAGGTCCATGTCAAATGAATCTTTTCTGTGCCATTGACACCTTGCAGAAGCCTTTTCCAAGTCCTACTGGTTTGATAACCTTTGGTTTTGCCAATCAAGGAAATCTGCTGCTACGCTACATCATACTTCCTCTTGGGTTCCCAGCGAATGTGTGATCTACGCCATCATGAACCAAGCTGCGCGAAGTGGTTCACTAAGACGGGATTTGCCCCTCCATCATGGAGAGATATTCTCAGGCCCTCTCGTGTGATATGATTTGGAAGTATGGCCATGTGCGATCCCGGTTAAGTGTTAACCGAATCGATCTAAGGTGTTAGTCGAATTAAGTCACATATAACGAAACGAGAAGAGTTAAGCCACGTAAGCATGACAAGTACTAGCTTGCGACTTATCCACAATATCGTGAGGCAAAGGGAATTGGAAAAGACAGTCACATTGGAAAGGCTGCTTATCAATATTTGGGAGGCGACACGCTTTGGTAGGCAATGACGGTCTATCAGTTCCGAGTATGATTCAGAACCGTGTCCGGCTTATTGGAAGCCTGCATGGTCACACACATTAAAAGGTTGGAGTAAAGGCGATACGATCCGAGCAAAGCCGACAAAGGTTGGACCCAGTGGCGGAGCCAGGAATTGAGACGAGGGGGGGCGAACACATACGTTTTAAAAAATTAAGCCACAAAAGCGAGTCTATTCAACAAAATCAAGATTTCATGAAGATTCAGTATTCGTAATTCATAAAGTACAACTACCAGTGACAAAAAAATAACAGAAAGATAACTAAAAACTACTTAACATGGACTCCTGGAGTGTCCTTCATGTTCAAAAACTCTGCCTAACATGCTCCTGCATGATCAAAAACTAGTAACTCCGAATTGCAGGATCGGTAACAACATTTGCTAGATCAAAAACTTCATGAACAATAGCTTCTAGAGTGTCCTGAAATATGACATCCAAAATGCAGTGTTTTGCTACAACAATCAGTCTCCTCACTACAATAGACATCAAAACTGGTCAAAATTGAAATCTGCAAAAACTGCTCTTCCCTCGCTGCTGTGCAATTTCTAGACGATGCTACGGCCGCCGCCGTCGCCGCTGCCTGCGCTGCTGCTTCCTCTGCTGCCTCCACGTCTGTTGCAAGAGCTTCCGAATCCTGGTCCTGCTCTCGTCCACCGTCGGCGCCCGACTGCAGCAGCTCGGCTGCGGTCTGCTGATAGAGGAGCGGTGCCGCCGGCGTGACACAGGGCAGGGAGTAGCCGCGTCCGCGTGGGGCGGTGTCGCCGGCGTGGCTGGCTGCTGTGGTCTGCGCACAGGAGGGCGGCGCCGCAATGGCGGATCGAGGAGGAGCAGGTTGGGGATCGAGGAGAGGAGAAGGTTGCAGCCTCTAGCTGGTGGCGGAGTGGGAAGGTTGAGGAATCACCCAGCTGTAGTTACAAATTTCGACCGTGTTGGGGGGGGGGGGGCGGCCGCCCTCCTCGCCCCCCTGGTGGCGCCGCCACTGGTTGGACCTAAGCCGGCAAAAGGTCAACGGTGTGGGTAGGACCCACGAAGACCAGGACTAGGGTTTTGGGGATGTGGGATGCATGGGTTGCGTCCCCTCACATGCTCCCTATATAAAGGGGTGGAGGGCGGCGACACCAATAGAGCCAACCTAGTGAGTGGAAGCAGCAGCCACATTTGTGGTGCCACTTACACACCGAGACACCACCGCCTTCATCCCGTAGTGTCGCACGAACCTAGCAGTTCACCGGCGCTGCTCCACCTTTTACGTGTGGATAACGGCAGAGGCACTGCAGTTGTGGCGCAGGAGAGACAAGTTCGTCTTTAACTTTGCCGGAGCAGGGACGCGAGGACGTGGGACGACAAGGCTTCATGTCACCAAGCTTGACACGCCACAGATTCGGCAGCTGCGCGTCTAAGCGGTGAGTTCTTTTGTGGTCCATCTCCATGGCTGGATGTTGGGAGGTTTTTCGCAGGAAAAGTTTTATCGTGCGGTTCGCCATCGTAGCTCTTCCGTCGACCCTCCCAACATGGGGTAGCAAATTGCCTCTCATATACCGTAATGCATGGGCACACCCAGATATTAAAATGGAGATTACCTACTACACAAGTAAAACATGTTGTATACTCTTGCACTTTATCCTTAGCTTCACCAAAATAAATAAAAATCATTTGTATGAAAATTATTAACTTTTAAACAAGATAATTGCTAAAAAATACACTATGAATTAAATTCCTAGGACTACCTAAATCATCCTGGAACATATAATCATGTCGGTGTAATGTAACAAAGTTACTCCTCCATCTATCAATTATTTTACTACCGTCCCCAAAATTGTTCTGTACTGCATTTTTAGTCAACATTTTTATAACATATACTGTTGTATTAAACAGAACTGGTGACATTGGGCCTCCTTTCCTAAGACCCTTTTCTAAATTGAAATGAAGGTGTCTATCATTATTCATCAATGCAACTTACATGAGCTACTCTGCTCATAACCCAATAATAAATTTAGCAGGAAAACCCTTATACCGTTACTCGCGCAGCCGCCGTTTCCAAGGGGCCGCGGAATTACGTAGAAAAGAGGGGCCGCAGTGCAAAACCCCAGTTGGCTTACGAGCTACGCTTTCTTCTCTGTCTTACTCTCCCCTCCCGTACGTTCCATTTAGAGAGAGAGAGAGAGTGGTTCATCTCCTCATCATCTGCGTGCTCAGACTCAGAGAGAGAATCATCAAAAAGCAGAGACGGAGTGGTTGGGTGGGTGGAATGCAGCACACCGCCAAGGCTTAGCTAGGGTTTTCCTCCCCCATCTCTCGCCTCCCCGCGCCGCCGCCGCCCGATCGCCGCCATGATCGGCGGCGACGACGAGAACGGACCGGAGGCCCAACCTCCCACCCGTACGGACACCGCCTCCCCTCCTCGCCACTGATCGCGCCCCTTCTTCGCCCGGCCTCGGGAGGAGGCTGCTCGGCTCCATCCGCGCCCTCGCCCTCCCCGCGTCCCTCCCGCCGCCGCCGCCCCAAGGTCGGCCTCGGCCTGCTGCTCCATCTCAGGCCCGACCACCCTCTCCTCCACCCACAACCCCGCCCGCCTCCCGTCTCGGTCCGCGTCCGAGGACCCTCTCGAGGAAGATGCTGCGCGGAGCGCACGGCCTCACGCCGACGCGGGGCCGCGCTCGCCGGACAGGATCGCCGACGCTGCTGCTACGTCGCGGTCCGACCCGACCAACACCATGTTCAGCCAGTGGGCCGCCAAGAGGGCTCCCCGCCTCCTCCAGTACCTCAGGCCAGCGGCGGACACGGCCGGTGACCAGGATGGGGCAAGCCGAGGAATTCCGTGCGGGCGACGAGTCAAGCCCCACCCACGTCGCGTCTCCGCCCGAGGACGAGTCAACCGCAACCGACGTTTCGCCTGCGTCCGAGCCTCTGGAAGATGCTGCCGAACGGCCTCACGCCGCCGACGCAGGCCTGGACGCTCTGGTGGACCGATACAGGCCCAGCGACCCTGCTGCAGAGAGTGCGCCGGCCAACACCCCGTTCAGGCAGTGGGCGTCCAAGAGGGCTCCCCACCTCCTCAGGCCGGCGGCGGACGCGGCCGGTGACCAGGAGTCCGGCCTGGTGGATGGGCAGCAAGCCAAGGAATTCCGTGCGGGCGACGGTCAGTGCCCACCTACGTCGCGTCTCCGTCTGATGACGAGGAGGACGAGTCAATCGCAACCGATGTTTCATCTGCGTCCGAGGAGGACTACCCTCTGGAAGATGCTCACGCCGCCGACGCAGAGCCGCTCCAGCACCTCAGGCCGGCGGCGGACGTGGAAGAAGACCGGGATGATGACGAGTCAAGGGTATCCCAGGTTTCGTCCGCGTCTGAGGAGGAGGAGGGCGACCCTCTGGATGCTGCCAAATGGCCTCACGCCGCCCAGGGTGACGCCGGAGCTGATCTTGCCTTGGAAGATCACGATGCTACTGCTGGGGATGATCAAGTAGAGAAGGTGCTGCAGCAGTGCACCGGTGATCAGCTGAGAGCTGCCAGGGATGATCAGGAGGTGGTACAGCAAGGTGCCATCCACCCAAGGGATGAAACCACATGTGACATTGCTGCTGAGGATCAAGAGAAGGTGGGATCAGTCGAGAATGTTGATGCTGTGGAAGGCCTGGAGTTGGTGCAGCAAGATGCCATTGACAGAAAGGTGAAGGCACAGATGGCACTGCTGCCGAGGATCAAGACAAGGCAGGGGAGCAATGTGACACTTATGGATTGGGAACAACTGAGAATGGTGGTGCGAGGATGATCAGGAGGCGGTGGAGCAATGTGTCATCGATAAAGAGGGTGCGGCCATGGATGTTAATGCTGTCAAAGAAAATGAGGTGGTAGGGCCAACTGTCATGGAGGAATGCGTGCAACCATAGATGACATTTCTGCCGAGGATCAAGAGAAGAAAGTGGAGCAATGCTCAACTTATGACTCGGAAACAATCAGAATGGTGATGATGTGGAAGATCAGGAGGTGGTGGAGCAAGGTGCTGTCTACAGAGAGGGTTTACCATTGACCATGATGATTATGTCGAAGACCACAAGGTGGTAGAGCAAATTATTGTTGAAGAATGCCCGCTACAGATGACATTGCTGTTGAAGATCAAAAGAAAGTGGTGGAGCAATGTGCACTTCACGAACCAAGAGCAACTAAGGATGAGTACATTGTCGAAGAAAAGGAGAAGGTGGAGGATCAAGAGAAGAAAGTGGAACAATGCGTAACTTATGACTCGGAAACAATCAAGAATGGTGATGCTGTGGAAGATCAGGAGGTGGTGGAGCAAGGTGTTGTCTACAGAGAGGGTTTAATCATTGAACATGATGATTATGTCGAAGACCACAAGGCGGTAGAGCAAAGTATCATTGAAGGAATGCCCACTTCTACAGATGACATTGCTGTTGAAGATCAAAAGAAAGTGGTGGAGCAATGTGCACTTCACGAACCAAGAGCAACTAAGGATGAGTACACTGTCGAAGAAAAGGAGAAGGTGGAGGATCAAGAGAAGAAAGTGGAACAATGTGTAACTTATGACTCGGAAACAATCAAGAATGGTGATGCTGTGGATGATCAAGATGTGGTGGAGCAAGGTGTTGTCTACAGAGAGGGTTTAACCATTGACCATGATGATTATGCGAAGACCACAAGGTGGTAGAGCAAAGTATCATTGAAGGAATGCCCACTTCTACAGATGACATTGCTGTTGAAGATCAAAAGAAAGTGGTGGAGCAATGTGCAGTTCACGAACCAAGAGCAACTAAGGATGGTACACTGTCGAAGAAAAGGAGAAGGTGGTGGAGCAAGGTGCCATTGACAAACAGTGTGCAACGAACATGGATGTTGCTGTGAAAGATCAAGATAAGTTGATGAAGCAACACATCATCGACAATCAGGGTAAAGTGCCCATGGATGATATTGTGCTGAAAGACCGTGATAAGGCAGCGGCACAGTATGCCAGTGATGCGATAATAACATACAGGGAAGATGATCATGTGGAGGAACATAATACGGTGGGGAATCAAGTGTCATCGACGAAAATGGCAGAACCAAGGATGATATTGATGTAGAGGAACACGACTATCTAAAGGAACAAGTCATCGTTGACAACTGGGGTACACTCAGTGATGCTACTGCTTTGGAAGATCAGAAGAATGAGGCTGAGATATGCAACAGTGGTGAACAGATAGCAGACAAGAACATGTATGCTGTTCACATGAAGGGGAGCATGTTGGAGCAAAGGACTGGCGGCAAACAGGGAGCAACAAAGTCTGATTTTACTGTTGAAAAGCACAAGGATGTAGTGGAGCGTGTTTGTCATGAATGGGGTGCACTGATGATGATCTTGCTATGGACATGGCAGCTTCTCAGAGTATCAGAGAAATTTCATCTTCTGAGTGGTTTCAGCGACAAATGGCAGTGATGGGGGTATAGCAAGGAGAAGATTAAGCTGCCCATTAGGTATCCTCAAAGGCCTGGGAAACTGAACTGCCCCTTTTACATGTCAAAAGGGAGCTGCTCGTACGGGTGGTCATGCCAATTCCATCACCCACCGGTAAAATTTACGTCACTTTACTATCATTTGATATATTGTTCTTTAATTTTTGGGCAAGAAAACTTGGTTTGTTTGTTTACTTAGTAGAATGCTGCAATTTTGCTTAGCACTATAGGTTGTGGTAATTATTTCTGTCATACCCTTGCCATCTGTCTTTGAGCTTGGTAGATAGTACTGTGATCTGTATTTCAGTACATTAAGCACACACCAGCAGCCCCTGTATGTTTGTTCCACTTAGATGATATATGTGAGTAGAATGCCGAACAACATGCTCTTTTCTGTATAAGAATGTAGTCTATCACACCCTTTCTGGTCTCCAAATAAACAGTTGATGTAGCGATATTAATTTTTATCTGCCGATAAATGTAGTGGACAATTGAAAGGCAGATTATATACCTTGTTCGCTAGTTTTTTCATGAGCTATTTAGTAAGTTATGTTCCTTATTTGTGTTGATGTTGTCATTGCTACAGCTTAAAGCCAATCAGATGGTTCTTGGTGTCCCTCTGAACAAGGAAATCATGGCGTTGCAGAAATTCTGGAACTGAACCGCATTGGCCTCCCCATACGAGAAGTATGCTTATGATTTATTTTCATCTATTGAAGTTGGTACTTATGATTTATATTGGAAAATGCAGAAACTGATTTTTTTTTGTCTACTTTTCAGGGAGCAAGAAATTGCACCTACTATATGCGGAATGGTGCTTGCAGATATGGCAAACACTGTCATTTTAACCATCCAGAGCATGTCATTGATGCTCAGTTCTATGCACCAACAGGGTGGGAGGATAATGCTTTGCAATTGGAGAAATCTTCTGACCATACAACATTAGATGTCACATCGCACTTGAAGAAATCTTCTGATGATGCAACCTTGGATGACACATCGCAGTTGAAGAAATCTTCTGATGATGCAACCTTCGATGACACATCATACTCAAAGAAGTCTTCTGACCATGCAACCTTGGATGACACGGCATACTCAAAGAAGTCTTCTGACCATGCAACCTTAGATAACTCGTCGTCTCGCTCAGAGGTCCTGCCACCAAACATATTCAGAATGCTTCTACCTCCCCAAAAAGTACTGCCTAGTACAGAAGGAAAGGTGAAAAAGGTACATATGTGATGTTTAGATTTGTATTTGCACATATCGCTTGCATATTGCTACTATTGTGACACCGTACTGTGTACTTTTCCTAGACTAATGACTGGTCTGTGCCTTTCTGATAATTTCTTACCCTATCTGCTGTATGTAGGATTCAGAATGGCCATCTACCTCGGATGATTACGATGGTTGCTATTCAGCAGATAGTTCAGATGGGCCTTTGTGCAAGCAGGAGCCTGTGCACAGTTCAGATGGGCCTTTGTGCAAGCAGGAGCATGTGGATTACCCTGAGAGGCCTGGCAGACCAGAATGCCCTTTCTATATGAGGTTCGGTGATTGTAAATTTGCATCAGCATGCAAATATCACCACTCAAAAGAGAAATACCCAACTAGATACCATCCGAAAGTTCCATCGCTGGGAGGTACAAACAGAATATCCTGAGATACCTGGGGAACCAGAATGCCCCTTCTATATGAAAAACGGGTTCTGTAAATTTGGGGCACAATGTAGGTTTAATCACCCAAAGGATTCGAGTACAGGCAGAGCCCAACGAATGCAAAAAAATCTGTTGCCACTAATGAACTTCATCAATCTACCAGAATCGCAGTAGAAGATCATGTGCCCCAGCAACAGCAGTATCCTGAGAGACCTGGTCAGCCAGACTGCCGATACTACCTGCAATTTGGGAAATGTAAATTCATGTCTGCGTGTATATTTCACCATCCAAGAGATGGACTTCCAGTTGGGTCGAATCCCTCAGGTGCAGCTCACTCTGATCAAATTGGACCTGAAACACATGACATGCCAGAATGCCCATTCTTTATGAAAACTGGGAAATGTCAGTTTGGGTCAGCATGTGAATTTCATCATCCCAAAGATATATGTTCAACTACAGAGGTATGTCTTTATCATTATTTGATGTTCAAGTAAACACAATTTATTCAATCATAACTAGTTTTCAATCGTTCCCTTCTGTCTGGCTGATCCCTGTTGGATTATTAGCTGATAGAGATCTTGACCATCGTTGACACTTATGCAAATAGAAACTAAATAACTTCTGTGTGTGCAGATCTCAGAACTCTTGTTCAGGTTGCTGTGAGTATGTTACTATTGATATGCTTGTGTGTGTGTACATGAGACACTTTTGTTGTCCAATGTACTACCTCCTTGTATGAATGAAGTCTATTTTGAACCTTTTCCAATTTCTATTGCACCGGACCTCGGGTTTTTGAAAAATGCTCACTGGGAAATAATGATTGTACTATCCATGGACTATGGAGTGTTAGGATGCTAAAGCATTGGTTATATACTTATATGTGTAGTAGCTAATAATATACTTTATCTACAATCTCAAGTGGCTTGGACCTTTCATTTCTACAATAACATCACTATCTGGTTGATTTTTGTTCAATAAGTAGGACTATGTCATGTCACCCAACGGAAACAAAATGGATGCTCATTTTTTTCTCATTCTTTTATATGTGTCGCTCATGGATTTTATGTTGTTTCAGGGAGAATTTGGTCACAGGAGTGACTTGGCATGCGATAATTTCACAAGGCCAGAGAATGCTGTGCAGACACAAGAACAGATCATTTATCCTGAAAGACCCGGTGAACCTCGGTGTTACAACTACATGAGGCATGGCTCCTGTAGGTTTCAGATGAACTGCAAATACCACCATCCAGCAGACCGGCTCTCTAGGAAACAGGTGCGTAATAGCCATAAATTTCAGACTCTTAATTGCGATGCATTACACTGCCTTACAATGACATAGTGGTTGCTGCTTATGAATGCAGTACGGCTCGACTTACCACTGAACTCGTCCACATCTACCGCTTGAGTAAAGCTGTAACCATACTGTTTACCGTGTCAATGCTATCGACTGCAAGGTACCTTGTGACATCTTGAACAATGATTTTCTTCTTGGAGCAGTGATCTTTCTGATATCATGTGCTATATTGCTATGCAAATTTAGAACTCTTGATGTGGCTAACCTGGTCCTTGTTTGTTTCGCAGCATTGTTCTGTTTCTGGGCGTTGGAGCAACTCGAGTGGGTATGACTGACGATCGAAGTAGAGGAGGATCTGACGATGAACAAAAGTTTAGAGCCATTCAGTCTTTTTTTTTTTGGTCTATGAAGGAGAGGAGGATCTGACGATGAACAAAAGTTTAGAGCCATTCAGTCTTTTTTTTGGTCTATGATGAGTACTTGCTAGTCGTGTCCGTTTGTGTCAGACTTCCGTTGAGCGTGTTTTATGGTGTTTATAAGGCACTTGCACCTTGTCGGTTTACAGGAATTGTATGGTCAAGGCAGTGAACTGCGAACTGTAATCTTGATATCTTGGCATGACTTGATATTTGCCCTCTAGCTAGATGTAGCATGCAGACTTTGATCTTATCATTGCCTTAATGCCGTTATGTGTTTTGATGCCTTGTTTGAACTGATATTTGTTTAGCGAAGAAAGATGAGGCGGTGAATGCAGAAGCGATTGTTACTGTCTCCTACTAGTAGTGGATAGAGAGATCGGGCAGAGTTTTCAATTGTTACCTTTTGTCTACTGTCTACTACTAGTACTCCCAGTAGCTAAGATCGATCGTCCAGCTGCTTAACTTGAATCATTGGTGGATGACACAGCAAAAACTTGAATCATGTTTAGAAATGGGCCTGACCTAGTTTAGTGCGTCGACTATTAGCACCCTTGCTCTACATAATTTTTAAAACTTGCTTTCTTTTTTTAACATTTAGTTTAAATTTTCTTTGTCCGAATCATAGTGTAGTTACCTAATTTTGCAATGTTCTTATATAAGAAACTAAGAGAACAATAGTATTGCATTCTCGTTTTAGGTTCGACTCCACCAATAAAGTTTGGGTTCCACGAATCCACGTTGCATACATAGGCCAACCTATTTTGCCCAAAAGCAGAGAGCAGAATAATAGCAAAGAAAACACGTCCATGGCAATACAGATTAGTTTCCAGGCAAAAATGTAATCTTCAGTGTACCGCCAAAACAAGAACAAGACATAGCAAGGCAAACCGTTGTGATGCTCTTATTGGAGGAAATTGAGTTTGATGGATTGTCACTGAAGACTTGCTTAGGAATTGATTAAAATCTAAATGATCCAGTGGGAATAGCAGATCACCATCTGACAAAGCAAGGAAAAATCAGTCTCCAAAACATTGCAGGGCAAACGCGTACATTATTGCAGTTCTTGTTTACCAGTCATGACAGTCGAAGAAGAAAATGCAGTTATTCCCTTCCCGTTCATGTCTGAATCAGGTGGCCACGGCCCACGGGCATAACGAACGGTGTGGTCTGTACACCAACCTGAATTGATCTGGGGCAACGTCATTAAGAAGACAATTTCCAACAGGAGCACGAACAGCTTCGTGTTATATAGATTCAGTGCATCAATTCCAAACAGTGTTGGGAAAGTTCAGTGAGAAATCTATACACACTCGGGTAAACCAAACCATAGGCACAACAAATGTTTAAACATCAGATTGCTAATTTTCCATTGATGACGGTAACAAGATGGTACCATCAGAGAGTACATAATAACACAGCCAACACAGCACAACCGAGTGAATCTTCCTACCAACAGGCAACACGCTAACCAGAGAAGAAACTTTTTTTTTTGAACAAACCAGAGAAGAAACTAACACATCTCTACACCTGCAGAACAGATCAGACACTACTATGAAAGCAGAACTCAGACACTCTAGTCTAGGCCCTCTCGCCACGGATGCGTCGCGCGAGCTGGATGTCCTTGGGCATGATGGTGACTCGCTTGGCGTGGATGGCGCAGAGGTTGGTGTCCTCGAACAGCCCCACCAGGTACGCCTCGGCGGCCTCCTGCAGTGCGGAGACGGCGGAGCTCTGGAAGCGGAGGTCGGTCTTGAATTAAGTGACCAAGGGCAATACTGAACACTGTAATACATACGGCAAGCTGAAATGGTATGGGCAACACCAGTAAGTCGAGGAGTTCAAGGCAGCATTGAGATTGTACAAAGTAAGCAGGGGGCATAATTAACTGAACTGGAGCATATGAACGTCATGTTCATCAGATTCCACCCAAGATAGTGCTGAAAAGCAACACGGCCAAGACATCACTGAACATGAAATCCAAAGAATATCGAAAACATTTTTAGCAAGAAATCTATGCAGTGGGATAAACCAAACCATAGAAACCAAACAATAGAGACACATGTTTTAAAAACAGATTACTAACTTTCCATTGATCGTAGCAGAATGGTAAGAACATCGTCAAGTCATCAGGTTAGCAATCCATTACGACACATCGGGGAATGACATACTCAGTGCTAACAGGACATGGCATTTAGAATACAACAAGACATGACATGGAGCAAATTGAGTTTGATGAATTGTCAGTGAAGATTTGCTTAGGAATTGCTTTTTCAGTGGATTGGTGTTACATAGATTCAGTAAGAAGACAGCATGTAACAGAAGCCCGAGCAGCTTCATGTTACATAGATTCAGTGCATTAATTCCAAACAGTGTTGAAAAGTTCAGTGAGAAATTTATCCACTAAGATAAAGCAAACCAAAGACACCAATGTTTGATAATTTTCCATTGATGATGATAACAATATGGTACCATCAGAGAGTACATACATTGCAAGGGCAAACGCATACATAATTGCAGTTCTTGCGTACCAGAGTGATGACAGTCAAAGAAGAAAATGATATCCACTCCATTCTGTTGTCTCCCTTTCGTGTCTGAGTCAAGTGACCACGGGCATACCGAACTGTGCGTGATTCGTGCCTGAAATGGCTTTGAATTTGTTAGACAATGCCGTAACAAGATCAGAAACAGATTCAGTGCTCAAATTCATCCAAACAGGATGAAGTGACACTGCCCATCACTGAAGCTGTCCAAGCAATTTCGAAAAAGTTCAGAAAGAAATCTATCCACATTTGGGTAAACCAAACCATAGGCACAACAAATGTTCTGACATCAGATCAAGAACTTTCCATTGATTCATGACGATAACAAGATGGTACCATCAGAGAGTACATAACACAGACAACGGTCAACAGGCTAAGCCGAAAAAACTAACACATTTCTACACCTGCAGAACAGATTAGACAATTTGATGACAGTCAAAGAAGAAGAAACTGATGTTCATTCTGTTGCCTCCCCTTCGTGTATGAATCAAGTGACCACGGGCATACTGATCGGCGTGATTCTTACAACAACCTGAAATGACTTTGAATTTGTTAGCCAATGCCGTAACAAGATCAGAAACCGATTCAGTGCTAAAATTCATCAAAACCGGCTGAAGTGACTCAGGCACTCAGCCCATCACTGAAGCTGAAATCCAAGCCATTTCGAAAAAGTAGATCTATCCACTGGGATAAGCAAAACCATAGGCACAACAAATGTTTTAAGATCAGATCACTAATTTTCCATTGATTGATGATAACAAGATGGTACCATCGAGATTGCATAACACCATAACACATCCGACACAGCCACAAACGAGTGAATCTTCCTAACCCACACAGGAACAGGATAACAAGAACAAACTAACACATCTCTACACCTGCAGAACAGATCAGACACTACTAGAAAAGCAGCAGAACTCGGCGCTCTAGCCTAAGCCCTCTCGCCACGGATGCGTCGCGCGAGCTGGATGTCCTTGGGCATGATGGTGACTCGCTTGGCGTGGATGGCGCAGAGGTTGGTGTCCTCGAACAGCCCCACCAGGTACGCCTCGGCAGCCTCCTGCAGCGCGGAGACGGCGGAGCTCTGGAAGCGGAGGTCGGTCTTGAAGTCCTGCGCGATCTCCCTGACGAGGCGCTGGAAGGGCAGCTTGCGGATGAGCAGCTCGGTGCTCTTCTGGTACTTGCGGATCTCCCGGAGCGCGACGGTGCCGGGGCGGAAGCGGTGGGGCTTCTTCACGCCGCCGGTGGCCGGGGCCGACTTGCGCGCCGCCTTGGTCGCCAGCTGCTTCCGCGGCGCCTTGCCGCCGGTGGACTTCCTCGCCGTCTGCTTGGTGCGGGCCATGGGGAATGGAAGGAGGTTGGTGTGTAGGGTTGGGAGATTTGGGATGAGGAAGAAGGGAGGGGAGCGGGGCTGGTTTTATGGTGAGGACTGAGGAGGCGGCCGGCGGCGGGTGGGCGCGAGTCCGGCGAAATTTTGGATTTTTTGGCGCTCTGAGTTTTGGGGAGGGGAGGGTAGGTTCTGGGCGTTGGATTTGCGAGGAGTGGACGGTGGGGATTTGGTGTCAGATGAGGCACGCGGATCGTGGGGAGGGATCCGTGGCATGGTTGTTCCTGCGTTGTGAATGGTTGGTTGCGTGCCGTGATTGCTGCGTGCGTGGCCTCTCTTGGGTGTGAGAGATCGTGAGCGTCTGCGTGCGTGGCCTTCAGCTCTTAGCTTATTTTACATCGCTCTCAAACAGTCAAACTCAGCAAAGAAAAGCTTGTACTCGTTGTACAAAAACAAAAAAACTACTCCCTTCGTCCTAAGATACAAGACGTTCAACAACGTATAAGATTGATCATATGATCTGTGCATATAACTTATCCATAAAATCAGTATATAATGATATACAGAATTAAAGAATTTGCAAGATGAATCCAAAATTACAATTTATAACTTCTCAATCAATATAATTTAATTTAGTATATATTAGTATTCAAAGTCGAGCATCAAATGCCAGCATAATTTTTTTGGGACGGAGTGAATACTACTCACTTGTAGGAAAACCCTTACTGTAGTCGTAATATCAGTGGCGTGTTTTCTTTTAAGGTGGCGTGTTGAATTCTGGGGCGCCAGTGTGATTTGTGAATGGTGTAACACCGGCGCACAAACAAATAGAACATGTCACTATTATGTGGGACCCACATGCCCACCTGCGCGGAACGCTTTGGCGACGTGACATTTTTTTGCCACGCCACTAACTATTTCGTATCGGTGGCATGTCCAGAACGCACACCACCACACTTTGGGGAATGTTGGCGTGCATTAATCGCGGCGTGCCACTGAACGCACGCCAACCAACCCGTACTTGGAGTGCAAGGAGGGGTTGGCCCACTCTACAATCTCTCATCGCACCGAATAGTCATCCATTAGTACGTGCGTCGGGGCAAATTGCCACCGCACTTTGTCTCGCCTGCCACATCTACACCACCACTTACATTGTCTGGTCAATTCGTCGTGTCAAGTCGAGGGGACGGATTGTCCATTGTTCTTACGCCGGCGTAAATGACATGGATGCCGTTCTCGCTACCCGGCGCTATAAGATTCCACATATTCATTGATTATAGGTGATAAAATTCTTCATAAGTAGATGAACCAAAGTAGTGTAAAAACTCCAGATTACAAGCCGAAATTAGTCTTGAAACTCCAAATTACTTAAACAAATTGTCTTGCATGAACACACACAAATTTAGCTACAGTTTGAGCAGCACATACACACAAGGTCCAGTGGCATCACAACACACAAGTTTAGTTCCAGGTTACAAACAAGCAAGTCATCCACCATGCCAATACTTCAAGCTTCTCTTGGCTCCTAAAGTTGGCTGGACAACAGCATCAGCAATAGATGGTGTAACAAATTGGAGCTTTTGGTTCTTCTTCGCTACGGGTTTTTTTCCAACGGTCTCTGCAGTCTCAGTTATCTTCTCTTTTCCCTTAGCTTGAACTGAATTCTTTTTGGTCGGCGTCTTCTTCTTCTTGACTGGCGTCTTCTTTTTATTGACCGGAGTATTCTTCTTGACTGGTGTCGCCTTCTTCTTGACCGCCATCTTCTTCCAGTGTAAGGCCTCGGGCTTGGGGCTATGGGAGCGCGCCGGCAAGGAAGAGCAGCGGCAGCTAGGGGCTGCGGGGGCGCGCCGGCGAGGTTGAGCAGCCGCCGCCACTGCAAGGGTTCTTGTGGGGAGAGAGAAAAGAAGTTAGGGTGTGTTTGGTAGCCTGCAGATACCCAGACCATGCCTGCCTGCTGCAAAACCGTGGTGTTCGGATGCCTGCACGAGCTCTCAGGCCAGGCCAGCGCGCTCATCGAAGCAGCGTCTGGCCAGGCCTAGCAGGCACGCTCGAATCGAGCATGCCCGCGGAGCTAGGTCTGGCGGAACGCAAGGGCGGGACGCGGGCAAGTGCGCGGAGATGTCGCGTCCCTTCGGGAACACGCGCCATTTATTCCCCTCACCGCTCACTCTCCCTCTTCATTTCCCCTCACCGCTCGCTCATCTCTCTTCTCTCTCTCTCTCTCTGTCGGCGGTTCCTTTTCCGGTGGCTCATCGAGAGCATCGCCGCGAGCATCTTCGATAGGAGACGCAGGGCCGCCATCTCTCCATTGTTCCCTACGGAGGAGCTGCATCGGCACGTCGCCAGCACCGCGTCATCTCTTCTTCATCAAGGACTTTGTCAATGGCGGTAAGAGCATCCCTAGCCCTCTTATGCCTCGTAAGCGTCATAGATCTGTAGATCCGTTAGTGTTTCTCTGCTTACAATGACATGAACGGTAGATCTAGGGTTCGATCTGTGTGAAAGCTTCGATCTATTGGTTCTGGAGTAGGGTTTTTTAGTATGGGTTTCGTGGTTGTGAAATCATCTTTTCGTAGTACGATGTTCTTGGGATTAGGTGAAAACCGAACAGAATTGTGTGTTCCGTCCGATTTGGTATTCGATCTTTCGATTTGGTGTTCGATCTGTCGGTTTCTACTTCTTGCCAGTGATCAACACTTCTCGTGGGCCTTGGGCAACTATACTGAAGTTGTACACGCGCTTTCGCGGTTCTCTCCCGTCGGTATAGTTGCTCCAGTTGTACCATGTGTTCAATCTGAGGCAAGTTTTTGAGTATGTGATTAATCTGGCCAATGATTTAACTGTGTCGTGTTCACTTGCAAGGGGATTGTTTACAGAACCTGTTAGTTTGTACAAGTAGTATGCTTCTATCACTACCCGGTTCCTGTGGACAATCCCATTGCCCGTAAGTGGCAACGTATTATGAGGATTGTATGAACATCTTGATTCAAAGGGTGTCTCTTAGTATCATCTATTGTGTGCACCGAAAATTATTTGTGCATGATTGCTGGTACTAGGAGATCATCCATTGAATCTTGTCTGATTTGCTTGATTTATTTTGGCCAATGATGAAACGGCGGCTACCAAATGCGCCCTTTGTGGAAGGGGTAATACTAGTGAACCTTGTGCAACGTACAACATATTGCTTATGTTGTGTTTTTTGTTTCGTAGTATCATCTCTTCCCTTTGTCAAATACAAGTCTGAGGCCCAAATTGTCATGTCATCTATTGAGTTTTGAGTGATTTTCATGAACTGTGATTTCAACGAGCCGATGATTACACCGTGGCTTAACATAAGTGCAAGGAGATGCTTAACATAAGTGCAAGGAGATGATTCTGCAAGACCTTGTGTAATTTACAATCACATTTGATGTGCATATCACTTGGTCCTACACGAGTATCTTTGTTTGCTACTTCTTATGAGGCAAATTTCTTTTGCATCTTATTTTGGTCTATGATGATGTTTGACACCACTGTCATGGGACTGATGCAGCAATGTCTCTGGACAATCACCCTGACTAATCTCAATGGTAAAGCATGCCTTGATCGTGGGTGGGCAGCATTCACCATTGCTCATAAGCTGAACATTGGTTACCTTCTCATGTTCAAGAAGATCGTTGCCAAGGAGTACAAGGTGATCATTTTCAACAAAACTGGTTGTAAGGTGGTGAAGCAATGTAGTGAGCACCCAGAGAACGTGAGGAAGAAGGAAGCCAAGTAGATAGTCTATTATGTTAGCATTATGGTCTTGTTTAAGATGGTGACAACTATTTTAATCACTCATGTTGTGCTCTGGTACTGTTTAAGCACTGGATTATGAGTCTATTTTAGCACTCTGTTTAATAACTGCTTCGGTTATCGTCCTGATCTCAAATAGTTCGTACTTGTGTTTCGATGCAACGGTTGGTAACCTCACCTCAAGAGAGAAGAGGTTACCGTAGTGTCTGTTCTCCAGCTAACCAAACACACGCGTAGTCGCATTAGAGCATGCAAAGCATGTAACCAAACAGCTGAGTCCATGTTTTCGGCTGGGGCAGAAAACAACCATGCGACCTACCAAACGGAGTGCATAACTAGTTCCAGAGGCTGGTTTTTCTAGACCAGACCCTGGCCGGCCAAGTCTCACAGGGCGCAAAGGTAGACCAAATTCGCCCTTAGAGAACGAGAGTGAGCTGAGCATCTGCTCTGATTTTACTCTGTGGGGTCAGGGGCAAAATCATCCGAGACAAAATACGTATCCACTTTTTCTACCAAAATGGAGCAGAAATGAGTATGGTGGCATCTGTAGAAGTATGAGAGAATTGGAGTAGCATTTTCGAAAGTTGCAAATTGGAGAGACAATTTTCGATTTCACATGAATTGGAGTGACATATATCTAATTAACTCTAGATAATACGGCAAGCCAAACATTTGGTTTGATCACGTTCGTCCTCTCCATGCTAATGATAAATTAGAGCATCTATGGACACCGATCTTACGAATAAGAGAGGAATTAACAAAGCATTTATGAGACACCATACTTTCAATAGGCAAGGGCCAGCCCGAAGATCAACGTGATCTTTCTCCAAGCCAAGTTTCTACCCCCGAGGGAAGCTTTTTCTCCACCCACCTCTGAGCATCCTGTTGGAATGGTCCTAGGAAAGACTACGTACGAGAAATCATTCTCACAACCCCTTCTTCTGAGCAAATAAATGTAGTATTTAGTCCAACCAATCATTGGTGAATCTATGTCTTTCGTGACAAGTGGAGTATTTGTGCCCAAGATCTCGGGTGCTCCCCCGTCGTCGTAAAGTAGTAAATGTCCCCGCTAAAGTTTTCGGGAAGAGGGGTAGTCTTGTGCGTAAGCATAACATTTCTGGTCGAACCACCGAACCACACATCTTTTTTTGGTGGGAGGGTACTCCGAGTACTGGGTACCTCATAGGACCTCGACCCGCCTACTCAGGTCTTGTATGGAGGACAAGAGTTAGTGATCCTCTCCGACGGCACATGTGTACACAAAAACTGGTACCCAAAATCATCAGCGGCTATAACGGCTTAGCATATCAAGTCTAGGCAAAAATTGGTAACCAGTAGCAGAAATGAATCATTGTTCTGAATCTCAGTTTGCCAAAAGCATATGCATTCATAATTCAGTTCTTGCAACCGACTAGCCAACAAAACGTTGGCAAATTTCTGAAATACTCATCCAGCATTGGAACTAACACTACTTGCAAATAACCAGAGACACAGTATTCAGTTGTGCTCCCAGGCAGCAGTCAATTAAACCCGTCCACTGCCTATGCAACAAAAAGAGCATCTATTTAACAAAACAAACAGGATCTAGAATATAAGAACTTATATTTTGCTACAAAAGCACAATCAGAAGTAACTAGTATCCATGAAATCTAGGCAGAAATCAGTAACTAGGTCATAGAAAATGCATCAATATAAATCTTAATTTGCCAAAAACATATTTCAGTTTTTGCAACCAACCAGCCAATTAGGTGGAAGTTCCCAGGATTTATGGTCGTCTTATTTGATAATGTGGAATGTCAAGGGAGAATTGAGTTCCTAGCATGAAGATCTCGCATACCACCTACAGTAACAACATTTGCAGCGATGAGATAAAAAAAAAGGCACGGTGGCGCATGGCAATTACTTGGACAGATCCACTGCAACACCTACACATTTTGGTGTAATACCCATTTCTCTCCTCTTTCGTACAAGAACTCATGTAACTGCAGCTGTTGTCTTTGTATTCCAGTCATCATTTTTCCTTGTTATGTCCAGTAATTTTCTTTGTGTGATGGCACTGAAATTACGATGGAGACAGATGACAGATCCTTTGTCTGGGCAAAACTGAATACAAATCAGCGAATTTCTATCATTATATGTTCCAGGGTCTGCCCGAAGACACCACCCTTACAAAAATATGGACATCGAGATGCATGCCTAAAATGAAAGTTTTCTGCTGGTTGCTGATCAATGATCGTTTAAATACAAAAGATTTGATGGCGCGCAAGCATTGGCAAGTGGAGGGTGGCCCTGATTGTGTCCTGTGTAACCAATCCTTGTTGGAGGAGGTTGATCATCTCTTCTTCAGCTGTGATTTCGCCCTAGCTTGCTGGCACACGGTGGGCATTTCTTGGGATCTTTCGAGAGATAGAAGGGCCAGGATTGCATTGGTTGCTGACTCTTTCTCCCGCCCCAATTTCGTGGAAATCTTTGCATGTGTAGCATGGAACATTTGGAAGGTCCGGAATGACTACATTTTTAATGGGGTGGAGCCTTCTCTGGAGGGCTGGCGTAGAAGAGCTAACCAAGACATTTTGCAGCACCAATTCAGAGTCAAGAGCACGTGGGTGCAGAACTTGATCAGCAGCGTGACATTATTTTTTGGGTAGCTGCTCCTTTATTCTCTGCTGGTTCTAGCCGACAGTGCTCTTTGATCTTTAGTTATCTTCATAAGTTTTTTAGACCGTCTTATTTTCACTCTTTTGTGTTCTGAGAGTTGGGTCATAATGTTGTGACCCCCTCTCTTTCTCCCTTCTTTGTTCACCCATGTAAACTTCTTCTGGTTTTCTTCATAATGGAAAATAGACCGTAGGGGATTCCCATACGGTAGCACGGTCAAAAAAAAAAAGCAATAGCATAGTAAAAAGAAGTTAGAAGCTCCACTCATTTCAAAACCAGGGTGCTCACCAGTCACCACGGCGAAGTTCGAAAGGTAAAAGTAGAAGAAAATAATACTTTACTCAATAAAATGGGTTTTTTTTTTTTTGAATTTTATCCTGCCGCCCGATTAGATAAAGAATCAGATGTCTCAGTTTACTTTGAGCTTAACGTTTAACAGTCAGTAGAAAATAAAACAAGCCAACCCGAAATAATATAGGCAAGTTCTACATTCCTGGATGCCTGATTCACCGACGTTGTAATGCAGCTTTCGGCTCCCTGTTTTGTTTGGTTGGTCTGTTTTAGGTCGTTTCCACCGCCATGGTTCGTACATCTTTGTGTCTTATTGGCATTTCTTCTAATACAAGTATGGCACACATTTAAGTGCATGTTCAGAGCATCTCCAAGCGAGGCCCCCAAACGGTCCCCAAACCGATTTATTTGTGTCCGGGCGTGACCGGACGCGGCTTTTTACTGTCCGCACGTCCGGCACACCCCAAACCCTCCGCACATATGGGGTGAGTTTGGGGGCGTCCGGGCGCGTCCGCATGCCCACTGTGGACCATTTTTTCTCTTTCTTTTCCTTTCTTTTGTCCTTCTTTAATTATTCTCTCTCCTTCTCCACCAATCACATGCAAGGTCCCCACAATTTGGGGTGACATTTGGGGGCCATGGTTGTAGGAGGTCATTTTTTAGGGTGGTCCGCGGACAGCCGTCCGGACGTTTAGGGGATGAATTTGGGGGCCTCGCTTGGAGATGCTCTCAAGAAAAGAAAATATAGGCGAGTTCTACTATTCATCTGGGTTTTATTGTACAAACAGCATAAATGGCAATTTGCTAGCCAATGCTTTTTGTGCATGAATTGAAGTGGATACTGTATAACAAGACCAACAAACAGAGAATAGAGACTATTGACAGAAGCACATTCAGCTACACACATGCTAGAGGGAGGATACATAATTGCCTGAATAGTGCTGCACATGGTACAGGTCATGAGGAGGCAACTCAGCGCCTCGTGCTAATTTTTCAAGTAAAAACTGTGCGTACTAAAGCATTATACACATCCAAGTTCCAACACTTCTTGTAGTTAATATTGGGTGATATGCTTATTGTTTTTATTTTGCATCTGAACACAACAAATGTGAAAGAAGGCTAGTGCTATTATTACAATTAGCAAAACAATAACATTATTCCCTTTTTAATGCCAGAAAAAGAAAAAATAGAACATAACAAATATTTCTATAGCCAAATGATGATGTATGTGAATTGGAGGACACGGTTGCTTCGGTCAATGCATAACTGAAATACTCACCAGCCACTCATGAAGTTCAGCGATCTTTGAATTTTCTGCAGTGTCTACATATCCGAATGTTGATTGCCAGCATCACCCTTATGTATAGCCTGCAATCAGTATTTTGAAGCTCCCCACCATGTAGCCCATCACAGAAGTGACAAGACCAGACCGCACATTTGCAAGACAATGCTCAATTCATGGAACAAGAAAATCGCATTTTACAGCTGAGAAAGAATGCAGTCAATACCTACAGTTTACTAAGCAAAGCAATTGGAAACATGGCACCTTTCCAAGTCTCCAAAAGCAAAATCGTATACTACCCAAAACATAACATCAATTAGCATTGTAGGGCACTCCAATAAAGCACTACATCGTTTCTATTTCAGAGCAGCCACATGACATACTAACATCACCAACCCAAGTACAAGCTAACAATCATCCACCGATTTCCTTTTAAGTAATAGACAAACAGCGAGAACTAACAACATATACAACAATGATGAAAAACACGAACAAAACACACCATCTTTAAAAAAAACATCCCGATACAGTTACTTGACAAATTCAGAGTAACATGCTTGTGTATAACACGAAGCTGCACCAGAAATGTTACTCGACAATAGTCGGTGGCATTACCAAAACAATAAGAAAGCAATACAAGGCTAGCAATTGGGTTTTATTACTATTCCTAGACACGCTAACCATCATCAGTCAGAATAGTGGCTGGTGCTCACAAGCAGTAAGGAATTAAGCCTAACACGTTGGACAATGCTGGGGTTTGAACAAATGCAGAAACATATTCAAAAGGGGGGAGAATCAGGAATCTGAGAAATAGCATTGCTAAAAAGAAATAATCACAGAGAAAACATTCATACAAGCACCCTGTATCTATCAATTCAAAGCAGAAATTATTCAAATCAGTAACAGGTACTAGCAGAAATGATTAATTACTTTCTAGATCTCAGTTTGCATAACACATCACCACGTCCGATTCAGTTCTTACGGCCAACGAGCCAACAAAACATTGGCAATGATTCAGCAATTCTCAGCAATCATTAGTACCACTACTTGCAGATAACGAGATAACCACTAAGACACCACAGATACTCTCCACTACATGTACTAGTAGATACAGGAAACAAGATCTAAGAGAAATCGGTAACAGACTGGAAAGATCGGGCATCTTGTAAAATCAGCAGTTTAATATATCTAGTTTAGGCAGAAATCGGCAACAAATAGTAACAGAAATGCACCATTGTTCTGAATCTCAGTTTGCCAAAAGCACATGCATTCATAATTCAGATCTTACAACCTACCAGCCAACAAAACATTGGCAAATCCAGCACTACTCATCCAGCATTAGAACTAACACTCTTACTTGTAGATAGATAACCAGAGACGACAACCAACTACATCTACTACCGGGTACAGAAAACGAGATCTAAGATGAGGTGAACTTGGTGACGGCCTTGGTGCCCTCGGAGACGGCGTGCTTGGCGAGCTCGCCGGGTAGGACGAGGCGGACGGAGGTCTGGATCTCCCTGGAGGTGATGGTGGGCTTCTTGTTGTAGCGGGCGAGCTTGGCGGCCTCGCCGGCAAGCTTCTCGAAGATGTCGTTGATGAAGGAGTTCATGATGGACATGGCCTTGGAAGAGATGCCGATGTCGGGGTGGACCTGCTTGAGGACCTTGAAGATGTAGATCTTGTAGGTCTCGACGGACTTCTTGCCCTTCTTCCTGCCCCTCTTCTCGCCGCCCTCCTTGGCGGCGGTCTTCCCGGCGGGAGACTCTTCCCAGCCTTGGGCTTCTTCCCGGCCGGCGCCTTCTCGGCCTTCTCCGTCGTGGGCTCCTCCTCCACGGGCTTCTTCGCCGCCGGCTTCTTCTCCGCCTTGGGGGCCATCGCTGCTGCGGGACCGGGATTCGCCGGTGGATTTGGGAGTAGTGGAAGGTGGGGAACTTGGGATGCGATGCTGGAGAAGATGGAGCTGGGTGGATTTATAGAGGCGCTTTGGTGGTCTCTGATTGGTGGAGGGGTTGGTGCCGCGGATCGGACTGGCAACGGCTGGATGCATCCAGCGCTGTTTGGTGTGGACGGACTGGATGCGTTGTGGCGCGGATTGCTGGTGTGGCGAAATAATCTGGGCGGGAGGGGAGGAGCAGGATGCGTGGGCACGCGGCAAGGACCTTTTGCGGTTGTTTATTGAGGGAAAAAAAATCGAAATCGAGACCCTTTCGCGGTTGTTTATTGCGTGGGTGGGCCTGCCGCCCTACCGGAGGTCCCAGATGTCCGTGAAAGAGACCTCTCAGTGAAACTATACATCGACTTTTTTTTGAACTGAACTGTACATCGACTTGACTATACCAACATTGGAGGACTAAAGTTTGCAACTAGTTCATGTCGCGCTTACAAGTTTTCAAAAACTGTGAAATAAATCGTGTACATTGCTTATGTTGTTTATCGTGCATCCAAAATAAATTCACCCAAAAATTTGACAATATGTAGCCTGCACAAAAAAGACAAATGAGGGAGTGCAGATTTGGGGCTCCCAAGCTACAGTGATCCCGCCCATTTCAAAAAAATAAAAACCATATTTAAAAGTTTCAAAAAAAATTGAAAAAAAATCATGTATGTTCCTACTGATATTTCCTACAAACTTGAAAAATCTCAATCCAAAATACTTTACGATTCGAGCTACACAAAAAAGAGAAATGTGATCTGAGTATAGTGAACAATATAAAGTTTCAAAATTTCAACTTTTGTCTTTTTTGTGTAGCTCAAATCATACAGTATTTTGCATTGATATTTTGCACGATTATACGATATATCCGTAGGAACATGATTTTTTTCAAAAAAAATGAAACTTTTAAATATGTTTTTAAATTTTTTGAGTGGGCGGGATCACTGGAGCTCGGGAGCATAAACGACTTTCCGCAAATGAGGTGTGAATAGTACACGATACTATTTACTTGTGTCTTCTCTTTTTTGCACACAACACACATGGTCATATTTTGAGATGAAAAATTGTGAATGCTCGAGAAACAACATAAATAATGTCCATGATTTATTTCGCATTTTTTGTAAACTCGGAAATATGACAGCCGATAATGAGGTGCGGACGCAACTAGTTGCGGAATATTGAAAGCATCGTATGGCGCACCTAGAGGGGGTGAATAGGTGCTACTTCAAATTTTAGCTTCTTTCAAATTTAGGCTTGACAAAAGTAAATTCTCTAGATATGCAACTACGATGAATTTACCTATATGACAAACTAGCAACTAAGCAAGACACACAATAGTAAAGACGGTAAACAAGGATAGAGGTAACCGAAGGGAAGCACGCGAAGACAAGGATGTATTCCCGAGTTCTTCCTTTTTACGGGAGTACCTCTCGTTGGAGGGTGTGAGCTTCACCACAACAGGCTTGCTCAACGCCACAAAGGCCTCACCCTATTATCCGATAAACCGCACCACAAAGGATTGGTTCACCTTCCACTATCGGTTCCCTTCGAGACGGAAACCAGAGCCTTTAGAACAATCTTGGGGCACACACCCACAACCAAATTGGGGGATCCCAACTCAACAAGCTGAAACAACAACAACAACAAGTGAGTACAACAAAGGTCTAGGTTTCCCAATAGAAATCCTACCAAATGGTCCCTCAAGTAAATGAGGAGAAAATGAAGAACGGCTTGGTGAAGATGTAGATCGGGGCCTACAAATAACAAAATATGTACACACAATGAAGACAAATCGTAAAAAGGGACGTACCTTCACGCCGACTCTAGGGAGCCGGCGTGATCTGACAGTGTATTAAGACGGTGATAGTTCCAACTAGTCACCGACTTAGCTGTCATTTATTATTGTGTTGCCGTGTACACTATGCTGGGGAGGAGGTATATATGTCTAGCCTTGAATCGGATGGTTACTTCAGCTTCGATTTTCCATCCGATAACTACAAAAAAAAAACACAGATCTGAATCAATGAGACCAACATATCGAAACAACAACGCCAATGAACAATAAAAATATGTAAAACACAGGTCACAAACCCGACTAAACACCGGAGGCTTGTGGCACCCCGCTCTGGCACATATTTCCAGAGAGGCGGTCGCCCCGTGCGCCAGACCAAGATATCTGGCCGCACGTTACGACAATGCAACATAGCAGAAATCATTACACAATCAGGCACAAAGTGCTACAAAAGGGTTTACAAGGCCATCGTGGCATGACCAAAAATCAAGCCAAGCATGGCCCAACTCAGAGTTTTAACTGGCAGCGGAAGACATAAATGAGGCAACGGCTTGGAGCGGCTCCACTCCACAGGCATCTGGCTGGGCTACTGATCCTAGCACGCTCTTGCTCCACTTCTGGCTAAGGTAGAAGGTGAATCCTCGCCAACATCTGGCCACAAACACAAGGCCCGTGAGTACATTTGTATGCACTCAGCAAGAATCGCCACTCACTACAAACAATCCAACAATCATGCAGCAATATATATAATGGAAATAAAATCCTACAACATGGCAAGTGTACTCTAGATACATGACATAAAAGTAGCATGGCATTGACAACCAAACATGTCGTAAGCAGACAACGGGGGTATCACCAGTACAGAGTCCAAGTCAGGTGGGGTTGGATCGTGTACCAGCAATCATACAAAGGGCTTACCTGTGACGAGTAATCGGGTGTACCAAGTGGTACCAAATAATACACAACAGCACCTGTGATCATTGCTAGGCCACTGGCCTCTTCTTTCCACTCTAGGCACGCACGGTTGATGTTGGCTCAGGCCTAACTCTAGGCTCCCAACGATCACACCGTCATCCCTAAACACGGTAACCATTCACAGCTCAAGTAACATTCCCTGCATCATCTTATTGTTCATTTAGTGAAATCAGGTTGTTCATCTCTCTTTCACACAGAACTTATGTTTAACCTCGTGACTCGACAAAGACAACAGTGTGACCGACACTGAACTATTGTTCCATAACCTTGGAACGAGGCTAGACATCCAGATTTGACACTCTCGAGAGGTTGCAGTTTCCACCCATCTAGGTGCACCATATAGCCGGTACTTTAGGAACTCTTCCTTAAGACGACCTGATACACGTACATGACCGTTCACGCTACCAAGACACTCCCTGTATAGCTGCCGACATAACTCTATGTCTTATGACGAAGTGAATCCGGCACGTCCCCAACCCATGAGCAACGCCTAGCTCCGGAACCTTCGCAAGACTAGACCCGACCACAAAGGTAACCGACTAGACATGCCAAAATGGTAACATCAAAGGAGGCTCAATAGGATACGTAGGTCAAGGCCCGCCCATATGAGCGACAGTGGTAGTGCTTTCGATGTTCAGATTAGTGGCACTATGGACTGACCCTATCGAAGTTTGGAGGGGTGTTTCATTTAATCAAGTTTCATCATAACAAGTCCAAACAACAGAGGATTAGTCCAACACAACAATCACAATATCATAATAACATATATCATCAAACATCAAGACATTAGCAACATAATATCTCAAGCAATAATTTGTTTGTATTGACCGGTGACTACGGCGGAGCTACCTCCGACCAGCGCCATCGCAGATCAATACAAAAGTTAGCACAGGTTGTTAGCGTCAATCGGGTGACTGCGGCAGAGATACCTCCGACCAGCGCCATCGCAGATCAACTACAAAAGTTAGCACAGTTTGTTGGCGTCGATCGGGTGACTGTGGCAGAGATACCTCCGACCAGCGCCATCACAGATCAACTACCAAAGTTGGTAGGGCATGTAGTCTCCAAAATGAACCGAAAAGCACTCATAAGAAAGAAAGCATCCATTCCACTCAAGGATTAACCCGACGTGGTGTCAGCAATCTTGGCAAAAAGAACCGAATGGAAAGCAAATGTCCCAAGCGTCGCAGTCCAGGCGGGCTTACGCCCTCCACGTTTGACGGAGGGAGAAGAAGCAAATAACTCTTTTGGCAAATGCCCCCAACTCCGAGGATCATAAGACGACATTCGTCCGCTCCTCACCTCGGCGAAGGAGAAGAAGAAAACACTCATAGGAACGCATGTTTTTACAGTTGTTTAGTTAGAGGGTTCGACAAAGCCACGCAAGTGCGGGGCGCACAAATAATTCACACGTCATTCTAATGCACACATGGATGATGAATGAAACATGGCAGGAACAATATTCCAAGTAACATATTGAACACAACAATAACAGACGGACATAATATATACCGAACGCAGACAAATATAAACACTCAGCATGGCAATAAGCAAATAACAAACAATATTGCGGGACTGCTCATAGCAAGGGGTTAGCTTGCCTGCGAAGATCGACACCGTTTGGCTTAGAAGTTCACGGGCACGTCACGGCTTAGGGTCTCGGTTCGCCGGTACCGCGGGGTACACCTATACACGCATACAAGGGTGCTGAGTATACAAGTATTTTACAGAAATGTAAAACCTGCACCACTGGATAGATCCTTTCAAACTAGGAATTTACAAATTTGGATCGCTCCAAACGGAGCTACGGATCAAGAGATATTGACGAGCGACGGTTAGCTATCTGCTGCTCACCAGAAAAAAAATAAACAGACCGCGCGGAGAAAAAACTGCACGGGCCGCTCCGTCGCGCGACTGGGCCGTCGCTGGGCCGAGGCCGCTGCTCGTCGCGCGCTACGCGCTGGCCGGCCGCCCGCAGATGGGCCGCTGGCGGGCCGCGCTAGCTGCTGGCTGCTGCGCTGCTGGGCTGGATCCGCTCGGAGGAGCAAGTCAACGGGGGAAAAAAACGAGTCGACGGAATGGTCTTCAACCTCCGCTGCTGCCCGCACTGGAACGGCGAGGAGCCGGCCGGGGACGGCCAGATGCTCGCCGGGAGGGTCGTCCGGTGGCGGGGACGGCTCGGGGGCAGTTCGCCGCGGTCGGGGGAGGCAGCTCTAGTGGCGGGGACGCCTCCGGTGCGTCGCCTGCTGGCCCGACGCGCTCGGCCGTGCGCGAGGCACTGGCGGCTCGGGAGAGGCCGGCCGACGGTGGCAGGCGGCTCGGTGGTCCGGCCTGCGACCGCGGGGAGGTCCCCGACCTTCACCGCGTCTGGGAAGGGTGGCGTCAGGAGCGGGAGGGCCACCGCGGCGTCGGCCTCGAGCTCGCCCAACTCGGCCGTGGCGGCCGTAGAGGGTGCCGACGATTTCGGCCACCCTTTGCTTTTCTGTGTGCACCGGGAGACAGAGGAGAGTGAGGTGCAGCGAGAGAGGAGAGGCTCGGGGTATATTCATATGGCCAGGGGCAAGGAGGGACGGTGGCTAAGAAGATAAGGAGGAGGGGAAGACACGGGAGAAGCTTCACGATTGAACTCCCCTGGCGCTGTGCTATCGGTGGAAGAGATAAGAAGAGGAGCTGGACGAGCAGTAACGCACGGTGGAAGCACTGCTGCTGGAGGATTACTGCTAGGGATTAGCTAAGCAAGCTTAGGTCACGCAAACGCGTGCATCTAGAGCGCGACACGAGCGGCAACGTCGCGTTCCCGTCAACTCGGAGCACAAAGAGGGAAACGGCTTCAGCACTAGCTTCACGGGGATTAGGACAACACAACAAAACAAGAAACACTCCGGGGCGCGAACTTTCTCTGTGCAAAATTTTCCAGAAACCGAGGGAATGCCAGGTGTTCGATGAAATGACCTAGGTCTTGCACATCTCAGAAAAATCCCCAAAATTCACAGTAGGTTTGGAATGATGTAAATAGGATGTCTGTGGAGTTTGAGCTCAATTGGACAGCTGGAGGTTGGTCAAATAAATTGGATGTCCAAAAATGCCCTAATGGCATGGGTATGCCCAGTGTGCTTCCTCAAATTATTTTGAGCTGATCTTCTGAATATGTGGTTATATAAGGAAGGTTGTCAATTTTCAAGGTATCAATGCCAAATGATTTTTGTAGCTAGGGATTGCTTTGGAAATTGCAAATAGGCATGAAAAGAGCATTACAAAGGAAGTATCTCAAATATTGCTCAAAAGAGGTTGGGCCAATGGAGTGAAATGTTCAGGAGGTGGAATCATGCACCTTCCCAAAATTGCATAATTTATGGATGAGTGGTAGGTGTCTAGATAATTTCTGGATCGAAAATGGCATATTAGAGAATATGAATATACTTGGAAGTATTGCATGGGACTATGAAATATTTTTCCATGGGAGTGATCTATATGTATGAGGGAACCATATGTAGCTTGGTAGAATTTATTTCAAGCAAAAATTGCGGTGGAGGCTTTAGTAGGATAGACAGAAATGGTTTTGGAACCACCAAATGGAACCAGTGTTTGACAGACAAAACAACGACATGGAAATATGGTGGAGGTTGACAAGGACTCGAGGTTTATCAGGAAATTTTTCTAAGAGAGCGAAACCAAAGTCAAATCAAAGACCAACAGGTTCGAAGAAAACATTTTGAACCCGAAAAAGTTTTCCAGGTGCGAGAAAACACCACTAAAATTAGGGACGAATTTTTGGGGTGTTACAGGCTAAAACCAAATAAAAAACACGAAAGAACTAAAGAGACAAACAAAAAACTATAACACTAAAAAAACGAAAGCAGTGTAACCACCCCAAGGAGGCCCACCTGCATCACGATAGCAAAGACCAAATCAAAGAATCTTCAAAGAAAAACGAACTAAATAGTTTTCGATTAGCCAAGAGAACTATCGACCATCAAAACTCACCAGAAACAAAATGACACGCCCACCAACCGAAAGAACCGAGCAAGATGACGACATGCACACAAAAAACGAAGCACGGAAAAACAACACGAGAGCAAAACCCATCAAAAAACAGAATTAAGTAAACACCCAAAAATCACACAATAACATGAACAACATGACAAAAAAAAGTAACAAACAATCAAGCACCAAGAACAAACCCCACACGATAGCAAACAACAAACAAACAACGAAATGAAGATCGTACATAAGAACAGTATAACAGAAAGCACAATGAAAACATAACCGACCTTAACCGGACGAACGGAAAACAGTTAGCCGGCGACCTACGAAAAAACAGAGGAACAGACAAAAAAGAGATGTTAGAAACCGATAGAACAGAGAAGAACAAACCGCATAACCAAGAAACAACAAACGAACACGGATCGAGCACACGGTCGACAACATGAAAAAAAAATGTCCGAAAACAGAGAGAGCAAGACACGTTAAGAAAACCCACCCTGATCTCAACGGGAACAACCGTGACCGGAAGAACAGCAAACGGATTCCATGGAATACCGGCAGACCTCGAGGAAAGCACGGCGGATCAAGAACAGCGAGGAAGAAGGAAAGGGGGAAATGAGAGCTGCCAGCGAGACGTGAAATCGGGCCTTCTGACTACCAGCACAGTGCAGCGTACCCGTCGACGAATGGAGGGAGGCCACCTCGTACGGAGAAATCGGGCCCGAATTCTCCCTGACATCACGAACAGTGTAACGTACGCGAAATACCCAGCGTGCCTCGACATACTGTAGAAAATACGCAGCGGCGACTCACGCAAGGGAAACATCGGCGAACGCAACGTCCCGAGCAACCGACATGTGGGCCAAGGAGAGGGAGGGACCCACTGTCGGCCCAGTGAAATCCAGGGTGTGCTGGGCCTGTCCTCTACGGCCCTCGACACTTGGTAGCAATTTTCGCTAAGGACCAAGCCTACGGCTTGGAGAGCCTCGCGAGGCGGATTGCCTCGCGAGGGCTTTTGAGGCAGCAGAGGCCTGCGGAGGCCCTCTCCACTGCTGCCCCCTCTTCAAGGAAATCTCCCCTGGAGAGAGGTCAACGCCGAATTCTCTACAGGGCATCCAAGCCCTCGTGGAGATCGCTTCGCTGCAAAGCAACCTCTGCAGAGCGCACATGGGCTCTGCAGCGGCCGCAGAGTGACGCGCGCCCCTGCGCGCGGTGACGACGACGCCGCAGTTGCCATTTTGGTGATTAAAGGGGTCAACAAAGCTGTGCCATCCGCACCGGACTACAAGGGTTTCCTCTTTGGTGATAAGGGGACCGGCCGGCGCTACACTCCACGGCCAACGTCACCGTGGGCACCCCCACGTTCCTCTGCGGCCCCAGCTGGCCGTCCTGCATGGACGGTGGTTACTCTGCTACAGGAGTCAGCTTTACGCCCATGGACCGCGTCCATGGACAACCGGGCTGCGGTGCACCACGCTCTACCTTCTGCGCCACGTGACAGCCCTACCAAGTGCAAGCGCAGGGAGGGAGCACGGGGCGCCTATAAAAGGAGGACGAGCAGCACCGTAGCAAGGATCGCATTCTCATTCCAGCATAGCCACTTACGCGCAAGGAAGAAGAAGACCATGCTTCCCTTCCTTGTGTACACCATTGCCAAAAGAGAGCCCTCGGCAAGCTCATTGTACTGTAACCTCTACAAGCAGTGCAATACAGACAAGCAGGAGTAGCGGTGTTACCTCCACACGAGGGCCGTGAACCTGGGTACGGGCTGGTGTTCATCTCTGTCGTGATGTCCCTCCACTTGCTCGACGAGCACCGTCGCCGTGCAGGTTGAGGGTTGTTTGACCAACGTGTTCAGCCCCTTACACGAACTCTCTTCGTGAGCTTGACTATCCCTGTTTCGTGGGAGTCATTCTCCGACAATTGGCGCGCCAGGTAGGGGGCTGAGGCGCGTCTTCAACCTTCATCGACCTCTGCACCATGGCGGACACTCGCGCAGCTCGCGCCACCCGGCGGGCATCAGGCAGGGCAACCACCGAGCCCGCTGCCAACACCACCAACCCTCGCGGCCGTCCCCGCGCCAGCCGTGCCACGGGGCGCAACACCGCTGAACCGCGGTGGAGCACCCCGAGGACGACGACGGCCACCACGACGACCGCTTCGACGACGACGTCGACCACGGGCACGGCGAGGACGCTGAGTCCTCGCATCCGTCCCAGCGCCACAGCGCCTCCACTCTTGGGCGTCCAGCGCCCAGCCCAAACACCGCGCTGCTCATGGCCGCGGAACTCTTCCGCTACCGCCCCACAGCTGAGGCGCACGACAACTGGCTCGGCCGCCTCCAGCACCTCGTCGACATGCGGCGGCACCGCGCGCTGCTCCTGCGGCGTCGCGCTCTCTGGTGCACCACAACTCCGGACGCGCTGGAACCACCGCGCATGGCGCACCTCCGCCGCCGCCTCCGCCGCCGCCTCCGCCAGGTCCGCCTCCAGCCGCGGCGCACAAGGCCGCATCCCACGCGTCTTCGCCGCGCGATTGTCAAATCGTGCAGCGGACACCCCCAGACGCGCGGGTGGAAATGGAGCGCCAGAAGGACCTCCAGAAGCGCATCGTCGAGGAAATCGGCCAGCAGGGCGACAGAACCGCCGTGCTCTTCAGGGTGGCATCGCCTCGTACGCCACAGGTTGCGCGGCCTTCACCCGCAACCTGCGTCGCGTCGTCTGGCCACAGAAGTTCAGGCCTGACCTACCCAAGGGCTACGACGGCACGAACAACCCCATCGAGTTCTTGCAGCTCTACACCACCTCCATCCAAGCTGCGGGGGGAGACGACAAGGTCATGGCCAACTGGTTCTCCCACGCTCTCAAGGATTCCGCCTTGTCGTGGCTCCTGAACCTTCCCGAGGACTCCATTGACTCGTGGGAGGAGCTCTGCCAGCAGTTCGTTGCGAACTTCAAGGGCACGTACGAGCGCGCCCTCACCTACAACGACCTGCGAGCTGTGCGCCAGAAGCCTGGCGAGACCCTCCGCAGGTACATCCAGCGCTTCAGCCAAGTCCGCAACAAGATCCCGAACATCCCGGACTCGCACGTCATTGCGGCCTTCAGAGAGGGCGTCACCAACCACAGGATGCTCGAGAAGCTCGGCATCCATGATACCCTCTCCTCCGTGGTGAAGCTCTTCGACATCGCAGACAAATGCGCCAAGGCAGAGAAGGGCTCCTCTTCGTCAAGGTGGGCTCGACAGACGACCCTGTCGAGGGATCCAAGACCCAGAAGAGGCGTGACGAGATAAAGCGCAAGCCTACCGCAGTCCTGGCAGCTGAACCCGACGCCAAGCATGTTCGCGAGGACTCTCCAGAGGCTGGCAGAAAAAGGTGGACAACCGCCCGTTCTGCATCTACCACAACAGGCGCGGCCATGCGACGGAGAACTGCTATGACCTCAAGCAGCTGAGCAAGAAGCGTGAGCAAGAAGAAGGCAGCGGTGGCCGCGGCAGAGGCCGTGGTTACCGCAAAGGTGGACGCAAGGGCAACTTCCAGAGGCCTCAGGGAACTCAGGCGAATGCCGCCGAGAAAAACAACAATCTGCCCGACGAAGAGCCTGGAGGCTACCAGGCCCCCAAGGGTGCCATGGCATGCATCCTCGGCGGATCCCAGGCGCCCAAGTCGAACAACCAGTTCAAGCAGTTCGCTCGCGAGCTCAACGCAGCGCTTCCCGGGGTCGAGACGTCCCGCCCCCTCAAGTGGTCCCAGTACACCATCGCCTTCGACGCCAAAGATCACCCCAAGTCTACAAAGACTGTGGGCACCCTCCCGTTGGTGTGCACCCCCACCATCAACAACATCGCCGTCGGCAAGACGCTCATTGATGGGGGTGCAGGCCTAAACGTCATCTCTGTCGAGACCTTCGAGACGCTTCAAGTGCCCTACGAGTGGCTCATGCCCTCCAGGCCCTTCACCGGGGTCACCAGCGGCTCAATCTCGCCTCTGGGGCAAGTGAGGCTCGCGGTCACTTTTGGCACGCAGGAGAACTACCGCACCGAGCTAATTGACTTCGACGTCGCGCACATTGGCCTGCCCTACAACGCCATCCTCGGCTACCCCGCCCTCGCGAAGTTCATGGCCGTCACGCACCACGCCTACAACATGGTCAAGATCCCTGGCAGCGGTGGCACCATCACCATACGTGGTCACGTACAGGACGCCACGCGCGCTGTCGAGATCGCCTACAAGGCCGCTGCCATGGCATTCCCCGCTGACGAGGACATGGAGCCTCTCGAGAGGCCCAAGAAGAAGAAACAACTGTTCACTCAAGAGCAAGCATCTACAAAGAAGGTGTCGCTGAGCACCAGCGGCTCGGGGGCTGAGGGCTCGGGGGCTAGCGTCACCATAGGCGCTGGCTTGCCTCCCAAATAGGAAAGCGCGCTCGTCGCCTTCCTTCGGGCAAATTCTGACATGTTCGCATGGACTCCGTCAGAAATGTCCGGTGTACCAAGGGAGGTGATCGAGCACCACTTAGCCGTGTGTCCAGACGCACGCCCTGTAAAGCAAAAGCGCGGAAACAAGCCCCCGAGAAGCAAGCGTTCATCATCAAAGAAGTAGAGAAGCTGAAAGCAGCAGACATCATTCGAGAAGTTGCCCACCCCACTTGGCTCTCCAACGGTGTGGTTGTCCCAAAACCCAATGGAGGAGGCCGGCTCTGCATCGACTACACAGACGTAAACAAGGCCTGCCCCAAGGATCCATACCCCATGCCAAGGATAGACCAGATTGTGGACTCCACCGCCGGCTGTGATCTCCTCTGTTTCCTGGATGCCTTCTCAGGCTACCACCAGATCAAAATGGCCAAGGAAGACGAGGAGAAAACAGCATTTCTCACCCCTTGTGGTGTGTATTGCTACACTTGCATGCCCTTTGGCCTGAAAAAGCCGGCGCCACCTTCCAGAGGCTCATGAGGATCGCCTTGGGGGCTCAGATGGGAAGAAATGCAGAAGCTTATGTCGACGACATCGTGGTCAAGTCTCGCGAGGGAGACACTCTCTTGAAGGATCTCGAGGAAACCTTTGCCAGCCTGCGCAAGGTGAACATCAAGTTAAACCCCGCCAAGTGCGTCTTCGGGGTGCCTTCAGGCAAGCTCCTCGGGTTCCTCGTGTCCCACCGCGGCATAGAAGCAAACCCTGACAAGATCAAGGCTATAGAAGACATGCAGCCACCTCGCCGCCTCAAGGACATGCAGCGCCTAGCAGGATGCATGGCCAGCTTAGGCCGCTTCATCTCCAAGTTCGGCGAGAGAGCCTTGCCATTTTTCAAGATCATGAAGAAATCCGGCACCTTCAAGTGGACTCCAGAGGCCGACAAAGCATTTGAGGACTTGAAGAAATACTTGGCTAGCTCACCAGTCATGGTAGCCCCCAGGGCGGCGAGCATCTGAAGCTGTACCTAGCAGCCACTCCACAAACTGCAAGCGCCGTCCTGGTGGTGGAAAGAGAAGAGCCAGTTCTCCCCAAGAAAAGCACTGCCACACCAAGTCCAGAACCTCCCGACGAGGGAACAGTCTCTCCAGACCCAGTGCCAGACCCACAGCCTCAAGTCGAGTCCACCACAGCACCCCTGCCGAGGCTCCTCCACAGGCAAACCTCGCCAAAGGTCCTGAGGAGCCTCTCGAGGGAGCCGACGCTGCCGCACCATCAACGACCCTCGTCGAGCATCCAGTCTACTTCGTCAGTACTGTACTGCGAGATGCTCGCGAGCGGTACCCAGTGCAGCAGAAGCTCCTCCTCGCGCTACTCATCGCCTCCAGGAAGCTGCGCCACTACTTCCAGGGCCACCCCATCACGGCAGTCGACAAGTTCACCAAGTGGGCAGAAGTTGAAGCAGTGCGCAGCATACCGGCCAGGGCGGCAGTAAAATTCATCAGAGGCCTGGTCTGCCGCTTTGGTGTGCCTAATCGCATCATCACCGACAATGGCTCACAATTCACCAGCGGCATCTTCAGGGCCTACTGCGAGAGCCTCGGCACCAAGCTCTGCTTCGCCTCGGTGGCTCACCCACAGAGCAACGGCCAAGCCGAGCGAGCAAATGCTGAGGTCCTCAAGGGCCTCAAGACAAGAAGCTTCAATCGCCTGAAGGGCTACGGCAAGGGCTGGATAGACGAACTCCCGTCCGTGCTCTGGTCCATCCGCGCGAACCCCACGAAGCCCACTGGTGAGACGCCATTTGCTCTCGTGTATGGAGCTGAAGCAGTCCTCCCCACAGAGATCAAGCATGGATCCGCACGGGTCCTTGCCTTCAACGAGGACGATCAAGCAGACCTCCACAGCGACGACCTGCTGCTCCTTGACGGGTTGCGCCGCCGTGCCGCCCTCAGGGCAGCCAAGTACCAGCAAGACCTGCGACGCTACCACAGCCGCCACATACGTCCGCGCACTCTCGAGACAGGCGACCTCGTCCTCAGGAGAATCCTCTCCAGGGAAGGTCTCCACAAGCTCTCGCCAATGTGGGAAGGCCCCTACAGGGTCTCACACATCGCCAGGCCTGGCGCGGTACGCCTCGAAACGGAGGACGGCATTCCGGTCAAGAATCCATGGAACATCGCGCATCTACGCAAGTTCTACCCGTGATCATAGTCACGCCAGACATTTTTTGTCTCTAGAGGGAAGCACACAACTTCACCTCCAAGCTTCACAAAAGCTTCTCCTCCCGAGGGCCAGCCCCTCTGAGCTCTCCTGATTACGTGCCGCCGCAGGCCGTGAAGAGTCTCAGCCACTGAATGTGGTCCCCATGCCTCGACATGGAAAACTTTATCTTGGTCACACCAAGTGTAATGAACCAATTCGTTTCTCAATGAAACATTGCGCTGAGGCGCCGCTATGTAATATTTTGGTGGTGAGTTTTACTTTTCATCATCTTAGTTCATTTCGCGCTCATATTCTTCCCCATGCGCACCTCGCGAGCGGGGGCTGAGTACGGTGACTGTGCCTCAAGAGCACCCCAACAGCACCGCAAAATCCAAAGGATCCGAGCTCTAGCACGTGAGCACGCTCTCACGCCTGTTACCTCCCCAAAGAGCTCTGGCCCATGGGCTTGCTCCCAAAACACGCCACCTCACCAAAGGACCTTGGTACTTACTCTCCTCGCGAGATACTCATGAGGAAGCCTATAAGCGCGCATGAGGTTTACTACCATGTGCCTGCTTTGGGTTTGCCTCTCTAACCAATACAGGGAACAAGAGTCCTCCCCAAGGTCGAGAAGTCACGCTCCGACCCCTAGAGGGGAGCGCACCATCAGGGAAGCCAACGCCCTCTACGAGGCCAAAGTCTCGCCAAGCTAAGTCTAGCGCTCGCGCCCCTCAGGAGTTTTTCTCCCTCTCACGAGCACCTGTCGTCCCTCGAGCGGCTTTTTTCTCTCTCACACTCCATGGACTGCTTGTGCGTCAAAGGGGAGCCCTCGAGCACCGCGACTCGAGAGCCCTTACCTCTCCAAGCCTTAAACACCCCCCGGCCTTGCCGAGTCACGCTCCGGCATACCGCAGCGGCGGTGTCATAGCGCAAAGAGATGGGTCCTGACGACGTAGAGCGAAGAAAGACATGGAACAGGGATAAAAGGCCCTTCGAGGGGCACACACACACATGTTTGCATACGATCAAAGTATCTTACAAGCCAGCATGAATTAAAACAAGTCTTAAAACAAAGATAATTGCGCGTCAAGCGCATCTTGTTGCAGGAGTGGCCTAGGCAGAGGGTTCACCATCGCCGTCCTCTTCAGCCTTTCTTCTTCGGCGCCTTCATCCTCCTCAGCGGCCTGCTCCGCCTCAACCCTCTTGAAGCGGTCGACGTAATCGTTGACTTCTTCTCGAACCAAGTTGGAGAGCTCCCAGGCTGAGTCTCCCTCGATGGGCTCGGTCACTGACTCGTAGTCGAAGCCGGGGTGAAGGCGCTGGAGGTTGGCGAAGACGCGATCGATCGCCACGGTCAAGAGCTTGCGGCACTCCTCATCAACATCGCCAAGTTCCGCCACAGGGCCCTCGAGCGCGAGAAGAGCTGATCGAAGTAGGCGAGGTATGTGGCGGCGTCAGCGTTCCCATGACGGGAACAACAGGGCATCCACTCCTAGCTGCCCCGCGAGAGTTCCCCCGGGTCACCAAGGATTGGAACATGCGCTCCCGCTGCTGCGTCAAGACCTGTGCCGCCTGCACGCGATGCTCAGCCTCTTCAGCGCGCTCCACGACAGGGCCCACCTGAGCGGTCAACTCCTTCATGTCAGCCATCAAAGAGGCAAAGTTCTGCTCCGCGCGCGCCGAGCCTCCGCGGCAGCCTGGAGGCGAGAGTCGAATCGCTTCTTCTGGGCCTCAAGGTCCTTGACGCGAGCCTCAAGCTCGTTGCGTCTCTTCGTGAAGCGATCCTCTTGCTTCTTGGTTTCCGCGAAGTCTTTCTGCAGCTGTCGCGAAAGAGTTTTCCTTCGTCGCAGACTCCTCCGCCATCTTCTCCTCCTTTTTGCGAAGGTTCTCGTTGGTCTGCACAAGGCGCTTCTGGTAGAACTCCTCGTCTTGGTGACCTTGTTCTCGCGGGCTTCCAGGTGCTCCCGCTGCGCGGATTGATCCTTCTCGATCTGCTCAACCTGTTCCTCGCGTTTGCGCGCCTCGGTCTCGCGGGCGTCGAGCTCAACTCCGCGCTGCACGATCAAGTCTTCGCGAATGCTCAAGCTCTCACGGAATTTCTCCAAACTCTGCCGCACATTTTCCGACTCGGCACGATCCCCGCCTCGCGATCTAGAAGCTCTTTGTGCTTGGCGGAGACCGCCGCTCGCGCGCCGCCAGCTCCTGGTGTTTGGCCTCGGTCTCTGCCTCGAGAGCCTCGCGCCTAGCACCCAGGTCCGCAAGGGTCTCCTCGACCTCGCGGACCACGCTGATGCGGATCTCCTCAGCGAGCGCAGCGCTGCCTCGCGTGCGCCTGGGCAGCTTCGTTCTTCCGGCGGCAGCTCTCCACGGTCTCATGAAGACAAGCCCAGCCCCGCGCAAGCTCGGCTCCTCCTCCGCCCTGGAGCGATCCTCCTCAGCAAGCTGGGCCTCAAGCCGTCGAGAATTTCCCTCGCCGAGCGGAGGACAGCCCCACGGCGGCTGCAACGGGGCGCCGCCCCCGCAGAACTAAGGCCCATGGCTCGCCGGAGGGCCTGGAAACGCCGGCGCCTGCCGAGGATTCCGGAGCGTCCAACCTTGGGCTCCGAGTGGCCTCAAGGCGCGCCTGGGGGCTCTGGTGCGAGCCCCCCTCTTCGTCACACAAGGGGCCTTCAGGGGGCTTTGATGAGAACCCCCCTCGCCTCCCGCGCTGGAGGCCTCCTGGGGGTTCGGGGCACCTTCATCAACCCGTCATTCTTCTGCCCCTGGGGAGCGCTCTCCTCTCCAGGGACAGGGTTGGCCTTCTCAGCTGAGGCCGCCTCCCCAGCGGCCTCAGAGTCCGCTGTGGCCTCTCCAAGTTTCGTGCTCGGTGGGGGCGATGACGCGGCGGCCTCCTCCATTTCGACGTCAGCGCACTCCCGCGGACGCCCCTGTCACCGCGGCACGCTCCTTCGCCGGCGGCGTGAACCTCGCCGCATCCACCTCCGGCGTCCCCTCCGGCCGCATGGGGGAGACGTCAGGCCGCATAGGTGGAGGCGTCGTCACCTCTGCCTCCCCCTCCTTCTCCTCGCAGTGCTCCTCTGCCAGGAGGCGGTGCCGCAGCCTCAGGAGATGAAGCAGTGCCCTCGGGAGGCACCTCGTCGACTGTACACGCTGCAGGCGCCGCTGCAGCGCTGGGGATCTCTCCAAGCCTCCGAAGTCTCCGCCTTTCGGCACCTCGGGGCCCCTGGAGAGGCAAAACTCAAAAACTCCTCAGAAGCCTACGCAAGAACAAGCCAAACAGAAAAGGGAGTCGGTTCTTACCCAGATGTCTTGGCGCGGGAATCGACCCACACCGTGTTTGACGACCGCCACGGCCTCGGTGGTGCGGCTCCGGCGCCGGACCCCTCGAGAGCAGCCTCGGCTTTCCTCTTGAGGGAGATGCCCGCTGGGCTCCCGGCGGCCGGTCATGAATGGCCTTGGAGCGGGGCTCGCATGGCCTGATGAAGCTCCGTCATCGTCGCTCTCCTCTTGCCCCTCGGCACGCTGCGAGGGAGCGACCACGAACTGGCCGCTGCTGCCTGAGGAGGCCTCGTGGGTCTCAACCTCAGGCGCCGCGCTCTTCGAGGTGCTCGAGTTCTCCGCTGAAGAGGCAGAGCCTCCCGAGGCGCCGGATTCCACAGGCGTTACCGTCGTCTCCTCGTCGCCCTCAGCTGGCGCCCCCTGCGCCGCAGACTCAGGATCTCGCGAGGCCCCGCATGTCCCTTGGGCACCAGGCCCCACCGGTCGAACTTCGGCATCGTCTGCACGAGCGAGACGCGGCGCCCAAGATCAATCCTGTGGAGCGGGACCGCCTTATCGCCGGGCTTGGGGATATCTGGAGCCGTGAAGAGTGTCTCCATGATGGTGCGCACCTCCTGCTGCGTGAAGAGGGTTGCGCTCAGGCGCATTTTGTCCCTCTGGTTGGAGTAAGCCACATTGCGTCCGCGTGCCTCTGGAGCGGAGCAATGCGGCGCTTCACGAAGTCCTTGGCCACCATCTGCCCGGTGAGGCCTGCCTCGCGGAGGTCCTTCAAGCGCCTCATCACGGGGCCGAGCGCGGCTCCCTTGAGCGCTTAGAAGACCAGCTCGCCCTCTTCGTCGGAGGCGCCTCGGGCAGGTCGAAGAAGGCGCTCCGGCTGCCGAACTTCATGAGGAACCAGCGCTTGCGGAAGTCCTCCACCTTCTTCGTCACATTGGTCACAATGTTCTCGCCGTTCCGCGCGATGGGGATGTACGTGCCCTTCATGCCCTCGGTGATGCGGAAGGACACGCACCCTGACCGCTCCTTGTTCGCCGTGAACCGGAGCGCATAGAAGCTGCGGAAGAGGTCCACCGAGGGTGGAATGCCGATGTATGCCTCGCAGAGGTAGGCGAAGATGGCGAGGACAAGGATGGAGTTAGGATGGAGATGAAGGACCTGGATCTGGTAGCGCTCCAGAACCGCCAGGAAGAAATCGGAGAAAGGAGGCACGAGCCCGGCGAATAGGGTGTGCATGAAGATGGGGTAGAAGTCGCCGAAGGAGTTGTCCGCCGTCTTAAGCACCGTAGCGCCGTGCTCGTTGGTCGCTGAAGCCGCCATGTGACGCACCTTCTCCAGCTGCGCTTTCTTCTTGAAGCGGAAGCCGGTCAGAGCCGGCTCGAAGTCGCCGACCTGCTGCGCCGCGGCAGGTTCGCCGCCCTGCGCCACGGCCTTGCCTTTCGAGGCCGCGGAGGCTTTCTTGGGCGCCATTGCCGCAGGATTGCGAAGGGGGAAGAGCGCCGGAGCACAGGAGCGCAGGGTCAAGAGCGAGGAGACGGGCGCGCAAATGATGCAGTAACTGCTGCCTGAACCGGCGCTGCAGGCTTTATTCCCCTCAGAGCAGTTACCGAGACGTGGTGGGTCCCCCCACTACGCCCATCATCTCCGAGGAGAACGTGTCGTCGCGGCGTAACTGCCCAACACGTGTCTCAGGCCGGCCGGACACTTTGGGCCCATGACGATTCGCCTGCGTCCATTGGACTACATCGTGCCCATCATGGGCCCGGGGGCTACTGTCGGCCCAGTGAAATCCAGGGTGTGCTGGGCCTGTCCTCTACGGCCCTCGACACTTGAGCAATTTTCGCTAAGGACCAAGCCTACGGCTTGGAGAGCCTCGCGAGGCGGATTGCCTCGCGAGGGCTTTTGAGGCAGCAGAGGCCTGCGGAGGCCCTCTCCACTGCTGCCCCCTCTTCAAGGAAATCTCCCCTGGAGAGAGGTCAACGCCGAATTCTCTACAGGGCACCAAGCCCTCGTGGAGATCGCTTCGCTGCAAAGCAACCTCTGCAGAGCGCACATGGGCTCTGCAGCGGCCGCAGAGTGACGCGCGCCCCTGCGCGCGGTGACGACGACGCCGCAGTTGCCATTTTGGTGATTAAAGGGGTCAACAAAGCTGTGCCATCCGCACCGGACTACAAGGGTTTCCTCTTTGGTGATAAGGGGACCGGCCGGCGCTACACTCCACGGCCAACGTCACCGTGGGCACCCCCACGTTCCTCTGCGGCCCCAGCTGGCCGTCCTGCATGGACGGTGGTTACTCTGCTACAGGAGTCAGCTTTACGCCATGGACCGCGTCCATGGACAACCGGGCTGCGGTGCACCACGTTCTACCTCCTGCGCCACGTGACAGCCCTACCAGAGTGCAAGCGCAGGGAGGGAGCACGGGGCGCCTATAAAAGGAGGACGAGCAGCACCGTAGCAAGGGATCGCATTCTCATTCCAGCATAGCCACTTACGCGCAAGGAAGAAGTAGACCATAGCTTCCCTTCCTTGTGTACACCATTGCCAAAAGAGAGCCCTCGGCAAGCTCATTGTACTGTAACCTCTACAAGCAGTGCAATACAGACAAGCAGGAGTAGCGGTGTTACCTCCACACGAGGGCAGCGAACCTGGGTACGGGCTGGTGTTCATCTCTGTCGTGATGTCCCTCCACTTGCTCGACGAGCACCGTCGCCGTGCAGGTTGAGGGTTGTTTGACCAACGTGTTCAGCCCCTTACACGAACTCTCTTCGTGAGCTTGACTATCCCTGTTTCGTGGGAGTCATTCTCCGACACCCACGGTCAGCGAGGGAGAGGAACCACGTAGCACGATCACTCTCCCGGACGGGCACGCAATGCGCTCCCTAAAACCTAGAACGATAAATGAAGAAAATCAACCAATGGGAGGAACGCGCTCGGAATCTTTGGCACTGTTGCCCCTCCGCCACAACCGATTAAACACGAACCGTGAGGCTGACGGGTGGGCCCTCGGGCTACAGTGGTGATCCACGTAGGATGTCAGCGAGAGTGAGTGCAATAAGGTTGGTACGGTTAGCGACTTTGCAAATCCCTATTCATTCTGACTCCAGGAGCCGGCAGGGATCGAACGGAGCGGAGGCACGGAGAGGGGAGGATCGGACGGCCAGAAAGGCCAAATCGCTGAGGAGCCTCCAATGGGTCTCACCGTTTATCTTTAGATACTCTTATGCATAAGGTATGATCTCTATCTCATAGTCTCAACTTATTTATTGATATGTCTCATTTATATGCAAATAGGGGTGGGCGTTCGGTCTTTTCGGTTAGTTCGGTTCGGTCTTTCCGGTCTTTAACAATTTCGGTCATCCAGAAATGATACCCGTAATAAATCCGGTCTTTTCGGTTTTCTGTTCTTCGGTCTTTGGTCTATTCGGTTCGGTCTTCGATCATGACCAAATAGACCAAAATATAGGGCGCGAGAAGTGGAATCGGCGCCCGGGACTGGGAAAGTGGGAAGCGATCGACTGGTCTCTCATGCACAGGAGAATCTACAGTACGCTGGGCTGAGATACCCAGTTGTTGAGCCTAGAGACTAGATGGTATGGTTGAAAGGACACGGATGTCGCCTAGAGGGGGGTGAATAGGCGATTAAAATTCTTCTATGGTTTAGGCTTGAATAAATGCGGAATAAAACTAGCGGTTAATTTATCAAGCACAAAACCTAAACAAAGCTAGGTTTACCAATGTGCACCAACAACTTATGCTAATCAAGATAAGCAATTATGTGATAGCAAGATATATTACTTCAAGTTCGATGGCTATCACAAAGTAAATTGCATAAGTAAGAAGCTCGGGTATAGAAATACCGAGGCACTTGGAGACGATGATTTATCCCGAAGTTCAGTTCCCAATGGAAGCTACGTCTCCGTTGGAGCGGTGCGGAGTCACAAAGTGATCTCCGAATAGCCGTCAAATGGCACACCGTAATCTCTTCGTGCCTCTACCAATGTAGAGTGCCACGAGCCACTATGGGACACTTGAGGGTGGTCACCGAACCCGTACAAGGATGAGGCACACTCCACAACTTAATTGGAGGCTCTCACCGGAATCCCGCGGCTCCCAAAGCCACAAGACCCACAAGGTTGGGGCACGTCTCCACAACTTAATTGGAGGCTCCCAACAATCCCGCGAGCCACCAAAACTCCGAGATCAACAAGGACCGTCTCGGGCACCCCAAGTACCCAAGAGTACAAGCTCTAGGGCACCCCAAATACCCAAGAGTAACAAGCTTCTCAACTTCAATTTCCATGTATCACCGTGGAGAACTCAAACCGATGCAACCGATGCAATGGGCAAGAACACAAGAAGTGCTCAAAATCCTTCACTCTCAAATCCCACCAAAGCAACTAATGCTATCGGGGGGAGAAGAGAGGAAGAACAAAGAGGAACACCAAATTCCCCCAAGATCTAGATCCAAAAGCTTCCCCTCACTTAGAGGAGAGATTGATTGGTGGAATGGTAGATCTGGATCTCCTCTCTCTTTTCCCACTAAATGGAGGCAAGAATCTTGGAGGGATAGAGAGTTAGCAAAGCTCAAGAAGGTCAACAATGGGGAAGAACACGAGCTGCAAGAGTTGGTCCCTTTGGGGAAGAAGGGGGGCCTTTTATAGGTCCCCACGAAAAAGAGTCATTGCAGTCCAGAAAACATAGGATTATCCGATTCAACTTGGACAGGATAATCCGATTGTATAGGATTATCCGATTCAAGTTAGACAGGATAATTCGACTGTATCGGATTATCCGATCTAAGTTAGATAGGATAATCCGACTGTATAGGATTATCCGATTCCAGTTAGATAGGACAATCCGATAAACTCCAGTGCGCAACCAAACAAGTCCTTAGCCGTTTTCGCGTCCAGCAAATATCCGGGTCGGATATTCCGATCCATTTTGGATCGGAAAATCCGATAAACTCCAGAGAGCAACCAAACAAGTCCTTAACCGTTTTCGCGTCCAGCAAATATCCGATTGACTGAAAACTGACAGAAACAGCAAAACGAAAACCGCAATATCTTTTTCATCCGGACTCCGATTTCGATGATCTTGGGCTCGTTGGAATCGCAACGAAGATCTCTCCAAAATTATGCAGAGAAACATCATAGTCCATCATATGAGGAGGAAACCACAAGAAGAGAGTTTGACCTCTCTTATAAAATACGAACCGGTAAAACCTTCAACATCAAAAACACAACAAGATATTCATATGAAATCCGTTTTTGATGAACTAGAGCTTGGTATAGGGATGAACACAAGCTCTAAGTTCTCACATAGATAAAAGCCAAATAAGAACCAAGAAAGATGATGAAGGCAAGTATGCAAAGGTTTGAGCTCTCTCCAACTGATACGCTAAAGCTCAATCGAGAGCCCCTCTTGATAGTACGGTGTCCATCCAATAACCCGGTCTCCCGACTAACATGAGACCGGTAGAATAGAAACCCTAAAAAAATCATACCTTTGCCTTGCGCATTCCACTTGACTAGATGATGGCGATCTTGATCTTCTCAAGTGGATCACCTTTCCTGATTGCGCTTCGCTTGGTGAAGGTCCACATATTTCTCCCCCATACTCCACTATGGGAGAGACCCTTATTGGCACATCTTTACTTGACCATTATCGGATAATCCGAGTCAGCTGGGACCGGATAATCCGATACCTCAAAATGGTTGCAAGCTTCAAGCATATGATATCTTCTAGATGCCCATCTTGAACTTGCACATCTCAACCTTGATGACGATCACCACTTGACGTCATCCTTCATGGGCTATATAAAATCTTCATTTGCTGCAAGCCCATAGAAAGATACCTAACCACACATAGAAATGCCAACACATATCATGGGTTAGTTCACAAAGCTATATGGACAATTACTTACCATACCAAGAGATACATGATCCCACTTGGTACATCCTGTAGCTTTGTGTGTTGAACAATATCTTGATCAACCTTGTATCTTTTCTTCTCTTTTCAATAGATGATGTCTTGAGGATAGCCATGAATGATCACTAATCCTTTTCTTCAATACATACTTGCAATATGCTCAACTCGATTATCTTGATGCCAAATACTTCATTATATCAATATATTCATAGCATCAACCTTGAATCCAACATATGGAGTTCAAGCATGGTCTATGGACAAACCTTACAAGTACAACTCAATGCAACCATTAGTCCATAGGGATTGTCATTAATTACCAAAACCACACATAGGGGCGCCATGCCCTTTCAATGGTTGGTTTAGTAGTTGGGCATATAGACTAGATGTACACATAAGCTGGGCTGACAACCAAATTCGGCTGCTTCCGTACGTAATTCACTCAAAATAAAATAAAATCGGTCTTTCGGTCTATTCGGGTTATCTATAAGTGATACCCGAATTTCTGATCTAATTTCGGTCTTTTCTTATTTGCTACCCAAATTTCTAACGGTCTTTTCGGTCTCAGTCATTTCGGTTTCGGTTTCGGTCTCGGTCTTTTCGGTTTCGGTTTCGGTTTTCGGTCTTCGGTTTTTATGCCCACCCCTATATGCAAATGTGTTATTTTGATGTATCATGTTTCTTTTTATCTGTGAGGTTGCTCTGAACCTATATATTGTGCATTTATATTCCAATGCAAATTACTTATATGCACACATTTAGGGGGAGCTTCTCAATTCTCTTAAAAACATGATGATATTTGTTTGGATCTCTATTGCAAATCCTAGTGTTGTCATCTAAGGCCAAAAAGGGGTAGATTGAAAGAACATTTCTTAATCCCTCGTGGGTTTTGTGTGTTAGGCAACAATACTAGTGATAATTTAATCTGGTGTTAAAGAGATGCAGGTTTTAGGCAATTATATAATGACTGCACTGTTTCTGAAGAAAATTCAGTTTGGGTAACCGGATATTCCGGCCCCCGTGTGGGGCGGATATTCCGGCCCTCCAAGGATTTTTGCTAAGAAAAAGTTTTTGACCAAGTGCGCGACTCTCTGTAATGGGCGGATTTTTGTCCAGATTATTGGCTGGAGATTTCATCTAGAAACCGGATATTTTGGGAAACCGGAATATCTGGCCCCTATATTTCTGCAACGGCTCAAAACGGCTAGTTTCGTGAAGGTGTATAAATACCCACTTCATATTCAACCTCTAGACAGCTCGACCAGCCATTGAAGAACACTTGAAGCTGAGCCACAAAATCGCATAGATCTCCTCCTCCTCCTCCCACCCAAACTTGCTGATCTTTAGAGGATTGAAGGAGAAGAGCAAGATCTACATTCTCACCAAAGCGTTTTACATTTCCCCCTCATTCACTGGAGGGATTCGAGTCTAGGGTTTCCATTGGGAAAACCTAGGCCACTGTTCTCACTTGTTCTCTTGTGTGACAGATTGTGGTGATTTGGGAGCCTCCAATTGAGTTGTGGATGCGTGCCCCAAGCTTGTTGCAAAGGCTTCAGTTTCCGCTTTGAAGGTTACCGATAGTGGAAGGTGAACCAATCCTTTGTCGTGCGGTTCATCGGAGAATAGGGTGAGAATTTTGTGGCGTTGAGCAAGCCTGTTGTGGTGAAGCTCACACCCCTCCAACGTAGACGTACTTCTCCTCAAAGGGAAGGAACTACGGGAATTACATCCCGTGTATCCACGTGCTTCACTTCGGTTCCTTCTATCCTTTACCGTCATATAGGTAAATTCACCTTAGTTGCGTATCTAGAGAATTTACCTTTTCTGTCAAGCCTAAATTGAAAAAGAATTAAAATTTGAAGCAACACCTATTCACCCCCCTCTAGGTGCCCATACGATCCTTTCACCTGGCAAATTTGAGACCCGACAAATGCTAGGTAACCCGGCAAATTGATGACCTAGGAATCTGGAGAGTGGCAGATTAAGGGAGAGTTAGCGACAAGCTGGATTAGGGTTGCGAGACGCCCATAGACCTAGAAGGTGACTTTCTAAAGGAGCCGGAGATGGACGCTGGAAGTCCGGGTTCAATATGAACCAGACCTAGATTTGCCTAACCTAGAGATAGAATTCGACTTAGCATACCAGTTGTAATCCTTGTACAAGTCCAAAACTTGTACGGGAAGTCCTGCCGCCTCATATATATGTGCGAGGTGATGGCCAATTGAAATTAAGCAAACAATCTACAATCTATTAATACAACCCTACTTTTATCCTCAAACCCTTGTTCCTGCTTCCGTTATTCGAGACCTCTCACGAGTATCGACAATCGAATCTCGGAGCGGCCAAGTCCGGCCAGGTTCACCCAATCGTTGCCGGCTTCCTCCGACGGGGCTTCCCGAGGGGCTAGGGCATGTGGGTCTCAAAAGATCCGGCTTACTGTCTTGCGTATCGCGTTGTAAGCCGGCCTCCCGCGGGGCGAGTTGCAGAGTATCTCCCCGGCACCGCGGGTACACGAGGATGTGTTCGTGTGACGCGTTTCGAGCACAACACATTCATTAAGTGTTAATGCTTTGCTCCAGTGCTTTGTAAATGAGTATCTTGATTACCCTAAGTTTTTTATTGGCCCCGCTAAAACGGGAGGGTAGGACAAAAGATGTGTGAATTCTTATTGTAGGTAGTTACAAATATATTCGGAACTTGCCTGCGTATGATTGATGAACTAGATGCTTTATTTATTTATATATGACTATTACATGATTGACTTATCCATGCTAAAACCATTTATCCATCCCTTGCCTACGGTGTTTTAGCCCTGCTGTTTTCGTTAATCATTTTTACTGTTACTAGTGCTCTCGTTACTGTTACTTTGTTATTACCATTTTTACCAATTTTCTGCTATTGTTATATCACCGTTGCTAGTAATAAATTCTGTCTAGCAAATACATTTTCAGATGTGGTTGAATTGACAAGTCAACTATTAAGATTTGTAAATATTCTTTGGCTCTCCTTGTGTCGAATTCATAAATTTGGGTTCAAATACTTCTCTCGAAAACTTCTGTGATCCCCTACACTTGTGGGTCATCAACGGGCTAGTCAATGAGCATGCTGGTACACAACACTTGCGACCCAGCTAGAAATCCTAGCTGCCACACGTCCTACTGCGGACTCGTGTCTCACTCGGTCGCACGGTTCTCTCAGTCGAAACTCCTTTCTGCCGGCTTCAATCCTCTTAAGTGTGTGACCCTGCAGGTTTATTCTCAGTCCGACACATAGAGAGATAATCCTCCAACTTCTGTTCATGACTCCGAGTCGCCAAACTCTTTATACGGCCGGTTCCAAGGCAATAGTTGGTAGCGGCTTCTAAGCTTGTCGTCTCTTGATTGGAGTAAAGTCATTCATGACTTCCTTGTCAAGTGTCCAGACAACCATCCCTTTATTCGCGATGTATCTTGTCAGAGCTATAGGCAGAGCTAGTCATCCCTTTAATAGCTTGACTCTCTATTCAACTTGTGTCCTTGATTTAACTCCTTAGTCAATCCGCATGACCATGCTTATCAAATGAAGTCACCCGAGTGGACCCAGAGAACATCTCTTCGAGTCGGAGGGACATATCCCGTCTTGGGTATGGGTGAACATACTTTAGGCTCTGTCCAATAATAATAAGACTTGAAAATTTATTAAAATCTGTGTGCTGTCGGTTTGAGTATTTCCTCCTTTTCGGAAAACAAGAAAATTGCTATGCAATTACTTAGAAGTACGAAGACAGTATTTCACATGATTATTTATAGAGTATGGATTGATTTATTTATGTCACGACAACAAGTACTGTATACACCTATAACCTATTGCTCCTGAAGAAACACCTGATGGTGAGCCAAGAGAACTATGAAGAATAAATTTTCTTCTCTGCAAACTGAACAAGAAAAATTATGAGCAACGTTCTGATCTCTTGCTTGTTTTTTGAGTCACTACAACCTGAATATCTCTATCCACTGCTAGTTAACCTCATTGTTGAGCATGTGACCTTGCGTGACTAACCATGGTCTCTATATTTATCCCAATTTCACTCCTCAAGAACTTGGAGTACCACTTAGCAGACAGCTTTGGTTGCCTTGGCAACCCAGGATCCTGGAAATCGATGTAGTGCAGCCCGTATTGCATATAATAGCCCGCTAGCAGCTCGAACACATCCATAAATGACCAAACAAAGTAGCCCTTCACGTTGGCTCCATTCCTGCAATAACGATTTTAAGTGTTCTCCTCGTGAATCAAATGGCAAATTTTTTATAGGTGACGTCGCTTAATGAGGATTGGCATCAGGATCCGACTTAAGAGAAAAAGGAACTTATGTAACACCGCAAAGTTGAGACAAAATGTTCATCTTCAGCGATGTCGAGAACAACACTCACCTGAGTGCAGCGAGTGTGCTGCCGATGTAGCTACTCAAGTACTCCACTCTCTTATGATCATCGACCGAGTCGACGTGTAACTGACCATAGCCTGAAATATGACCCGGTGGAAGAATAAGCAAGAAAATATATATCAGCGGAAACACGAAATAAAGTTCATGTTTGACTTGAGAATTTGCTGGCAATGTAAAATTTCATTACTGGATTGTTCTAAACGCATAAGACTGCAGTGCACATAATCTGCGATATTAGACATGTCGACAGTGAAGAACATTGTGAACATAAATTTACAGATAGTGGATCTGAAGACTTGCCATTTTCTTGCACATAGATAGGAATGCTCGCGTATCTGTCAGTGAGGTACTTGAGCATACACTGCAGCCCTTGCGGATCATTCGGCATGTTGACAGGGATAAACTGTACCAAGAATCGAACGATCAAGTTTGATTGGCTTTACACAAATTTCGTCCAGAAAAAAAGAGTAAAATCAGACCCAAGACTAACAAAAATACCTGACCGGTACCGCTATCATTCCTCGACACTGAAAACACAAAACAAGCAAACGATACAGTTACACGAGATAACCGAATTTTTCATTTTTTACCAAACACTTTAAACTTTACCATCTTGATCCACAAAAAAAGAACTATACTTACTTCTGAAGGTGGCAGCCATATCGGCATTGTAGTCCCGGAGGCTGGCGTCGGCGCCGCTCTTCCCATCGCTGACGTACACGGAGGTGTAGTGGTTTATACCTACGAAATCGATGGCCCCACGGATGAGCTCGGACTGCTCTTTGGTGAATGACGGAATCCGTGAACCGGCTTTCTTCTTCATGATTTCAGGATAGTCTCCATACACCAAGGGGTCCAAGATCCTGAACAAAAAGACCAACAAAAAATGCTTCAGAAACACACATGCATGATCGATGTCACTGCGTTTAACAGTAGTTACACATGGCCATGGGGATCATCTCACCAGCCGATCATGAAGTCGAGAGACCTCTGGGTGGCGGCGACGTCGGCGGGGCTGGGGGAGAAGGGGTAGTTCCAGAAGCTGTAGACGTTCATGCCGACGACGCCATTCTGCTTGGCCTGGTACCTCTCCCTGTAGAGCCTGACGACGGAGGCGTGGGCGAGGATGGAGTTGTGCGCCACGGTGTATGGCTCCACGGTGGAGTCCCCCGCCGTGCAGTTGACCCCGAATGGCGCCGAGCAGCGGCACGGCGGAAAGGCGCCGTTGTCGTAGGCCGCGATGGAGATCACGTTGGGCTCGTCCATGGTCGTCCAGTGCCGCACCCGGTCGCCGAACTCCCGGAAGCACGTGTCCGCGAACGCCGTGAAGTCGTCCCTGCAACAACGATCGTTCGTCGTCACACCACGCCGAAATTTCACAAAAGTTTCAGAATCTGCGTGCATGGTCGAATCAGGGTCTTACACGACCCTGGGGCTCAACCAGCCGTGGTACTCGTCTTCGAGGATTTGAGGGAAATCGACGTGGTACAGAGTCACGTGTATCTGGATTCCTGCATTAGGTAACGTAGCCAATGTGAGCATCAAAAAGACTGTTCCGGTAATTCTGACACAATCTGTCACTAAATTCTGAACTTGTGATGTTACAGTGAAGGTTCAGTTCGGATGAACCTTTGTGTACCTCGTTTTGTTAGCTCGTTTATCAGGTTGTTGTAATACTCCAGCCCTTTGGGGTTGACGGGTCCTCTTCCTCCTGTTTTCATCAAGAAAAACTCATCATTCAGGGAAACTTGCAAGGTGATAGGTTTTCCAAGATCGGGGCAACAGGTGTGTTCTTACTCGGAATCAGCCTAGACCAAGAAATGGAGAACCGGTACGCCTCCAAGCCAGTGTCGGCCATCAACTGCACATCCTCCTGAATAATCCCATATATATATGTACACAGTTAATCAAAGAACTTACAGAAATTCGTAATTTGCACAACTAAAGCAGTAAAGCCTAATTTTTTCGATAAAGGCAATATATTAATATCAAGAAGATATCAATTACACCAGCCTCTGCAAAAGACGTAAAGCCTAATGGTACGCCATTTCAATTGATCAACTACGAACAACATTTCCCCGCCAAAAAAAAAGAACATTATTGCATGCATTACTGGTCAAAGTTACAATTCTTTTGCCTGCACATTTTCAGTTTATCTGAGATGTGCACATGTTCTGACGGAGGAAATGTAGCCGTATGTTTCCATTTGTCAACAAGAAACGTTGAAAATGACGCCCACGTGAGTTTCCAACAAGAATGATACGCTTAGCAACAAACGCAAGACATCGCTGTCGATTCGGAAAATTCAAGAGAGATGACTGTGCTTTTGTATGTACGCTATAGCCTAGTAGAGAAGTGTATGCAGAGTTGCAGACCTTGTATCTGTGGTAGCCGTCGGCGGCCAAGTCGCCGGTACTCTTGTCCGGCATTTTCCCTGCGGTCACCGTCAGACCAAGAAGACAACGTCAGTTCTTCCGTGTACAGTCGGTGCAAGTTATAATTAGTTTTGTGCCGAGTGCGTGAGATTATGCGAGCGAGATGGGACGATCGACTGCAGCTTGGCTTTTTTCTGGAAAGGCCGGAATTCCAGTGAGTTCTGGACAGAGGGTTTTGGAGAAACTGCTCTGTTCTCTATCAAATTCCGCATGTTTCAGGTAATCAAACAAGAAAAAAAGATACTATAGACCAGTGAAGCAGACACTTTGTCCATTTAGTTTTTCTATATTCCTCAATCATTTGAAAGTTGTTAATTAGTTCTTCTAAGTCGTTAGTAAATGATACACAAAGTCCATTAGCCGTGAGATAAGATAATCATCACCTGCGTGAGTAAAAGTGTCCCAGATGCTCGGGCTTCTTCCGTCTTCATCCGTCGCGCCCTCGTACTACAAGTACAATCGCAATCCAAACAAACAAGGAATCATCAAGTTTGCCAAAAGAAGAAGGGACATACGAAGCTCGCATCCAATCAGCTAAAAAAGGCTTCACCGCGATGAGCAGAACAGGTAGCAGAGTACCTGGTAGGCCGACGTGCCGGCGCCGAAGACGAAGTCCCCGGGGAAGTCCGCCCTGGTGAAGTTGAGAGCGCGAGCTGCCCTCGCACCGCCGCCTCGCCATGGCGCGACGAGCACCGCCAGCAACAGCAGCACGGCGCAGGGCATGATGTCCCTCGTCTTTCTCTCCCCCATCTCTCAGGTGATGAGGTGACACCTCGATCCTCCGTGCTCGGCTCAGGGGCCTATGCGGCGGTGGCGGTGGCCGCATGTCTTATTTATTTATCGGCTCCTATACTTTGCGACGAACGGCCGGCAGGTGAGACCGTGAGCGCGACACGTAGAAGTAGAAAAGACATGGCTGGGAAATGTTTTCTGGGGTTGCCACGCCTGGGTGGTGTAGTGCAGTGTGCACGGCCCTGGCCGGCTGTAGAAGTAGAAAGACACGGTGGGATTGGAAATTCCAAAACAGAACAGAGCACTCTTGTCTCCCGGAAGCATGTGCTTTGGAGATGGACAACAATCTTGTGAGAATACTAAGGGTGTGTTCGGTTGGTGGCATGAGATAGAATGGAATGGGTCCGTCCTGCACCTGGGTCATATTCTCGTGTTCGGTTGGAGATGGAACCGGAACGGACTGATTCTCGAAAAGGGAATATACCCCTGATATGCTGAATCCACCGGTTCCTCCAAATCGGTGGAACCACCTCGTTCCTCTCTCTCTCCTCGCTAACACCGTGACATTCTCTCCCTCGACAGAAGGGCGGCCAGGCGGAGCAAGGGCGGCCGCGGCGGGCTCCTGGCGGAGCAAGGGCAGCGGCGCCACGGTCGAGGCGGCCGCGACCTCATGCCCTCCTCCAAGGTGGCCGCCCTCCCGTCGCCGCCCTCCTCTGAGCTGGTCAACGCCGTCGACGCATCGCCTCTGAGGAGGCCGCCGTCGCCGCGCCGCTACGACCGAGGCGGCCGCGACCTCGCGCCCTCCTCCGAGGTGGCCGCCCTCCCGTCCTCGTCCTCCTCCGATCTGGCCTCCTTCGAGCTAGGGCACCGGCGGCGGCCACGGCCAGACGAGGCGGCCGAGGCATGGCGGCGCCACGACCGAGGCGGCCGCGACCTCACGCCCTCCTCCGAGGTGGCCGCCCTCCCGTCGCCGCCCTCCTCCGAGCTGGTCAACGCCGTCACCGCCGCCACGGTAATGCTCGATCCAGCGCCGCGGTAATCCTAAATTACTAGATTCCATTCCCATCTCAATTTTTTTCAAACCGAACACGGGATTGGAATGGATCCGTGACATTCCATTTTTTTGGAATGGAACGATTCCATTACGTTCCATTTAGTTCTCCAACCGAACACACCCTAATATACTCCCTCCATCCTAAAATAGAATATTTTCTTGATTTTCACCGATCACTTACAATTTTTTCTACGATATATATTTTAATATATCTACAAAATTGGCATAAAGATATATGAATTATGAAATAAAAGAATTTTGAAAGGAATTCAACGATACTATTTATACATTTCAGTCCATATAATTTAATATATATTAGTGATCAAAATCGTGCATCAAATACCAACAAAAGAATAGCGCGACTTATATCAGGACGGAGTGAGTACTATTTTTTCAAGAACTGTACGTGTACGTGCTCATGTTTTCTAGGTGCTCGCGTAAACTATCTCTCAACAAGAACACATTTGCTTCTAACAAAGAAACTATATTGAATGCTCTGAAAAAGCACGGGGCACAAAATAAACTTTACTTCGGCACATTTATATGCCTAAATGTTTAAATTTCTGACTTTTCAAAGCATAGAAGATGCTACTTATGTACCAATTTGGACATGCATGTGAATAATTGGATCTGCCACCTAATTCTGGACATGTTTTGTTCACCAATTAGAACATATTTATAAACCCTAGACGTCAATCATAACAACAAAAATACCAAAATGCTTTTATTTCATTGTAGGCCGCGACATGTAGTGAGGCGGGACGTGGGAGGCAGGGATACGCCGAAGACGAGCCATGGCCTCGCAATGAATGAAATGACATATTGGTTGTGGACAGATGTTTGAGTTTTTGCTTGATCCTCTAGCCGGAGTATAGCCTGAAGGAGATCAACCTTCTCGCACCTCTATCCAAGTTCAATTTCAAAACTCCAAGTATTTAATAGTTATATTGTCAAATGAGTTCATGATTGCAAATATGTAGAAATAAACCATTGATGGCCTTCTTTACTTGCGCCCTTGTACCATTGTTTTGTATTACTTTGGTTTAAGTGCAACCCCCATATATAACTACCATAAAACCCGTAGCATATCTAAACTATAAATAATCCCAAGATATCATACGAGTCTATGGATCCATATTTTTAAAAAATTACCAAACAGAAGTGGGAAAGAAATTCGTAGGAGAAGAAGCCATTGATGTTTGCAGCCCGTGTACAAGAAGGAAGCTACAAGTTAATTAGCATCGGTCCTCTCACATGCAGAGCTAGTCCATTTGTGATCTCTTGACTACCACGCAAAAGAAGAATACAGAAAAAAAAAAACTACCAGGTAAAAAGGGTCTAACAATCTGCCCATAACCAGATTAAGGATTTAGATACCGGTATGGAAAACAAAATCAGAGGGGGTCAGGATTTCCTGTAACCGTAGTTACCGGGAAATTACCGCTCGGTTATCGGACGAAACGTTAAAGTAAATTAAAATCGATTTGAAAAAGGAAGAATTTGGCTAAAATCAAACGGATCAGAATTTTTCGACCGGTCAACTCATTATAATTCCGGTTATCGTGGTATTACCAGTAACCAAATCCCATGAAGTAAGATTCAGCTTTCTTGTTGGAACAACGCACGTCGAAAACTACTTACTTTGGCATCTTTGGCATGTACAGAAGCACCCGGAGAACAACTGCCACTTTTCGTGTAGTCCGCGTATTTGTTTACGTTGACGATGCCGAGAGCTCGTGAAGCTGAAAGAAACTCGCGAAAGAGATTGTTGGATCCTGAGAAAGCTCGAGAGCCTGACGGAGACCACCGAGTGGTGCTGTTCGCGCAAAGCGACAGAGCTGCCACGCAATCGCTGCTGTCATGGTGCGAAACCAGACAAGAGCGCCACGCGAACGAGTCTCCGATTCAGTAGTCTTATCCTAGGTAATAGCTAGGTTTGTTTTGATCTTCTCGGCCTACTTGATCAAGTCGTGGACGGCAACAACAACGACTCACGCACGTATTAAGGTATAGTACAAATTGACCAAACAGGAAGCACTCAAAAGTCGAAGCCAACTCGCCTGGTGCGTGTGCATCTCACTCTCTCCACCCGTTCCACACCACAAACAGGAAGCACTCAAAAGAAAGAATCCAAAAGCTCCAATAAAAACATGTGTGCTATCAGTATCGGTAGGTCTAACAAGACCAAAAACACACATGATGATCTGCCAAACGAGCTTAGCTAGCTAAAGCAGAGTGAAACGTGAGATTTTTTTCGATAAAGACCAAAAAAACACACATGGTTTCTTTTTTACTGCAGAATTGACATTGATCATTCTCTGTCGAGCCTCTTCTTGGCAGATTATCTTTTGTTAGAATGTTGTTCTTGATATCTGAGCGTCATTGCAACTTGCAGGTTTCAAATCATTCGCTCATGAAATGGAAATGGAACTTTACCCTGTTTTTTGTTACAGATTTTCTGGTTACAATGTTGACAACTAACCGTCAGCCGTGGTTGTCTTGTTGTAACTTCAGGATCAAAATAGGCAATCAACACAGGCAAGAGAAGCCACACAGAAAATGATTCGGCAATTTTATGAACAGATTAAACACATGAATTGCATGCGACTCATGGCACGTTCAATCCTCCTACAGGAACTGAAACACACAACAGAGCCCTTCTTCTGCTCTGAAGGTGCTGACTAAGCCAAAGCCCTCTGGAAGAGTAGAGCTCCACTTACACAAAAACTCTTCAGTTGGCTTATTATGCGAAACCGTTGCTGGACTACTGACCGTCTCGCCAAAAGGGGGTTGCAAGGGCCTGGGAAGTGCGTGATGTGTGATCAAGAACCAGAAACCTTAAACCATCTGTTCAGACTTTGTCAAGAAAAAAACCATGCTGATATCACACCATTTAGGACTGTTTCAGTCCGAGACTGGTGGAGGCAAACGCTGTCAAGGTGTCGACGAGGCCAACGAAGAAGCACGGCAACTCTGCTAATTGCGGGCATGAGAAGAGTTTGTCTTGAGAGAAGCGATCGGATCTTCAACAACTGCAGCTCCAACATAAACACCTTGATCAGGAAAACAAGAGAAGAGTTTTTTTTTTTTTTTTGAGAAAATGTTGCGCTTTATTAATCAGGAAGCATCCATACATAGAGTTTGCCTAATACATTCTGGAGTAGAAAAGAACACCACACGTGAACTAGCAAACTCGCAAGACCTAGCTAGTATGTGTGCAGCAACATTCAACGATCGCCTGACATGGCGAAAGGAAGCTGAAGAAAAGCTAGCAGCCAGAAGCTTAATATCTGCCACCACCGCACCCACTTCAGACCGGTCATTGATTGAAGAATTCATTCGTTGAACCAGTGAGAGACAGTCTGAAACGAACACCACAGACGTGAATCCTTCATTGAGTGCAAGAGACACGGCGCGACGGAGTGCCCAACTTTCAGCAAGTTCTGGCGATACCATCCCTTTGAGTGGTTCTGAGCAAGCAACCAAGCAATCCCCATTGCTGTTTCGGATCAGGATGCCAACTCCTACCTTGTGCAAATTTGAGAAGACCGCTGCATCAACATTAACTAGGACTGAACCGGGCGGCGGCGGAGACCATCTGACCGATGAACAAGATGACGTCTCACGACTATGCCCACTGACAGTCTTAAAAAGATGCAGCAGAACCAAATCAACATACGCATGAATCTTAGAAGCAACACTGTGTGGATGGATATTACCTTCATCATTTCTGACCGCATTCCTTGCCTCCCAAATATGCCATACTGTGATTGCCAAGACAGTGGACTGTTGCGGTGAGGCTCTATCGATGAAATCAAACAGCCACTGCTTCGGCGAGCGGAAATTTTTGCGACACAAGTGGATGTCAAACCGGTCTTTGACCTGCCTCCATACCTCCGAAGCGAAGGGACAAAACAGCAGACAATGTTCAACACTCTCATCTCTACCACAGTGCACACAAGCAGGATTTGCGGGAATATTTCGATGGCTTAATTGAAGACCAGATGGGAGACAATCATGTGCAAACCTCCAGAGCACTATGTTCATCTTGTTTGGGGCTTTGATTGCCCATATTGCCTTCCAATGTTTCACCTCACTTTCCATATTTGATGGCAAGCCATGGCCAGCTTTACTCTGCATTGAAAAGAAATCCGAAGAGCGAGCCAAATTATATGCTGAACGGACAGTGTACTCTCCGTAGCGATTGTGAGGCCAATACACGAAATCATCCCCAGCATGGCGACTAATTTGGGTTTGTAAGATGAGTTCAGCAGTCTCCTCCGGGAAGAAAGCTCTAACATTTTCTTCATTCCAAGATCCTTGATCATCAGCCATGAGGCAACAAACTTTTGCATTTTCAGGGATTGGAGAGAGAGTTTGCAACATGTGTGGTGGTCGTTCCGGTATCCAGTGATCTTTCATGATCTTAACTTTTTGGCCATTCGCGATTCCCCACCGAACACCCGCCTTAACAAGCTCTCGGCCAAAGAGAATACTTCTCCAAGTGTAAGATGAGGATCTAGGCTTTGGCGCATCCCAGAAATGACAATGGGGGAAGTACCTTCCTTTGAGAACCCGAGCACAAAGAGAGTCTGGCTCAGTTAGTAGCCTCCAACATTGCCTACCAAGCATAGCTTGGTTGAAGAGTGAGAAATCACGAAATCCCATCCCACCTAGCGATTTCGGTGTGGATAACCACTCCCAGGAACGCCAATGAAGTTTCCTCTTGCCATCTTCCCTGCCCCACCAAAAATCAGCAACAGCCTGCCTCATCCTCTCACATGTAGCAACCGGGAGTCGGAAACAGCTCATAACATAAGTTGGAATGGCCTGAACTACAGATTTTAATAACACTTCTTTTCCTGCCCGAGAAGGTGGCCTATCAGACAAACCCATGATGCGTTGCCAAACTTTGTCAGTTAGAAATTTGAAAGTCCTGATTGGTGATCTGCCGACATGAGTAGGCATTCCAAGATATTTATCATGGGATGATTCATTGGTAATTCCCAGAATTTCCATTACCTTTTGCTTAGTATCGTTGGAGCAGTGAGAACCAAAGTAAATTGATGACTTTTGAAGATTAATTCTCTGGCCTGAACCGTCACAATATAAGTGCAGAGCCTCTTTTAGGGAGTGAACACTTCGCTGGTCACTTCTAGCAAAGAAGATGCTATCGTCGGCAAAAAGGAGGTGTGAGATAGGAGGGCCTTGACGACCATTTTGAATACCTTGTAGCTCGCCACACGACTCCTTGTGTAAAAGCACACTAGACAAGCCTTCAGTGCATAGAAGAAACAAATAAGGGCTGATTGGGTCTCCTTGCCGGATGCCCCTAGTAGGAATGACAGGATTTGTGAGTTCTCTGTTGACCCGGACCGCATAACGAACCGAGGTCACACATCTCATCACCGTGTTGATCCAGTCCGGTGCAAACCCGAGTCTACTCAAGCACCCATGTAAATATGTCCACTCGATGCGATCGTATGCTTTCGTCATGTCAATCTTCAGGGCGAAGTATGGTCTCTTTGACCGTTGTTGTCGGATTGTGTGGATACACTCAGAAGCAATCAGTGCGTTGTCAGTGATTAATCTTCCCGGAACAAAAGCACTTTGATGTTCAGAGATAACTGTTGGTAAGATGATCTTGAGCCTGTTGGCTAACACTTTCGAGGCGATCTTATAGAGGACATTGCAGAGGCTTATCGGTCTGAAATTGTTTAGGTGCTTTGGCCTCGCCCCCTTTGGAATCAGGACAATCACAGAGTCACAAAAACCATCCGGAATTGGCATCCCATTCAGAAAACCTCTAACAGCATTACAGATATCTTCCTTCAAGAAATCCCAGTGAGTTTGGTAGAATAGTGCAGGGAAACCATCTGGTCCTGGCGCTTTCGTTGGTCCCATTTGAAAGAGGGCAAATTTTATTTCCTCATCCGTATAAGGCTTGAGGAGTTCAGCATTCATGGAGTCATCTACTTTACACGGGATAGAATGAAGAACTGTATCCATGGAGGCACATGGTTCAGTAGTAAACAGGTTATTATAAAAACTTTGCACCATACCTTTGATCTCCTCCTGATTTTCAGTAATCGAGCCATCATTACGAGCCAGGGAATTAATTCTATTTGTACGCCGTCGTGCTGATGCCCGAGCATGAAAGAAGGCTGTGTTCCGATCTCCTTCACGGAGCCATTCCACCCGGGAGCGCTGCCTAGCCATGATTTCTTCTCGCTCAAAAAGTTCACATAATTGCTTCTCCAACGAGCGTTCCTCCATAATTGTTGCATCCGAAAAAGGAGACGACCGTAGTCGTATGAGGCGCCTTTCCAATTTATGAATATTTGATCTGATTGAACCAAAAGACTCTCTGCCCCATTGTTTGAGAGAGCTAGCCACCCGGTTCAGATTGGTCCATGTAGATTGTAGCGATAAAGGAGCCCCATCTCTGCCTTCTGTCCATGCCCTCTCTAGAACCTCCTTATAGTCAGGAGCTCTCAGCCACATAGCTTCAAATTTGAAGCCGTATTGTACAGGGGTAGGATCAAGAGTCTTTCCCCTATCGTAAGGAGTCTTCCCCTTTTTTAGAGCAATATGGACAGCATAATGATCCGAGGACGTGGTGATCACATTCTCAACCAAACAATCATCATATAGGTTAGAAAACTCGACATTAGCCACTGCACGGTCTAACCGGGCCTTGACATGGCGGTGAGGGTCTTGGCGATTAGACCAAGTAAATTTAGGACCGCAAAAACCCATGTCGACAAGGCCACAGTCAGCTAAGCACTGTTGGAAGTCATTGATCTGCCTATCAGTTCTGTCTCGAGGTCCCTGATGTTCGTCGTGTCGCAGCACCTCATTGAAATCCCCACAACAGATCCATGGACCTTCCCACTGTGCTCTCATAAAACGGAGAAAGTCCCAAAATTGACGCCTATTTTCTCTTCTTGGTTCTCCATACACAAATGTCGCCCTCCAGACCATTCCATTCTCAGGTTTAACATGAACATCAATGCATCTATCATTGAAGGCCTTCAGAGAGACATTGACTGAAGATAGCCAAAACAGACATAAGCCTCCGCTTTGGCCTTCACTGCTGACAGCGTAGGAGTTCGAAAATCCGAGAGACCACATGAAATTCCTCACCCTCTTATCCCTCATCTTTGTCTCAGATAAAAATAGGAGGGAAGGGCGATAGGTTTGCACCAGCCAGCGCAGCTCGCCAACCGTGGAATCCGTCCCTAAACCTCGACAATTCCAGCACAGAATCACAATACCTGCTATGGTCTGAAGATGGTGCCGGTCCATGTTTCCTTTTCCACCTTCTAGACTCCAGCTTGCTTGCACCCGCTTGAGGCGAGGGTGAAGGGCGCAGGAAGACAGGTTGCAGAGGTGTGGAGGCTGACAAGAAGCAGGGCAACCGAGAGCCCCCAAACCAACGGAAAAAAGGAAGCAGGGTAAAGGCAGTAAGATCTGACGAACTGGGGATAGAAGGGCTGGTGGTGGAGTGGATCGGCGGGATGGATTGGTGGATTGGATCGATCTGGGGGAGGCCAGACGCCAAGGAGCAGCCGGCTGCAGTAGCGACGGCAAAGGCGGCAACCGCCGGACACAAGCTTCCAACCTTGGTGAAACAGAGGAGTGCGGGTCTAGCAAAAAGGAGGTTGAATCTGGAGAAGTTGATCCGAAACTGACTAAGATTAGAGGAATCAAGGGCGAAGGAGAAAGAATGGGGAGAGGGATTAGAGCGGCATTACGCCAATCGCCGGCATATCGCCCAAGTCGCCACAGAGGGCAAAGCGTACTGTGAGACAAAGAGCAGAACAGGGCGAGGAGTAGTCTTAGTTTTTGTAGCGGATGGCAAGGCCATATGTAACATAGCTGTGTAAAAAATCTTTTCCAATCTTAATGAGATGACTGCAACATTTGTTTCAAGTCCTTGAAAACAATAATATATGTAGACGAATAGGATGCAACTCTCGATGTATTGATCGGGTGCAAACGCACGTATATATGACAGTACAAAGGGTAGTCTCGTCCTCAACTATACAAGGAAGGAGGAGGACTTGCCATACAATTATACATGCACAATATACTCAACACCCCTCCGCAGTCGAAGCGTCGCCAGAGCCGACGCAAAGGCTGGACCGGAACTCCTCGAAGGGCGCCGTAGGAAGACCCTTAGTCATGATGTCCGCAAATTGTTGGGAGATAGGAACGTGTAAAACACGTACATGACCGAGAGCCACCTGTTCCCGAACAAAGTGAATATCAAGCTCGATGTGCTTGGTGCGGGGATGATGAACCGGATTGGCGGAGAGGTAGACAGCTAAAACGTTGTCACAAAAGACCACGGTGGCCTTGGTGATCGGGCACGAAAGCTCCTGAAGTAGCTGGCGCAGCCATGAGCACTCTGCAACCGCATTGGCAACGGCGCGATACTCCGCCTCTGCACTGGAGCGAGACACCGTAGGCTGTCGCTTGGACGACCATGAGATAAGGGACGGTCCAAGATAGACGCAGTATCCCGAAGTGGAACGGCGCGTGTTGGGGCAGCCGGCCCAGTCGGCATCCAAGTAGGCGGTGATGTCCATGGTGGCGGAGGCATGAAGCGAGAAAGCAAGGTCCATGGTGCCAAAGATGTAGCGCAGAATCCGCTTGACCGCAGTCCAGTGAGCGTCGCGAGGAGCATGCATGTGAAGGCAGACCTGTTGAACAGCATACTGCAACTCCGGCCGGGTGAGAATGAGGTACTGGAGAGCACCAACAATAGACCGGTAGAAGGCAGCATCCGGGGCCGGAGAACCAGCTGTGGTGGAGAGCTTGTTCTTCGTATCGACAGGCGTGGAGGCTGGTTTGCAATTAACCATCCCAGCACGGTCAAGGAGCTCGCGTGCGTACTTCCGCTGGTGAAGAAAGAAACCGTCGGCGCGACGGACCACTTCTATCCCGAGGAAGTAGTGAAGAGGGCCCAAGTCCTTGAGGGCAAACTCAGCACGAAGACGATCGGTGAGCTGTCAAAGAAGAGCAGTGGTGGACGCCGTCAAGATGATATCATCGAAGTAGAGCAGCAGATAGGCGGTGGTGTCGCCCTGGTGGTACACGAACAGCGAGGCATTGGAGCGAGTCGAGCGGAAGCCAAGTCGGTGAAGAAACGCATCGATGTGTTGGTACCAAGCACGGGGCGCCTGCTTGAGCCCATACAATGAGCGAGAGAGCAGGCAGACGTGGTCCGGGTTGGCGGTGTCGACGAAACCCGTGGGCTGCTGGCAGAACACCTGTTCCTCGAGATGACCGTGGAGGAAGGCATTGGAGACGTCCATCTGGCGCACCGGCCAAGCGCGAGACACAGCGAGCTGGAGGACGGTGCGAATCGTCCCGGGTTTAACAACCGGGGCGAAGGTGTCGGTGAAGTCGACGCCGGCACGCTGGCGAAAGCCGCGAACCACCCAACGGGCCTTATGACGGTCCAGAGTGTCGTCTGGATGAAACTTGTGCTTGAAGACCCACTTGCCGGTGATGACGTTGGCATGACGAGGGCGAGGAACAAGCTGCCACGTCTGGTTGCGCTTCAGGGCATCGAACTCCTCCTGCATGGTCGCGAACCACAGAGGGTCGCGAATAGCCGCCTGAGTGGAGGCCGAGGCGACGTCGAGGAGGCCACTGTAGCCAGGAGGGGGCGCAGCAGCATAGCCGGGATGCGGTGCAGCGTAGAAGGCCTGATGAGCCGCCGGTCGCGGGGTGAAGAGCCCCGGGGCAGGAGCGCGGGGCACCGGCATGGTGTAGGCGTGTACCACCCCCGTCCAACGGTTGTGACCACCGCTCCAAGGTGGTGTAGGTTGCAGGGTGGCGGGGCGAGGGGCGCCACCGCCGTTGCCGCCGCCGCCACCGCCATTGCCGCGGCCACGGCGACGACGCCACGGCTGTTGCGGTGGAGGTTGCGGCTGGGGCACGGGCGCGGGAGGGTGCAGCACAGGAGCTGGAGGGCGCGTCACGGGGGTATGGGCGCCACGACCGATGCCGGCGGCGAGCACAGTGTGGGCGGCGCGGGTGCGGACGTTCTTCAGGCGCCGTTCCTCGAGGCGGAGGTAGTCCACCGCCCTCTCGAAGGTGGGGTTGGCCATGAGGGTGAGGTTGGAGGCGGCGTTGCCGGGGTCCTCGCTGAGACCGGCGGTGAGGGTGGAGAGAAGGATCTGATCACCAATCTGGAACCCGATGTCGTTGAGCTCGTCGGAGAGAGTCTTGAGGCGCAGACAGTATGCGTCGAGGGAGAGGTCGTGTTGCTGACAACCGAAGAACTCCTGCTGCAAGAAGACCACGCGCTGGAGCTTGTTGTCGGTGAAGAGGCCGGTGACCTTTGTCCACACCTTGTGAGCATCGTCGCCTTCGCGGACGACGGTATCAAAGATGTTCGACGAGACGGTGAGGAAGATCCAGCGGATGATGGTGGCGTCGATGGCGAACCAGTCGGAGTCGCGGCGCGTGGTGAGGAGGTCGGTGGTGCCGTCGATGTGATCGGAGAGATTGTACTCGCAGAAAAGAGGGTGGAAATAGGTCTTCCAAGCAAAGAAATTGGCAGCGGTGTGGGAAAGCTCTATGGGGACATGGTCGGCGATGCGAACCTCGTGGAGCTGGGTTGGGTTGGGAGGGGGAGGTCGGAATCGGAGGAGGCGAAGGGGTTGCTCGAGTTGGAGATGGAAGACATGGTGGTGGCGGCGTGGTGGGGTTAGGTTTAGGGTTTGGAGATGGTGGAGGGTGGCGCGCGGCTAGGGAGAGGGGCGACGCGTGGTGGGGAGAGAGGAGAGGGGCGGCGCCTGGTGGGAGAGGAGGGGAGGCGCGAGGCTGAAGGGAGGCGGCGGCCGGCCGGCTGGAGGTAGGAGAAGGCGGCGGCTAGGGTTAGGATCAAGGGTGTCTGATACCATGTAGACGAATAGGATGCAAGTCTCGATGTATTGATCGGGTGCAAACGCACGTATATATGACAGTATAAAGGGTAGTCTCGTCCTCAACTATTAAAGGAAGGAGGAGGACTTGCCATACAAGAAATATACATGCACAATATACTCAACAATCTCTATCTCTATCTACTATATAATCACTAGAGTACTATATATAAAAGCTTGAAGAGCCGTAGCACTGTAGCGTGCTACAGTGCTACAGTAGCTACAGTGCTACGGCTCCGCACCGTCGATCACAGATCAGACGGCTCCCACCCACCGGTCGCCGTGCAATTTTGCAAAAAACAACCCGCGAACCAAGAAATTTACCCGCAACTCTCACTTTCTCGAAGAGATGGACCTAAGCGTAATTTCGAAAAATCCAAGGACCTTACTGGAAAATCATCCACAGATTCCCCTCCTCCCCTTCTCTCTCCCCGTGAGGCTCCGACGCCGCCGGCTCCGCCGACGCGCGCCCCCGCCTCTCCATCCGTCCCCGTTCAGATCCAAGCACACGGCGAGCTCCGCCATCGCGTCTTCTCCCTCCTGGCCGAGAGCCACTTGCCGGAACGCCGCGCAGCCGCCGGAATCGACGCCGCCGTCCTCGCTGACCGCCCGCCGTATTCGCACGCTGCCGGAGACGCTCCGGTGACCTAAAGCCAGCGGCGCCGCCGCTGCCAGGCACACCGCGTCCACGCTCCTCCGGCGCACCCAACAACGCGCTCGGAAACAGCGCGGATGCGACGCCGGCGTCGACGACACGGCCGCGGTGCCCATTGTGACGTCATTGGCCATTGCTGACATCGCAATGGGCCCAGGCTGTCAGATTTTCCTTTTTCCCCCCTTTTTAACGATATTTCCAAAAAACATTAAACTGCTGACATGTGGGGCCATATTTTCTAAACAAATTCCAGAAAATAATGAATGTTTTAAAATAAAAAATTTTAGATACAAACACATTTGAACAATTCAACTTGCTAGACATTTCGAAATACGCTGAAATACATCGAAATGCTCAGGAAAAAAAAGGGTACCAAATTTCAACTTTTCAATTTGCTTATTTTTAAAAAAAAGAAAAACTCATAAAAATATATCAACATACTCACATTTTAATTTGCTAAGTATTTGTAAGTGCGTCAAAATATTTCAAAATGCTCACATAAAAAAAAACAAATTTATGGAAGAATACAACCATATTGGGGCGTTCCAATACAAATTTCAAATTTTAATCTTTTAAAATTTCAAAATTCTTACAAGTCTTACCATTTCATAAACATAAAACAACTCAAATTTTAATACCTTTCCAGTTTGAACAATTTTCCGAAATCTGTACATTTTTCAAACACAAACTTTTTACACTTCCGATAATTTTCAATTTTGAATACTTTTTGAATGTGGCCATTTCCCAATTTGAATTACAACCATATTGGAGCATTCTAATCCAAATTTCAAATTTGATTCCGCCAACATTTTAAAATTCTTTCAGGATTTACCATTTTAAAAACATGAAAAAATTCAAATCTTAATAACTTCCCAGATTAAACAATTTTTGGAATCTTAACATTGCAAAAAACATAATCTTTTTTTGAATTCTAACAATTTTCAAATTTGAACAATTTTTAGATGTGGATATTTCCAAAATTGAATTGCAACCATATTAAAACATTTCAATTCAAAAAAATCAATTTCAAATATTTTCAAAATATTAAAAAAAACTTCCAAATCTAATCATTTTACAAACGTGGAAAGAGTTCAAATCTTAATAACTTCCCAATTTGAATATTTTTTAAAAATCTAAACATTTTTAAAACATAAACTTTTTTAAAATTCCAACAACTTTCAAACTTGCAAAAAATTTAAATGTGAACATTTTTCAAATTTGAATTTTACCACACGGTCGCGGCGTATGCTGTGCCAAGATACCTAGTCACTACTAATAGCTTGAAGAGTCCCGCCACTGTAGCGTGCTACATTGTAACAATAGCTACAGTGCGGAGCGTCTCCGCGCCGTCGATCGCAGATCCGATGGTTCCCGCCCACCGGTCGCCCTGCAATTTTGCAAAAAACAACTCACGAGCCTAGAAATTTACCCGTAACCCTCACTTCCTCTAAGAAAGTGACCTAAGCGCAATTTCTGAAAAACCCAGGGACCTCGTTGGAAAACCATCCACAAATCCCCCTCCCCCTCTCTCTCCCCGCGACGCCGGAGATCGTCGCCACCGCCGACGCCTGCCACGGCCGCTCCGCCTCTCCCCGTTCAGATCGAAGCACGCAGCGACCTTCGCCGTCGCGCGCTCTCCTTCCTCGCCGACAGCCGCGTGCCGAAACGCCGCAAACTCGCTGGAATCGACGCGGCCGTGCTCGCAATCCGCCGCCTTCTTGCTCGCCGGCGGCGGATCCGGTGACCAAATGGTCCGAGCCGCCGCCCGTTCTGCTCCCCTCCATCTCCTCTGCCAACTGTGCGTGGCCCCAGGCCCTTGCGCGTGCCCGCCTGCTCAAGCGCGAGCTCGGCGGCGCGGCCGTGTCTACGCCGCGTCCACTGCCGGCGAGTGACGTCATACCACGGCCCACTGCCAGTTCTTTTTTTTCCTAATTTTTTTTCGTATTTATTAAATTTCTGACATGTGGGTCCCAAGTGTCATATATTTCACATTTACAGGGAAAAAATGTTGAAATTCAAAAAAACAATTTGCTTACACAATTTCCAAAAAAAAAAGATTAATATTGCAAAATCAATAGTTTAACATCTAACCATCAGAAAAATATGAAAAAAATATCGAAATGACCAGAATAATACATGCTAACTACTTAGGACAAAATACAAACATTTTTGGACATTTTAATTTCGGCAAATATTTAGATACAACCTAAATACATTCCCTCTAAATAAATGGAATTGATTTTAAAAGATACTTATATAGTGTATTCCCCCTAATTATGGACCTTAATTAAGTATCTATGTCAAACTATAAACATATTTGAACATCTAAATTTGCTACAAAATTTGCAGATACTCCAGACAACAAATTACGACAAATTTTAACATTTTGAATCACAACGTCCACGGTGGGCTTTACTAGGTGATGGAATATAATAGCTGCTTTTATTTAACTTTTTATGATTATTCTTTAATGATCTACAAAAAGTAAGAGAAATGTAAAATATTCTGAATACTGTTTAAGCAAAAGCAAAAGATAAAAAAAAGTATTGTTTAAACAATGTTCCAATTTCTTAAACAAATGATAATGGAGTCATTTTTTTTACAATACTCCAAACATTTCACATCTCTCTTAGTAATGGAGTCGTTTGTCTAAAAACCATAAGCAATATTCTAATTTATAGTAACGAAATCATTTGTCTAAAAAAAAATAATTCACAAATATTTGGAGTATTATTTGAGCACAAGAAAAACATAAGAGAAATGTAAAATGTCAAGTATAACAACAACTTCAAATCTATCCGTCGGAAAAATATGACAAGTATATCAACATAAACAAAAAAATAAACACTTGCTATTTATGGCATACGATAAAATTCCAGATTTGAATATTTCAAAAATTTGTATGCCTTTCAAATCTGATGATCAATAAACGTAAACATAATTCAAATATGAATACAACTTATAAATGCAATTTTTTTTAAATTCCAATAAATTTAAATCCGAACAACTTTCGAGTGTGTACATTTTCAAATTTGAATTCTTCACACCGCTGTATTTACAAATATGACAAAAAAAATCAACATGATCACAGAAAAAAAACTAACTATTTATGGCATATGATCAAAATTCAAATTTGAATATTTCAATATATTGAATGCCTTTCAAATCTTAGCATTTAATAAACGTAATAACAATTCAAATATGAATAACTTCCCAATTTTAATAAATTTTGAAATTTGAACAACTTATAAGTGCCAACTTTTTTTAAAATTTCAACAGAATTAAATCTAAACAACTTTTGAATGCAAACATTTACAAATTTAATTTTTTTACACCGTGGTATTTCTTCTTCTAACAACACACGCTAAGTTATCTAGTACGGGTAAACGACCGTGGTGGTACGTCGCCGGATGTTTTTCACATAACCCCCTAACCAATACGGAAATCCACCCGCGGTCCTACTTGCCTCAGCCCGTGTACTCTCTCTTCTGCCAACATCTTATCTCTTCGTCTCTTCCATGTCCTGCGCACGGCCGCGATTCCCACCAGTGGCGTGGTCGGGAGGGATTCCCTGCCGGTGGCGGCGGCCGGAAGGATATAGACGGCGAAGAACTCGGCGAATCGAAGCGTACAGCAAGAGCGTGGCGGTTGTTTATACATTGCAGCAACGACAGCTTCAGAGAAGAACGACACAGAGCAATATCCGCAGATGGCTGACGACGAGGCACCAAGGAAACCCTGGCTCCCCATAAGCACTACCATTTTCTTTCTAACGGAGCATCTCAACACTGAATCCTCATCAGCGGAGGACAAATCTCAACACTGTACGTGTACTATTGCAAGCCATCGCTGCTGCAGTGCTGCCTGGGAGGCGTACTGTTGCTGCTGCCATTGGCTACTGATGGTGAGAGATTTTCTCGTGTTGATGCTTGCTAATTTAGGGAAAAGATAGGAATTTGAGATACGTGATGCTACTTGTTCTATAAAGATTGGTATCGCTAGCATTGCAGTGCGAAGAAAGAAGTTAAGGAATTGTTTGGATGGAGGAGGTTGGACCTGCTAGAATAAGCAGGCTTCACAATGTTAGAACTGAAGTGGAGCAAGAATAGTTGTTTCTGTCAAAGTCAAACTCAGTTTGAGTAATTCATTTATTTTTCTAGAACTTTATACATGTGCTTGAGCCCTCTCATGTCAGACCTTGCTTATTTGTTTGTTTTTTTTATCAATTTACTGCAATGAAAAATGCTTGAAAGCTTTTTGGACATTACGGTTGATCCAGGTTTCTGAATAAAAACCAAGGATGTTAATTCCCCTTATATGAATTAGTAGTCAATATTCTTAATTGTTGTTTTCTAAAGATACTCTTGTATCTCGTCATCTTGTTGGAATCATCATCCAATCAAATTTATTCATTGTGTTTAATAAAATGAATCGAGATTTGATCATGTCAACATTTTTCTTGTCAAAACTGTGATTATGATATTGTCATGTGATGTGCTGAATACATCTTTCCGAAACTTTCAGACATGAAAGCCGTTGGAGGAAGGCCTCTCACTGGAGATCATGGACTCAGACATCTCCAGCGTCTGGGATGTCGATGTGGCGGCTGTGTGCGTCTAGCTCAGACCGCTGTGCTGTCAAGTTTTCGTGTTGGACCGGCCGGACACGTTCATCATGCACCTCATGTTGTCCAGCGACTCCTTCACGCTGTCAAAGCTCAGGAAGCCGGCGATCCACGGCCGGGTCGGGCGGTAGATGATCACCATGACCTCGATGCCGTCTGGTCCATCTCTAGCAGCATGCGCGAGAGTAATTTTGGGGCTTGTCATGACGACTTATAGACATTTCTCGCATTTTTCCCGTTGCAACACCCGGGCATCGTGCTAGTATATATAATAAAAGACAGGTGGCACGGGATGCCTTGTGTGAGAAATCCCACTCTAAATATGACATACACAAAGTTGACTAGTTGATGCGAAGTGTCTGTTTCCGGACAGCTTTTAGAGGTAGCATGGGCTAGCTAGTAATCCCCTGGCCGGGTGGGTCTGAGTAAACAAGAGTGAAATGCATACACGGTACTCAAACTTGTTGACCATGTCCAAGATGGTCCTTGAACTTCCGGTGCCACAGCTGAAGTATCTTGTTCAAGAGTGAAATGCTTACCCGATCTAGCTGTTCACTGCTCCACTAAAAAACAACTTCCGGTGTCTCTCCTTTTTGTCTGAAATTGGCATCTCCTGATTAAGGAACTCGTCGAGCAGTTTCCTTTCTTTAGTGGCTTGAACAAGATACTTCTTATTTGAATTGACTTAATAATAAGAAGTCAGGAAAAAATCTTTGTTTTAAATTCCTGGTAGCCTATCTACAGTGGCAGTAGGGCTGGGCATTCGGGGTTCGGTTACTCGGTTAATAATTTATTTCGGTTTTCTAAATATGATGACCGATCGGTCTTCTTAAATACTGCTAACCGAGGATTCGGTCCACCTGAATTTCGGTTCGGGCCTCGGGTTATGACCGAACGCACCGATCTCAGGCAATCGAACGGAGAGATGCACATATACAGCCCTAGCATGTAGGACCAGATCAGAATACAAGTTCAGCTAGCCGGACTCTGCTCGCAAGAAGGGATCTCGTCGGCCGCGATGACGAGCAGCCGGATATACCAGTTGAAATTGAGGTAGCGGCGGTCACTGTGATCAAGAAATAGGAGGAAGATGGAGTAGACGCCACGGCGCCGGCGCTGGTCGCCGGAATCGAGTAGGAGCAGTCGCGCATGGCCTTGTCGTCTGGCTGGCGGTTGGAATCGAGTAGGAGCAGTTGCGCATGGCCTTGTGCGTGAGGCTGTGAGTGCTACTAGTCTTGTAAAGGCCTAAATGGACACATACGTAAAACAGACTAATGGGCTATGGGCCTAATATGGATTTGTCCTGTGATTGATTTTATTCTCGGTTAGGCGGAAATCACTAGAAAAAAGGTTCCTTTGCGAAGGGAATCCAGCGGACCATCTCGTGGTGACAAGTGTCGCCTTCTCCTTTCATGCGAAACCAACAGTTATATACATGTTCGCCAAGTGTCACAACCATATTGAAAGAGGGGAGCAGGAGAGAGAAAGGGACACAGAGGTGAGAGGGCAGCTTTTCCCTTTTATTTTTCAAACCGAAACTTCAAAACGAAATATGTTGAGAACCGTTTATCCAAATTACGAATCGTTTTCACTTTTGAGCTTCTCGCGTCGAGATCTTCAAACTAGATCCCATGTTGATAGGTTTCGACGAACTTTTTTTTTGTACTTCCGGTTATGTATAGTTGTACAACTCGTGTCTGTCTAGTTGTACAACCTGTGTGTGTACAAAGTGTGTCTGTGTAGTTGTACAACCTGTGCTTGTATAGTTGTACAACATGTGTCTGTACAAACTGTGTCTGTCTAGTTATACAATCTGTGGCTGTATAACCTGTGTCTCTCTAGTTGTACAACATCTGTTATGTAGTTGTACAACTTGTGTATGTGTAGTTGTACAACCTCTGTCTTTTTAGTTGTACAAATTGCATCTGTGTAGTTGTACAACATGTGTCTGTACAACCTGTGTGTCTAGTTGTACAACATGTGTCTATATAGTTGTACAATGTGTCTGTACACCTGTCTGTCTAGTTGTACAACATGTGTCATGTAGTTGTACAATCTGTGTCTGTGTAGTTGTACAACCGACACACACCATCATGTTTTGTACTTTCAATTATGTCTACTTGTACAACTTCATTTTTATAGTTATACTCCCGGATCTGTGCAGTTTGTATACCGGCTACTATTAATTAGGAAAAACGGCCGCGCCGGTCCGAATGATTGCTGGAGCTAGCTCACGCACTGTCACGCGAACTCGCATTGATGTACAGGCTTCACAGGGGGTTCGGTTGTACTCGAGCGGCCGGGTTGTACACGACCGGCCGGGACGTACCGCGTAGGCTTCGTTCGCCTGAACTCTGGGGGGCTTCGAACCGAGACGTACGAGCGAGGTGAGGTTGTGATCAAGGCGGCCGTACGCGGCGCGCGACGTACACGAGCGAGGCCGGGCGTACGCGAAACGCTGCGGTGACCAAATAGGATTTCGCTTCCGTGGAAAGCTACCACGTGGAGCGCTCGCGAGCACTGAGTTCCCTTTCGAAAGGGTTCCCTTTCTGTAGTCGTACCCCGGTTAGGCGGTTCTTTCGTTTTCTCGTGAGTTACGACCGAAGTAGCCCAACTAATTTCGGTTTTCTAAAATGCCTGACCGAATTTAGCACCGACTTTTTCGGTTTCGGTCTAATCGGCTCCGGTCCCGTTCTTTCGGTCCGGTGGTTCGGTTAAAATGCCCACCCCTAAGTGGCGGAGCCAAGAATTGAAACTAGGGGGTGCGAACACATAGGGTCCAAATCTTTTAAGACTAATAAACGAGTCTATTCAACAAAATAAGGTATCCACAAAAATTCAATTTTCATAACTCATTTTTTTTTTTTTTGAAACGGGGCAAAAGCTTTGCCTTATATTAATATAGAAGGAGCAAACAACACACGGCTGAGGCCAAAGTGAAACGAACAGTTAAGGGGCTGCGGAAACACGGTCACAGCCCCCAGCCCCCAAAAACTAGCCAACTACCCTATTCCGTCCACTCTCTCGGAAAGGAAGATCGTCATCGCGTCGGATCTACACCTTTAGCCGGGACTCCTAGTCAGTGAGAGCGGCAAGCTTCTTAGCTCCCGCAAGGATCCAATTCCTCGCCTCGTCCTTTATCCGCTGCACCAAAATGGAGGGCGCCACGAACTTGTTGTTGAAGACTCTTGCATTTCTTTCTTTCCATATTTCCCAGGTGATCAGGATGGTCGCCGTCCTGAGCCCTTGTCGAGAAGAGCAGTCGGAGGCCACCACCGAATTCCAATATTCCATGACGGTCGCTCTCCCCGAGCCGAGGTCCTGCATCAGCGTTGGGCATTTGAGCCAGACGGCCGCCTCCGCCCAAACCCGCTTCGAAAAGCGGCACTCGAAGAGAATATGCCTAGCCGTCTCGGGGCTGCATCTGCATAGCTGGCAAGTAGGTTGATGAGGCCATCCTCTGATGGCAAGGCGATCCGATGTCCATAACCTATTTTGCACCGCCAGCCAGGCGAAGAAGGAGCATTTTGGCGGTGCCCAAGGGGCCCAAACGATGCCCTGGAAGGGGGAGGCGATGGCACCAATGAATTGCGCCTTATATGCAGATTTGGCGGTGTAGACCCGGAGTCGGTGAGAGTCCAAGTGATGGAGTCAGCCGTTCCCGGTACCAGCACCGTGTCATGCAGAAGGTCCGAGATCAACATGTACTGAACGATGTGCTCGGTGGTAAAGTTTTCGACAGCCAAATCCGAAATCCACTTGTGGTCCTCCAGGGCGTCATGAACATTCCTGTTTTTGCGGCGAGAGGCCTTGAAGAGTGCAGGAGCGATGGTTTGCGGTGGTAGGCCGTTCAGCCACGAGGCGCCCCAGAACGAGGTCGTAAGGCCATCACCGATCGTCACCCTAGTAGCAGCGTTGAAGAGATTCCGGTCGATGGCATCATTAGGCGTTTCCGATCCGACCCAAGGCTTTTCCGGAGAAACCCATTCGTGCCAAAGCCATCTGAGGCGCAACGCTCTGGAGAACTTGTCCAGGTTGAGGATTCCCAGACCACCTAACTTCTTCGGGCGGCAAACCTTGCCCCAACTGACCTTGCACTTGCCTCCACTGACCTTATCGCTGCAATTCCACAGCATTCCCCTACGCAGCTTGTCAAAGGCCTTGATCGTGCGCTTGTCGGCCTTGAGAGCGGTCAATAGGAAGATGGGCATGGACGACAGAACCGACTTGACAATTTCAACGCAGCCAGCCTGCATGATGAATTTTCCTTTCCACGGCTGAAGGCGAGAGGCCGCCTTATCGATGTAGGGCTGAAAGTCTGCACGTCTTAGCCTGCCAAGCGAAATTGGGAGGCCAAGGTACTTGATGGGGAACTGCGCGATAGCCGCCGGAAAGTCATTCAGCATTGCTGGCAAATCAATGTCAGAGCATCTGATGGGCGAGATGGACTCATAAAGTACAATAACCAATCTGCCCCAATTTTTATTCCGGGAAAATGATGGCGGAAGAGGAGCCGCAGCCCGCAGCAGACCAGCAGTGCAGAACGATGACAGGAACGTGAGCTCTTGTGGCGGCGGCGTGATTGAGATTTTTTTTGTTTTGGAAATTGCATTGATTTAGCACCAACGTGCATGTACATTCGTGCAGCTATGCACTGTAGGAAGAGCAGATACAACTGCATTGAGGCAAGCTTCATTGCCTACTCCTAAGCATCTAAACCTGTAAATGTACTTTGAATTTTGAGAGCAAGCCTGGCATGATGATGAGCATGGAAATAATGGCTTCTGTTAATGCTATTGGGATTGGGGATTTGTTTGGGGAAAATGCAGTGAACAGCTTTTTTTTAGTGGAGCAGCGAACAGCTAGATCGGGTGCATGAATTGTCCTGGTCCGGGAACACCTGTTCGCCAACCTGGCCAAGATAAGGCCCATCCGCTCGTCCCGGCCTAGATACCTGTTCGTTACCTGCCTGCCTGTTCGTGCAAAACAGAGGGAGGGTCTTCTCCAGCGTCAATGGCGCCGCCGCCGATAGAAGCCTGGAAAGGGGGTGCCTGCTCTGCCCCAGGGGAGCCGGGGCGGCCGCCCCTCCTCGCCCCTCTAGTGGGGCCACCACTGCCTATCTAACAGTGGAGTGAAGCGAAACGTTGAACGGAAACTCATGTCGTCGGTTATCCAATTTCCCTCCTTTCTGTTTCGACACTCACGAGATTGAACTGGATTAATTTATTTCCTCGAATTTGGATGCAGATTACTTTTTCAGTCCTATAGAAAACTTTGAAATACACATATATCCTCCAAAACTCTGAGGAATTCCTTCGAATCATGGAGGCACCTAGTTTTTTTTCCCTTGCACAGGCAATAAACTCTTGCTCGGTTGAGGAAGAACCTGGGTGGGGATTGTTCTTGCATCCTTTATTCCATTGACCTATCATGAAAGAGTTGGCATACAAGTGCCTGTCTGAAAATAAGCAACATAGCAAGATCTTATCACAAGTTACAATGTAGCAACCCGGTTCTTTCAGGACAAGACCACAAGGTCCACAACGCAACAACAATAGAAACAGAAACAGACATTACTAAGTTACAAGCACTTTACGGCTGAAAGCCATAGTGCCATTTCCCACCTCCCTCTTCTGGCATCACGAAAAAAGTCATCATCAGGTAGAAAGAAACAAGGAAAAAAAACTGCGCAGTTGCCGTCATCATCATCATCATCTAATTAAACTGAAGATCCGAAGCCAGAGGGTAAGGTGTGCTTTTTCCTGAGAAAATATGCACCTATAGTTTCCTCTTTTTTCGAGTCCGAGCGCTCCTCCATGAGCTGAGAGCAGACGATGGACCTCCGCGCCTTTGAATCATTGGGTTCCTCATTTTTCGCTTGCCCGTGTAGCAGGGCTTCAAAATCCCCTGGAGACCGAAGCTGGTTGTAACTTCTTGCTTGACAGTGGCCACTGCCACTGTGGGGGCGGCGACACTCTCATCCTCAGAATGTGCGACAGTTTCTCTCTTGACACATACCCGTTCTCTCTTAATTGATACCCGTAGGCGCTGAGATGGATGACTGATCACCTCAAAGTTTTGATATCCTTCCTCAGCTTGTTGGTTGTCGATCAATACATCTTCTGAACTCTGTTGGCAAAGAAAGAAGAAATATTAAAGAAATACCAAGAATGTTGACTTCGGACTTCCTTCAAATCATGTCAGCGACCATGTGTAAAAGATTTGAGTAGACAATCAATCATTATTAGCCTTTGCCCAAAAGATTCACTATTATTGGGCAGTCAGAAATGCCAAGGTTTGTCAGGCCTATCTGAAGTGTATACGTAGTATAAAATATATGCCATACAAGAAAGCCACCAGAAACATTGCTGTGGAGAGTTTTGACTCTTTAACAGTGCTAGATCTTGAAGCTTACCTAATTTCTTATGGTGTGAAATAAATGAGTTGTATAGTAGTTTACCTGATGCAGTTCACCGATTTTATCTTGATCTTCAGCTGACAATAGGTTCATGGTGCTCTCAAAAATATCCATATTGTTAGCTTCTCCATAGCTTGAGACAGCACTATCAGGCATGTCCGTATCATCCATATCACAATCCGATCCATCCTGAGGTGATATTTCAAGCATTTCAGCAACCTTGCCTTTTCCGTGTGAACAATTTGAGCTCTGTGCTCCGTTGACCCGTGTGTTGATTTTAAGGACAAGCCCATTGCTCTTCTTGGCCATTGCTTTCTCGAGATTTGATCTCAGACTAAAGACTCTGTCTTGAACAGATTGAATGCTTAAAAGAATCTGCTCAACAGTAGCATCGTCTCCATTACCAAGTAGCCAGTCGGCATCATTATTTCCTTTTGTGCTGTCATCTGCTGAAAGGCCAAAAAAACTTTTGTGAACTCATCTGCTATGTGTATAACAGAAAAAACATTTCATTTTAAAAATTAGAACAATCACAATATGTACACATCTTGTTAAACTGAACTCGATATGCAAGCATGAGAATAACATTTGCTAACTGAGTCATCATATCTGTGTACTATTGTTAATGTAAACAGGAAATGAGTTTTTTCCTCAATACAAGATGCAGCCAACAGTGACTTTCTGCTCTATAACTAATGTCACAGTGTGACACTATTCATTTTCTGACCAAAAGCACTAGTAAGGGAATTCAGAAACTAGAACAAAAGATAGTAAATATGCAACACAATAGTACAATACAATCCTACCATTATACATGTTTGAGAGGTCATATTTGTTTGCAATCATGAAACAGTTGGTAGCTTTACCTAAGTTCCCGTTGTCATCAATAGGATGGCCATCTCCTTCTGTTTTCTCTTTTTCTGCAGGATGATTGTAATGAGCTCTCACTAGGGCAGTTTATAATACAATGTGCAAAGTAGAACACAATGTTTACCATAATAAGACAAAACGGTGTGGGTTGAGATGTATGAGGAAGCATTAATTTTCTCCTCGCCTGTCTTTCTCCTCCTCCTCTTCATAGTCTTCCTGCAGCAATGAGAAGAGAAGGGCACTGATCTCGACGAGGAACAGTCCAACTCGATCATTTTTGTTTGTAACTCCTTTTCATGTTTAAGTACTGCAAGCTCCCTATCATATCTGGATACTTGAGATTGCAAATCCTTCATCCGCAGCTCTAACCATTGGCATCTCCACATTAATGGGCTGATGTAGTTTCTCCAATGATCAGTTACCTTTTTCTTCCTGGAATGGACGATAAGTTGCGTTAAATGCTCAAATGAGCTTTCTGCCAACACTAACAGTAAGACCACTGACATAACATCACAGATCCGAATCGAAGAAATCAGACTATACTACAAATCTAGATACATACACAAACTAAATGACATATCCTGCATCTAAAGTATAGGCATCATTCTACCATGTACTGAAATCTGATTTATTTTATTGCTACTTAGGGATATAAGTTTAGTCTCGTCAAGATTGTAAGTGCCTTAGGTTGATGGAGAAGGGTTTGAGAAAGACATCGTCTTTAATCAATTGTACTTTCTTGAAGCAAATATCACAAAAAATAGAGTGAGAATGCATAAGTTGGAAAGAAGAGTGAACATTTCAATGCGATATTATTAATTCCACTTTCAGTAATCAATCACATCAGACCCTACACATGTTTCTTTATTACTAAGAATGTTCACACATGATGGGTATTAAATATTGACTGAGTGGCACCTGGCCCGTTTAGCAACCTGGCCCATGTGGCCCAGAGTTGTGGTCATGGCATAGTACCCATGTGGGCCACAATGGAAATCGAAGATGACTAGCATATAATGCTAGTTTGGTCTAAAATTAGAAGTAGCATCTCAGGATTAACCCTTTTACAACAAGGTGAGATGGAAGTACAAGCAGGGAGCTGTGTGTGCAACTGTGCATGGACCTGTCCCTTGTGGAGGGTGAGCAGAGCACTACTGGAGTAAGAATGCTACGAGTACGACCATGAAGGATGAAGCTTAGAAACTGGTTAAAAGGAGTTAGATGAAGGAAATGTAGTCCTTAGATAGGAAGCCAAGCTCCCTAAAATGGGGAGGTTGATGGAGGGAGGACAGGAGTTTTTTTTTTGCCTAAACCGCACATGGAGCAAGCTGCTTCTATCTAATTGATGTGCCTTTATTCGGTTTTTTTAAGTTTCTCACTGGCTCGCTATAAACTGTACACAGACTAACAATTGCTTGGCATATTAAGAAAAAAAAAATCAAGTCTCACATTACCCATTCAAGAGAGAAAATTTCTTTGACTAATCTTCAAAGGGAAAAAGATTGTCCAGGTAAGAGTGATTACTACTCAATTTTAGAGTATAACTAAGTGCTTTTAGGAAGGGCAGGCCTGGCGCAGTGGTGAAGTACTCCCCACTTGCAATGGCGGAGGCAGGATTGCTTAATCTTGACTGTTAAGGGGGCCGGTTAGCTATTTTTTTTCTCCAAAATCAACACTGTTCATATATTTTAGCAGCAAATCATTGGTGTTAGGGGGGGCCAGGGCCCCTGCTGGTCCCCCCTGCCTCCGCCAGTGCCCACTTGTGCCAAGAGGTCCTGGGTTCGACTCAGCCTCTCTGCATTGCACTTTGCAGGGGTAAGGCTTGACCCTTCCCCAGACCCCACCTGGTGTGGGAGCTTCTAGCACTGGGTCTGTCCTTTAACTAAGTGCTTTTGGCATGATGGGACAGTTGATTGTGCAAGGAAAATGGTCTATGCATAACTTTGCTTTTGCCAGACTTTTCATTCTGTTCTAGTTGGATGCTCAGAAGATAAATCAGCATTTATATGAAGGCAGAAAAACGAAGGCTGGGAAGTAATCAATTACTAAACAACTTACTTCAATAATCTATCCAAGTGGTCAGAAGCAGCTGCATCCAAGAGTGAAGCAGCATCACCATTAGGAGGATAGCGACAGAATGGTGAGTCTACTTCAATGTCACTAATCTCTGAAGGCTTTGCATCATCCTCAGATCCGGATAGCGTGTCCCCAAAGGAACTTGAACACTCTGTGGCATCGGGGTCTTCAGTTTTTGCCAATGCGCTGCAAGCGCTACCACCATCTGGGCCAATAATGTCAACATTCCAATCTACTACTCCATTAGCATTCTCCATTTTAAGGTTGACTTTGGCCTCTTAGATTCTGCTTAATTTAAGAAAACAGAAGCAGTTTCAGCAAAAAACTCACAGTAATATTTAGACACAAATACAGCATGGGGAAAAAAAAATTGAGTAGACATGGGGTGAAATTAACCGTGGTAATATATAATATAAGGTAGTAGAAACAAATTCATAATAACAATAAGGATTAAAGACCCAAATGGTGTGTATGTCGTAACTAGTTGCTGAAATAGTTCCATACAAGTATATTCCAAAGATGTCCGAAATGCCTACGTGCAGAAAAATATGATGTACCAAAATAGTTCCATATCACAACCCAAAGGATCCTCAAATTGTATTTGAAATCTACATGAAGTAACCACTTTCAGTAAGTAGTTTAATCAAAATGTGATGACCAGTTATCTATGTGTCAACTAAGTAATGAAACAACATGTAAAATGCCCAAAACCCTACGGTCAATGATGCAAAGAGTAATATGTCAGCAAATAACACATACAAGAATGTATTGTAAGCAGGCGGCAGTATGCTTGGTGGACAATCACAAAGGTTTTTCCTTAAAAAGAATGTATTGTAAGCAAACGATTATACACTATAGTTAGAGTAACGAGCTGAACCTATCGTGACCATCGCCGTTATTTGGGTTCCATCTACGAGATTCATTTACTTCATTCTTGATTTAGTGCTCGCTCATGCCATATTCTGGCAATAAGAAAGGGTATCAGTCTATCCGAGCATAGGACTGAAACCATTTTTCTACACTAGAGATGACGTGACTACATAGTCAGCTGAATCTATTTTCTTCTCCACACTTCCTGATTCACCGTTTCCTAGAAATATGTCGATGTTCAGCTCAAATGTGGCGATTGACATCATTGGCAAACTGATATGCATCACGTAAGGGCATATTGCTACTTGCATCCGCGGACAACACGACTGATTCGCAAGTTAGAATGTACGAATAAACTCGCAGGACTAACCGGCGAGAAAGAAAGACGTGAAAGGCGGCGTCTACCACGCGCGCGGGCAGAGGGCAGCACGGCACGGCAGTGTTGGCCGACTCCTGGCGGCGGAGCAGTCAGGCACTCGACGGAGGTGTCAGAAGTAGCGCGGAGGTCTGGCGACAGAGGGCAGCGGGAGCAATGGCGGCATCTGCAACTCGAGCCAGAGTGGCAGAGCAGCCTGAGGAGTGAGGAGCACGCGCTCACCAGGCTGCAGCCGTGGCGATCTCTTCGCTGGAAGGCCCTCGCGTGCCTCTCCGGACCCGACTCCGTCCCTCGCTCGCACCGATCACGCGAAGCAAAGCGGCGGCGGGAGTGGCGGCGGCGGACGCAGCTCAGCTGTCGAAGGAGAGCAGCTCGCGGGAGAGAACAAGAGAGGAAGGGAATAAAAAACGGACGGGGTAAAGACGGATGACGAAAGAGAGTGAGGGGATATATAACCCTAATGGGCCTTGTTGGGCTTTACAATACTCGCGCTCTTTTCTTGGACATCCTCCCGTAATTCTAAGCAGACCACTGTTCTTGTCAAAAAAAAAAAGGCAGACCACTGTGCGATCTAAAAAAACAGAACACTGTGCTTCACCTAAAAAAACATGCCATCACAAAAAAAAAGGCAAAAATACAGACTGAATTGTTGAAGCTAGCCATGATCATCTCATGTTCCTCCAAGGCGGATGGTCGAGCACCGAAAATCTGCTCCCATCTCTCGCCTCGGGACGCAAATCCCGACGTATGGTACACTGACATGGGGTCATTGACATGTGGGCCTCACATTGGGCAGCCGCACATGTCAGTGGCTGAACGCCATAGAAGACTACGTCAGAGGTTGCGTAGTTCTTGTCTTTCGGATTTTACGTGCATAGCGCTCGTCTTACGAATATATATGTCGCCAAATCTACGATTAGTAGTTCACAATGACCATAGGCTTGTATCTATAGGTTCACAAGGCTATATATAGGCTTCACTTAAACTGCTTGTGCTCGAGAAGTTGATGCACTGTCATTGATGGCAATGACCTTATGGACTCACATGGGGTTTTCTTCAGGGTGCTTGTTGTTCTTCTAATATCCACACGTTCTCCCGTCTACTCCGTACATATACGCTATCATTGACTACTAAAAGACAATAAGTATGTGCAAGTGTATGTTTAAAAATGGGCGTAAGAAATAACTGTTTTTAAGTCACCATGCTAAGAACCTTTCAATATAAACACGAGATTCGTGCAAATAAGAAAGGGGTGTGGGGAACTGGATCGGACGCTTATTAGTGTCTATAAGAATAAACCATCTCACTCTAATACTTTATTTTTAGAGCATTATCGGCACGCTAGAGAGGTGCCGGAGGCCAAGACGGCGCAACGAGAAAGGTGGCCAAGATTTGTCAAAAGTTCTAACAACCTAGAATTGGAACTTATTTTAAAAGAAAGCATGATACCTTACTGCTTTACATGCTCCAAATAGTAATTGATAGCTATCCATCGAAGACACCAAGTAAGAAATCCACCCAAACGAGAAAAAATAGCTACCAAGTCGGCAACTGGTAAATTCCACTGTGTTGAAATCGCCACTGTTGTTCAAGTTGGCAGTACAAACGCAAGCCGAAGGATCTCTCATTCTCTCGTGCACTCTAACTAGAACCAAATCACTCCTAGACATGATACACCGATCAAACTAGCTATTCTAAAACGAACCTGCAAAGTTAACAAGCATATTCTTCTCGACAAATGTATATATCGGAAAGCCTATCCTTATCATACGACACGTAGCGGGCAGCAAACCGGACGGGGGACATCTCCATGGAAGCGAACCATGGCGGCGCGCGACAAGAACGGCCGGACTCAAAGAAACTGAGATTTGATAGCGGAGCAGCGGAAATATATTTGCTACTACAGTAGAAACTATCTGACAGGACAGCAGCACCAGCAAGCTAGTCTCGCTGCTATCGTTTCTTGACGAACATGGATATATAACCAGAACCAAACCTGAATTCACAGCGTGAAAGAGGTTTACCGTAGCTCAGATCCTAACTGGTTAGCATCAGACAACTCAGATGACAAACAGGAGCGCCGCGCCGCCGCCAGCACCGGAGACCGAGCAGGGATCGACGGTCACGCGTTAGCTAGCTACGTGGATGGGGGGAGTACGCGGCAAAGGGAGTACGAACAAGTCACCGGGAAGGAGGGAGGAAGTGGGGAGGAGGAATTCACCTGACCTGCAGCGGCGGCGGAGGCGGCGGCGGCGGCGGCGGCGAGTGGGAGCTGCGAGGCGCTTCGTTCCTTTCGTGCGGCGCCGCCGTCAGTTGGCTGGCTAAGTAGGGACGAGCGAGGGAAGCAGCAGCCGACGGGTTTATTCAGTTGGGGCTACATGGGCCGGGCCGAACTCTACAGCGGCTCTTAACTTCTTGTTTTATTTTGGGGAAACTTTTAACCCCTGCCTCAAGAATAAGTGAGACTTTTCTTAAAATGGAGGGTTTTAATTCGTTTTGTAACGTATGTATCAATTTGATATCACCATAAATAGTGGATAAATAGTGGTGGAAATAAAACTCGGAATCCGCGAGTCAACTGCTAACATGTCAAGCCGAGTTGGCACTTTTAATCCGTTAAAGAAAATGAATTTAACAAATCGAGTTCTCAGATAAACTCTCAAGCTCATATGCTAGCCCATAGATCAGTCGATGCCAAATTAACCTCGAAGGGCATACGAATCCAAGTGTTCACAGCATATGTCCTATCAACGTAGAGGTTGCCACAAGGCATCGACAACATTGTCTATCGACTAGGCACATGGAGACAAAGGCGGAAACCATCATATCCCCAACCCATGCCAGAAATATTATAACAGAATCCAGCACACAAAAAAATCACGAAAATAACAATTGGTTTGTGCTAACCCTAGATCAGTGTGTCGTGACGGTTTCTAACAAATTGGTTAAATGACATATATCTTAAGGTGTCACGAGGTTCATCATTACATGGATGGAAAGGTGGGAAGGCAGAAGTTTGTCTCTCTTAGAAATGTGCTGCTAAAGCTAAAGATAATAGTGATACCAATCGTTGCAAAGGAACATAACCTTCTCCACCATAACATAGAGGGGCAAAATGGAAGATTGTGTTTCCTACCACTATTCATTGCGAGTGCCATGCTAATAAGGGAATTCTTGTCAAATGATCCTTGTTTATTGGTAACAATTGCATAGTCTACCACTCCCACTCCACATCGTCGTCAACCTCGCCTGCTTGCTCTGCTCAACGCTCTAACTTTGAACACATGACATTAAATTGATGACCTGGGTTCTCAGAACAAAGATTTGACCTAAGGATGTAAACTTTCACTCTTTTAAAAAAATTAAGTAAAACCCAAATACTTCAACAAGTAGCTGAGGGAAACAAGCTCTGTTGCACCTCCTATCTCTTGCAGCTTGTGCTAGGCAATACAATAAGGGATTGCATATACTTGTCTAAAAGACCGGAGAGAAGTAATGTGTCACTTCAGTCGAGGCATACAATTATTTTTTTATTTTTTTTGAATGTTAGCAGGATCACTGCTAAATTCATTGAATAGATAGAAGGTTGGTCCAGTTTATGAGGAAAACCGGACCCAAAAACCATACACGCGACGCCTTTCGGCTTACAACACACACAACCAAGCGAGCCACAGGTCCCTCTGACCGGATCCATCTCCAAGACGATGCCCCCAAGAGGGAACACGACGCCGGATAGCGTCGCCATCGTCCGATCTAAAAGATTAGATCAAGGGTTTCCCCCGGAGAATGTCGGGAAAGCAAGGTTGGAGCAGCAACATCGATGCCTCCAACGAGGTAGTGACGCCCGTAGGCGCCGCCATCGACGACTCCGGCCACAACCGGAGTACGGCTTTCGCCGGCAGTCCCACCGCATAGCCCCAACACAGGATCCAAACAGACTATACACCAAACCACTAACCCTGCCTCCACGGCGAACCTCACATCCCCGACAAGCTCGACATGCTTCCATCCTAGCAACCGCGTCCCCCACTGGACGGAGGAAGCAACCACCGTTGCGGCGCCATTCTTCTCCCATCGGAAGGATGCAACCAAATACTGGGCGCCATTCGTCTCCTCGAGGATGCAACGCCCGCGGGCCATTCATCTCCCGATGGAGGATGCAACAACCGCAGCGGCGGCATTCCTCTCCCTCCAGCCTTCCACCCTTCCTCCCGCGCAACGGGCAAAGAGACGCCCGCAACACGTCTTGCTTGCCGATCCACCTGCGGGAAGGATGCAACGCTGCCGACACCGCGACGGCGCCATTCGTCTATCCCCATCCACCACCATCATCACCACCTCGGACCACAGCTCCCGCGAGGCCGCCGCACCACCACCTGCACCGGGCGAGCTCCGGCCTAGCCCTGCCGAGCGGCAGCAGGGCTCGAACAGTCTCCTGGCCGAGCGGGCCCGCTGAGCCCAGATCGGGCCCAAACGGGCCCAGATGCACCGCTCGCGCCCAGTCCAGGCGCCGCCGCCGGTGTGCCGCGCCGCCGGCCTCTCCGCCTTGCCTGCAGCTCCTCGTCATCGTCGCCCCACCGCGCTAGGGCCCCGCCGCCAGCCGCATCTCCGTTCCGCGCGACCAGCGACCAAGACGGGCGTCTCGGCCCGCAGGTCCGCCCACAGCCCCTCCGCCTTCTGACGGGCAGGGCGCCGCCACCGCCGCCGGCGCCGGCGGCGGCAGCGGCCGGGGGCGCGCCGGAGCTGGCCTTCTGGTGGCTCGCCGGGGGCCCTCCGGAGTCGCCGCGCGGGGGCGACCCGGGAGGGAGAGTCGGGGCATACAATTATGAGAATACCTATGGGGTGCAGCTAAGAAAAAGAAGAAGAAATATTTCAGAGAAATAAAAGATATTAAATTCAACGAGTTAAAGAAGAAAGGCATGTACGTATGACTCAACTACTCACCTTTGAACTTCCACTCACGAGCTTAGAAAGTTTTTAATCAATGTTCAAATCTTTCAACTTGGACTTTTAAGCCCTAAAGGCGTACATTTTCACCCGATTATTGTTGTCAAGTTGAATTAAAAATACTCACTTTAGCAACAGAATAGCTGAGAGCAGTAATCTCCCCGGCTTATTTTCCTTGCCCCTCATATGGCATTTGCAATGAAGACAGAGGGAGAAGTGTGATGATTATATCGAGGATAGATTTTTTTTGAATATATATGGAGGATTGGATTGAGATGTAGAAATTAGTGCATAATAAGCCCAAAGGTTTTGGATTAGGACAAAAGACAGAGGCAATCAGACTAATGTTTCCGGCCAAAGACCCAAAGAAATCAGGTGCTTTAATCCTTCCAGGCAAGCAAGCACTTCTGCTTCTTCAACGCTCGCACATGAGGGGATAAACTTCCATTCAAATAGGTATGAATGCCCTAGATGATCGCGAATTATAATGCCAAGATCTGCCATCTTTGTGTGTGTGCATCCCAACCCGCATCAGCATTAGCCTTGAAATGTCGTTCCAGTGGTGCTGCCCAACCAGACGAGTCTCGTCTAGATAGCCTGCAGATATGTTATCGCATAGAGCAAGTAATGGTTGTTTCCCTTGGAATATGGGCCCTGGGATGTGATAGATACAAATGAGATAGTTGTGGATGTCCGTCGCCAAAGCGGCCACCAAAGCTTTCCCTGCACCATGTACAACATCATTGCGGTGATGCCACACTCGCTAGAATAAGAAGATTATCTTAAACCGGTTGCTAGGGGACACATTGCCCAAAAGCAAGGTTTAGCAGCCAATCATCCCCTGTGTACCAAAATTGCTTCTCCTGTGGCAGATCCCACTGACTCAGCATGTCTTCCCTAAGAGGCACGGTGTGTGTCTTCCTTCTCCAGTTCACAGATTGCGCAAGTCGGATCCACATTTGGCATGCGATGATGCATCCCTGTGCGAAGGCAAGCGAGGTCGTCGCCACCTTCCATGCAAATACCCGCAGTTTTTGAGGCGTCTTAGCTTGCCATACCAGGTTCCAAATAATTCTTTCACCATCAAGAGCCACAATGAACTGTCATTGGGTAAATTTATCTACTGTAGGTTGCAGGCCCAAACGGTAAGCCGATCTAACACTGAAGATTCAATTGGACTTCCAGTTCCATGCCCCAAAATCCTCACATGCTTTTGCAGGAGCTTCCGGGTGAGGGATCCAATTGTCACGAAATATTTCCACACGTGATGCAGAAATGAGCGCTATTACTATCACAAGAAAACTAGGTACATGTTTCTTTGCATTATTCTAAATTTAATAACAATACCAGAAAGTTGATATGCAAAAACAAGACATTTGGAAAAATGGGAACCGTGAAGCCTTTGAACTATTTCGACACTTGTTTGAGAACCATTAAATTGTGGATCTCAATTGACTAGCAGAAAATTAGGTGTACAACAAGACGACGAGGAGTGAGTTGTACCCTACTCCCTCCGTCCTCTAAGAAGTGAACGTTTAGGTGTACAACATGAGGACGAGGAGTGAGTTGTACCCTACTTTCTCCGTCCTCTAAGAAGTGGACGTTTAGCACTCAATTTTTTTTTAAAGTGTACTTCTATCTTTCAATGTACTTTAAATCAGAAAAATGTTTCTCTCATCACACGGGAATCAAGCCCAATAACATTCAACACATGCTCTCCTCATTTTCTACATATATACACTTGGAGGTGGGCGAATTAAAGGGGAGAAAGATGGTGGCTTGCACCTTCCTAGCGCGGTTTCTACCCGACTCTATTATCTGTCTTAAAATTTCTATATATCCACTTATTTAAGGACGGAGGGAGTACGTATAATGATTGATCGCGTGCGTGTCTAGTGGTGGTGGTGATGGTGGGTGGGGTGGGGGTGGGAGTGTTAAAAAATAAGTCAATTGTGGTTATTTTTGCATAAAGAGAGGTGAAGCGGACCGAAATAGTTTCGATTACTTATTATGAAATCTCAGAAAAACTGAGAAGGAACACATATATACACATAGATGTGTAAGTTGTACTACAAATTTGTAATATTTTGTGCAGTCTACAAATTAACGTACGATTTTAAAAAAAACAGATATGTAAAACACGTCATATGTATCTCCAAAAAAAAGATTTTTTTGTAACTTATAAATATCCTTTTTTCAATTTTTTGTTTGAAAAATTTGGGCTCTCCAGAGCCTAGAAGCCAAAAAGGGGATTCGGGTTAGCCATGAATGAAATTAGATGTACAGATTTCATTATAAAAAAGATGCAGAACAGTAAAGCACGTTGGTGCCCACAAACATGAATGAAGAAGCAATTTCCAAGAAGGAATATACACTCAGTATAAGTTAGGCACGTAATATTTCCCATTAAAATTGTGTAACTTTGCAGGTCACCTTGTGTTAACTATCGTCACTTTAAATAATTTGAAAAATAATTACGAGTATTTGACAATGCCAAGAAGTAGTATATCTGAGAAACTTGGTATCCAATTTCATATCACCCCTTCCACAGGGTACTCGCCATTTAACGTAACAACGTACCACTACTCTGACGGACCAAATGAGTTTGCAGCATGAATTTGGCATTTAATTGATTGACGGACTTCATATTTGTCCACTGAATCCTGACAGCTCTGAACACAAATAGCATACCTTTTTACACGAAAATACACTATTGGCAGGGATGAAACTTGTATTGTGACAGGCTATACTTCTGTCTAATGTTACCTTATACAATTCAGGTTTCACAAGAATAATCTCCAAGCAGCAGCTGTTATGTCCAGAAGCAACGCCGAAAATAACCAAAAAGATTGATCTCAGTATACCATCGTTACTGTCATTTCTTTCCTCTTCCAAGGAAGGTGCTCATTAAGGGGAGGAGCTACGGAAGAGATGTTACTTCAAATATTCCTTTCCTAACTATACCTACTTACAAAAACCAATTAGGTAACACATCTGGTTCCATGTGCTAGTAACTTGGGCAGCGAAGACAAATAGACCTGGAACTCAATCGCCGTACTTTTTGGGTTTCCTGACTCGTTTGCTCCTCCGGGTGTCGACAGCTACGAAAACAGGGTTTTCATTCTTCACACTGCGCAGGTCTTTCTCAGATTTGTTCTTTGCAGGTACATCAGGGGACTTTTCGGTCTGGTCTTTCAAAGGTGGCAGAGAGCTCACAAGTTTCTTCTTTGGTTTCTTGCCTCGGTTATTTCCAGGGCATAATTGCTTCACAGTTGGAGCTAATTCATGAACTGGTTCATGCTTAAACACATGTCTTGCAATAGTTTCTTCTCCTCTGAAAAGAAGGGTGTTAGCAACCTTATTAGCCAGCTCCACATGATTCTTTGCTTCCTGCTTGACCTTCTCAAACTGCTGGTACCCTTCTACCTGTGCTGCTCGATTGTCTATAAGGACATCATCAGCATTCTGCAAATATAACAAAGAATCATAAGCTAAAGGTGACTTCAACTTAGGTTCATCCAGAAGATTGTAGTATTTCTCCATTTCACAATAATTCAAGGAGAAAAATATGATACATGGTTTAATATTAAATTTGACTTTAAGTACAATCATGACTGGATGGTAGATATATGAAACATAGGGGAAACAGCACGAATCCTACGAACTTCAGCCCTTCTCCTCATAAAAGTGCTAAATTTAGGCAATTTCAACCTACCATAATTCAGTGCACAAAATCATTAGTTTCAGATTGTTACCCAGCAAATACTCAAAAACAATGGCAACAATCTACTTCAAGACGGTTACAACTTGAATTCTAATACAGTAACACTAAAAATACAGATTACTTACTAGATTGGCTCTGAATTGTCAAATTCTAAGTCACTGAGTCACTCTAAATACTGAGTGGTTAAAACAGAGAAGATTGATATGCTATGGAACATGAGCTTACCTCTTTATATAACTCTCCCACATGAGTACAGATTAAGGGATTATCTGCACCGAAGATTGCCTCAAATGTGACTTTCTTTGCGTACGGTTGTGTTGCACCTTCTTCTGAAATATTTCTCTTGGCATATCCTGTTACATAGTCAATGGACCTATCTGTTAAAGTAGATGGCACTCCAACAAGTGGTCTACATTTATCCTCCTTCTGAAGCAAAGTATGCAGATCCCTCTTTTTCTGAGGACGGTGTCCATCCTTCTTACAAGAAGCTAGCTGGGTTTGAGCCTTGTTACTCTTTTGAGGCACCTTAACTTGTGCGTGATTGCTGCCAGCTTTGCTGAGATGATTTTGAAGGCTAAGGACCCGAGACTGGATACCATCGATTGTCAGCAGAATATCTCTTAAAGAATATTGTTCAAAGACCCTGTCAGTTTCCTTAGACTCCGGTAATGTATTGCCAGGATCTCTTCGTTTGGTACCATCAACAACTGCATTACGAATCAAACAAATAGAGGATTAGATGCTGGTAAAACAAAACTACTCCACAATAAACATACAAAAAGATGCTTGCGTTCTTTATGCCAACTTCATTAACCAAACTGTAGTAACTACAGTGACATTCTGCATTGTTGTATGCCAATATATTCTCAACAAATAACAAGATACATAAGAGGATGAACAGTAAGAATAAATAAAATAGATGCAAAAGCGGCTAACATGTGTATATCGAGATCAAAGGCTGTCAAGATAGATACTAGATAGTCAGTTGATGCAATGCAGTAGTCTGAATCCCAACTATTTTTTGCAAGCGTGTCACAACTTACACTTGGCTGCATTAATTATCAGCCTATGACAAAGATTACACTTTCTGCTTCCGAGCTAATGAAATAGGAGAGTTTGAGTACATGGGCAAAGCCATCCAACATACCTGCATTGTCAAAACTATCATCAATCAACAGACCATCTGTTTCAGCTCCGCTGTTTTTGTTTTCTGCAAAAGATTGAGACATCATCGTTATCAAGTATGCAAAATATGGATGCTACTGCAAGTGCAAGATCAAAAAATTCTCTCGGTACAAAATGAGGATAGATGTCAAACCATAATAATAGGACAATATTTGATGATTATTCATGTACAGCGAGGTGTCCATAATTTCTTCATGTCTTTGCCGTTTTCTCCTCATCATAGTATTTCTATCATGGCTTTGTACATCCAGTTTTGCCAATTCTGGATTAGAACTATCTGCTTTAATCATCTCCAGCTGCAGATCTTTCTCATGCTTGATTAAAGCAAGTTCCTTGTCATACTTTGCTACTTGCGATGAAAGAGTCTTCATACGCAGCTCTAACCATTGACATCGCCACATTAGAGGACGAACGGCCTTTCTCCACTCAGCTGTCACGTTTTTCTGTCTGAAACATGATCCGTGTTATTTACAGACTACTAATAATAGAAGAAAGGATACAGAGTATGCAAAGCAAATTTCATCAAAATCAGATTGCAGAACTATTGTGCATTCATGCTCCAATCTTAATCACCCCAGATCTACTTCAACACAAGGCACCGCGAAATATGCATACTTTCATTTTGCAGGTGGTGCCTGTTTCACACTTCGGATTTTGCAGTTTCGCATCATGAAATTTGGTGACAACAGGACAATGAACTCTTCAATATAAGGGACCATGGATATATTATAAAAAAAGAGACACAATGCGACATGCCAGATTAGTTCTTTATTGTTGAGGTAATCAGCAACTAAAATGATCCATTCTAGAGCATCCCGGGATGGTTCTTTTTCATATTCTTGGGGCTACGACAGTCCGATCTTTCTTTTACGCTCAAACAAACAAAACTACGCCATGACAGAATCAAAATTTCACAGGACCCTGCGAAGAGACGCGCACCTGACACTCTTCGGAACGGTCGCAGCGCCATCCGCATTGACATGACCCAGGAACGGCGAGTCCACCTCCATGTCGTGCATCCCTAACCCCGTCTCACCATCAGACACAGAGCAAGAGGGCCCAAACGAGCTCGAGTACTCCGTGCTCTCCCCATGGCCGTCCTCAGAAAACCGGAGATCGTCGGCATCCGCGTCACCCAAAGACCCGGCCGTCTCCATCGGATCACTGCTGACGTCGTCCGTCGTCGCTGTCCACCCCTGCCATGGCCAAGAACCGGAAAGATCCCCAATTCCGGAGAGCAGCGGAAGAAATGTGCCTCCTTCAGGTGTTCCCAAATTGGGCAAGAACGAGGAATCCCCTGCCGACCGGGGGCGGATCCAGACGGCGTGCGCCCAGGAATCGCGTGATTTGACTAATCCTGGATGAAAACAACCTCGTACCTCGGAAGGCAGGACCCAATTGGTAAAAGAAAGACCGCGGAGGGTGGAGACGGCGGGCAGGAACGGCGACGTCTCGGGGAGGAAGAACACGGGTACGGAGACGCCGAGGTGGCGGACTAGAGGAGAGATTTGGAGAGGAGCGGAAGGAAGGTGCGGATTTCCGGGGAGGATTTGGGGAGAGAAATCGGAGAAGAAGAATAGGCGAGAGGGGATTGGGATTTTGGACGGAGCGGTCGGTTCTGTTGTGGGGGTTTGGGTTTAAGAAACAAAACGCAAAGCGTGAACAGCAAGATTGGGTCGGTGGGCCCGGGTGGGGCCCGCGAAGGAATGCCGAAGAGAGGGGATACGGCACCACGTCCTCCTCACGCACGCACTAGCTGGATGGAGGTGGCGATCGTTTGTTTCCTTTCTCGCCGTTTGAAATCGCCACGGGAACTTTAACTCGTTTCCTTGCGGTTTTGGAAGGAAGATCAGATGATTCCAAACATCCAGTCTGTCCAACCTCTTGTTTTCTCAAATAAAAAGATCATGATAATTGTATGTATGTATTCAAAATTAAAAGTAGGTCAAATGCCTTATATTAGTGAACGAAGGGAGTATTAAATTCCAGTGTTTTCACAATTCATATGTTCTAATAAACGCACAATTGGAAATTTTCAATTATTTTCAGTTCCTTTGATCTGCACGTGGATTTCTATCTTGTTCCTATGTTTTCTATGTCTTCCTATCCTATGTCAACGCTCCCTGCCACACAAATCACAAGAGGGTGGTTGTGACCACGCTTACCTTTTCCTTCTGTAGAAGATGGTGGCCGCCATCAAATCCACATCACCTTGTCCTCTAACATGTAACAGTCATGCACTCAACTCTCCTTTAGTCGACGGAGCGGCAATGCCGCCTCAACACACCGTTTTAACTTATCAACAACCTTGTTGATGGTCATTCAAACCATAGTGAGCCTGTGTCCTCCTCTAGTGAGCACCCATGACCTCGAACTTCCAGACTATAACCCCTCCAGTATCGGCTCCAGGTATGCAAATCATAGAACTGGATAATAACAAATGTTCAAATGGAATGCTTTTTAAAATTAAAACAAACTTCACCAAACAAGCAAAATGGATAATAGCAAATCACCACAGAATTTTCTATGACTTGCGTACCGAGGTTTGTTAAACACAAAAGACAACATGCAACCGCACTATTTGTCAACTGGAATCAGTGTAAATTCTACTTGATCGCTGAAAACAAGGAAGAATAACAATAGACAATTTGCTAGTATGAAATATTTTTTCTAGTTACACGGAATTAGTAAAATGTGGGTGGATGGAATTTAGAGCGATAATTAGAGAGACGGTTAGAACGGGTAGATAAACAGGGGAAATACTTTGATGAAGACTTCAGTGCGAAGATATGGGGAGGCAAATTTGAATCCTTTGTTGGGTTGGCTCTTAGGGTGCTTGCCCCGTCCACAATGACTTCAATCCAAATACTCTCGCGCTAAACACTCACTTCAGCTAAGACACCCAATAGGTGAGCAGAAGTGCAAGGAAGAATGTACCCAGTATACCCACGTTGGGGTACTCTCACTGTGACATCATTATTTTTTTCCATTAAGAAGTTGCTACTTTTTTTAAATTAATTCACAACACCAATCGAGACTTCTTACAAAGAAAAACCCCACTAACTGCAGTTATGATAGTCTATCTCTTCATGCAAGCTAGCCACATCATCAATTTTGTAGACAATTTATTTCATCTTATTTACGACTTTTAATTAATTTGCATGCAACATCAAGATTCTTAAATCTTGATGGCCTTTATATGGTCAAATACATAACATTTCCACGTCAATTAGATTTAGCGTCCATATAGCTATTAGACAATTTACTCTTTCAAGTGTTTTATACCATTTTGTTTACAAAATAAATGTTTAAAATGATTTCCGCTGCAACGCGTGGGATATCATTCTAGTTTAAAAAAGGGTGCGGTGTCTCCGGTCCTCGGTCTACTAGAGGGGTAAGGCAGATAAAACAGAAGCAGAATGACTGTGTTATATCCTCCATACCTAGGATTTCCGAACAAATACCTTAGTATCTAAGGCATCCGAAAATAATTTAGGAAAAGCTTCCTCCAGGTTGGCATCTCTCCATCTATTTGAACAGAAGCGTGCCTCATGCAGCCTCATGGAAACATTCCCTATATTGATATACTAACTTCATTACAACCCTCCACCAGAAGTAGCCACATAACTTGGCTGCATGAGACACGTCATAATAATAATACTGCCATACCATTTTGACCCATGGAATATTCTATTTATTATAAAATTTACACAAAAATTTCATGAGAAAGACATCATTCTTTTTTCGAGGTCCGTGATGCCCAAACCACCACTCTTCTCTGGCTTACAGATCATATCCCGTCTTGCTAGTAATTGCTTAGTTGAGTCAAGTGATCACCTCCCTATAGGCAATGCCTTATGATCCTTTTAATAAAGTTGATGATGCTAGGTGGAATGGACAAAGAGTACATGAAGAAAATGGACATGGATGATAAAAGGAAGTGATAAAGTGAAATGTGCCACCATATATAATCTAGAAAGGTTGAACTAGTAGTCCTTTTTATATCCATTCGGCCAACTAGAGGGGTAAGGTCTTGCATTGTTTGTCTAATAGTTCCAAGGGATAGCTCCAAATATGAATACGGAAAATATCCCACCAGACATTCAAAATCATCAATATGTCTTAATCATCAACATTAATAGGGATCATACTGATTTATAAAAATTAGCTGCCTGACCGACAGATAAGTTCAAATTGTACAAAGAATTCTTAAAAGCAGCAAGTTGAGAGGCGTTAGATGGAAGAATTAGAAGAGTGGCATTTGCATAGTCGATTGTAGAAAAACTAGGGTCTTCGATGGCAATTGGCAATGAGAGCTCATTGATTGCATATTACAAAATATCACCCCTTGTATAGAAAAAATAGAAGGGAAAAGGATCTCCCTGACTACACCCCCCCCCCCCCCCTACATGGAAACTATTTTCGGGAACCCCATTTAGGAGGACCGAAGGAGAACCAGGAGCTAACAATTCTTGGATCCAAGTAATCCACTTACTATTAAAACCCTAATGCTGAATAATCGGAAACAGAGCTCATGTTCCATGGTGTCAATGGCTTTTTCAAAATATAGCTTTGAAATGACCAAATTTTTCTTAACAACTTTACATTTATGTATACACTAAAATCCAAGCTATACAAACATATTTGTCCTCCTTTAGTGAACCCATACTATTTTTTATGAATGCACTTCAAGATAAGATTGAAGCCCACTGCCATTTTAGTAAGAAACTTCAGAAAAAATGGTAAACGAGATTGGCCTATAGTCATTCATCTACACTGGAGAAGGTTTCGATGGAACTAATGTGATTTAGGTATTGATGTTTTTCAAGTTAATAGAACCATTATGAAATTGTTGTGACAATCTATAAAAAACATGCTTGATAATATGCTAATATTTCTTCATGATCAGTCCATTAAAGCCATCAGGTTCAGGAGCTTTAATTATCAATTGACATTTTCTTCACTACATTGTCCATTTGTTCAACAGTAAAGGGCTTTGTCAAATAGTCAAGGCCGTGGACAAGCTGTAATATATTTTGCTATATCAAACTGCAGACCACAATAGACATTTCTTCATGATTAGATACCGCATTGCTACCAGGAGCTTGCAGCTGAGCAATGTATTTGGTCGTGTATCTTTCAGTAGCCATCACATGATTTTTTTAGTGTTTAATTCACCAAGTTACATCTACCTCATAGTTCACCTCTTCTTCCAATATCTACGCTGAGCAACCATTAATTTACATAATGCAACTTTAAAATTTTCTTGAAGTTACTCTCTTCCCAAAATAGAGGTCTTTCTTCCTCTAAATTATCCAAAAAGATAATGACCATGCTGCATATGGCAATTATCCCTTTTAACATGGATAATTTGAACTTCCCATTTTTTTCAATGTATTCATTAATATTTTAAATTTAGCAGATATGATACCAACATCATACCTAGCCATAACCTCATTGTCGTGAGATTGTTTAAATCGTTCAAGAAATTCTGGCTAACTATCCTAATAATTCTCAAAACAAAAATCTTGAGGCTTTGGGATGAAAGTGTAAATGTTTACAACATATGGAATGTGTTCTGAAGTAGGCTTGGACAAGGATACACCATAGTATTGGAAAATTTAGAAATCCAAATTATCAAGGAAGTAAAAACCTAATCTAGTTGAGAATTGTATTGCATGTTAGACCAAGTGGAAGATACCTTTTCACTGGCGGAGCTATGCATAGTTCAGGGGGGGCCGTCGCCCCCCCCCCCCCCCCCCCCCCCCAGCCCAAGCAAATTTTACAACAAATGCAGTACTATTAGCCCATTTTGCCTCAGAAAACAATGGTTTTTGGCCTATTTGCCCCCCACCAGTGGCCCAACATGGCCCAACAACGCATTTGCCCCCCCCGGCCATTTGGCCCAAGCTCCGCCACTGTACCTTTTAGGGCCTCTTTGGATTGAATGAGTTTCATAGAAATATTGGAGGATTTCAATCCATAGGATTTTTTTCCTATGGATTTCCTTTGGATTAAAGAATGGCATCTCCAAAATTCCTATGGATTGGATTCGTACACCTCAATCCCATAGGAATTTGAACATCCACTCCAACCTCTTTTTGCGCTCATTCGCGTAGGACCGAGACACTTTTCCTGTGTTTTTTCTGCGTTCCATCCAAACAACTATTTCTATAGTTTTCCTGTGCTTTACAATCCTATGTTTTACACAGCTACTTGTGGGATTCCTCTGTTTTTCCTATTCCTGTGTTTTTAACCCTGTGATCCAAAGAGGCCCTTAAAAGTAATTATAATTCCTATATGTCTAATAAGCTCATTATATAAGGTCTCGCTATGTAACACATTACCTTGAAGTAAAATAAAAAAGCCCCATGGCACCACTTGCTTTGTTGGTAAAAGAGCAGTGTTGAAAAGATTGGAGGCAAATGTAGGGAAGCATCAACCCCACAAAGGCATGGACATCTGGGACTGCGATTTGCTGCATGCCCGTACGATTCAAAATGTCAGCTAGCAACTGCCGCTTGGACGGTGACCGTGTGGCTACCACACAAACACAAGGCCATGGATAAACAATATGGAGCTTACGTGGCGGCACCACGTGATTGTAAGCAGAGGCAAGGGGAGCATATTTTGTTATTGCTTCCGGTGAGGAATCCCATGCAATCCCAGAAGATCAGCGCTAAAAGGGTATGGAGAAGTATCAATCGTACACACACTAGAGCTTCCTTTTTGGGTAATTTTGATTATCTTATGGCAGTCTCTGACAAGTAATGACAGTGATGATAGCCCTAACTTGCTAGTCGCAACTTAAAATAATCATAAAGGGAATAATACAGAAGCTTGTATGTATGCCAAGTAGGATGATCAAAGGTCCTGGCTAACTGAATTTCATCCAGTCAAAAGAATAAAACATAATAGAACAGTAGGAGGTGGGGAGCATGTATACATGCTTGGTACCAAGAAAATGTATATGAGCTTGGGAGCTCCACTCAAGGAAGAAAATGATATGGAGTGATTGGTAATTGCAGAGTGTACACGTTCACTCTGAAAGTAACTCGCTGCATCTGACGCAGATTCTGAATCGCCAAAACATGAGCTTATCTGAATTCAACAGAACCAGCACCGAGATTCATCAGAACCACTCAGAGATTCACTTGCATTCTTCTTTATGCTAGTAGTAAAGCATCAGAGTTACAGCAGATGACGCGGACTCTGAATCGTCAGCTCGGCATCGTCACCAGCAAGACAATAGAAAAGATACATCTCACTCACGCATGATCTCGCCGAGATCCACATCGTGGCTACGTACGCACAGACTTCTTGTGCGTGTCATCATGTTGTTGGCAGTGGAGGTGGGAGACTTGGTCAGGAGTAGAGCGGGCGCTCGGTCCAGGCGCCGGCGACGTGGCCGTTCTCGCAGACGAAGGCGCGCACGACGGGCTCGCCGTCGTCGTGGTAGCCGTAGAAGCTGCGGAGGCAGAAGGCGGAGTAGAGGTCCCAGGCCTCGGTGCAGGCGCAGAAGGCGCAGTCGACGGCGACGGTGGGGCGGCGCGTGTCCCGGAGCGCGCGCCGCACCTGGGAGCGCGCGAAGTCCTGGAACACGCCGCGGAACACCATGTACTTGCGCCGCTCCTCGGCGTGCTCGCACCCGGGCCAGTCGCAGATGTAGAGGCGGTCGCCGCGGAAGCGGCTCGCCAGGAGCTTGTTGCCCTGCTCGCGGCTCAGCGTCCAGGAGCCCGACGCGAGGTGCGCGCCAACGGGACCCAGCCACCGGCGCGGACGCCGCCGGGTCCCCGACACCACGCCGTGCCGGACTGCATTGGTTGCCTCTGCGGCGGGGGCGGGGGTGGAGGCGGAGGCGGCAGGGGTCTGCGCCTCGGAGGAGCAGTCGTACGCCGCGTCGAGGTAGAGGTCATCGTAGAGCGACCACGCGGCGGCGGCGTCGGCCGGTGGGTCGTTGGGCATCGTCTCCGCGCTGGCCTTCGACTCGCCCTCGGACTCGGGCGGTGCGGCGGTTCTTGGCTCGGAGGTGGCCGGGACGGAGAGGTCGGGCCCGATGTCGAGCTCGAGGCCGAAGTCGTCGGAGGGCTCGAGGAGGATCCCGGCGCGTTGGAGGCCGGGGCAGCAGACGGACATCTTGTGGAGCGCGGCCCACGCGGCGGGCGCCCGTCCGCGGCCGGGAGGAGCTCGGCGGGGAGCGCCCGCGAGAGGCGCGGCGGGAAGCAGGCGCCCCGGAGGAGCGCGGCGATGCGCGGGGACGCGCAGGACGCCCGCGCCCAGTCGCGCGGGTCCTCCTCCAGCCGCCCAGGATCTGCAGCAGCACGTCGTCCGCGAGCGCCGCCAGCGCAGAAGGCTCCTCCCGCGCCACCGCCTCCTTGCCTTCCCTCCTCCTCTTGACGATGGCACCGCCGGCGATCCCGTGCTGGTCCGACGAGCTCATGGCTGTGTGTGGCTCCTGGTTTCTTGGTGCGTGGTGTTTGCTGACCGTTCGGTGGGAAATTTTGATTTAACTTTTGGTTGGGCGTTGGTTGGTTTTTGTGTGGTGGTGATGTAAGCTTGGGGAAGATAGATGATGCTTTCTTCTTCTTGTTGCGTATTAAATTCTTGGCAACGAGTGGATGGAGGCTGCGCCTGGTGTTCACTTGTGTCGCGAATGAGATGAGCGGTCACCATCTGCCCATGTATCAACCTTTCCAAGCTATTTTATATTCCAGAAAAAACGAGGGGCTCAATATTCTTCAGAGAGAGACTTTTATCCTCAACACAAATCTCCCAACAGAGGCTTGTCGCTTCCTAGCTACGACATCGTGTTGTAGTGGAGCGCTTGCGAGTTCCATTGATCTCACTATTTTTAAAATATCAAAAATTATATTTAAAGTTTTAAATTTTGCAAAACAATCATGCATGTTCTAAATGATATATCCTATAATGATAAAATCTGAAAAATTTAGAGATTTGAAAACATGCATATTTAGATCCACGTTTTTTTCATTTTTGTATAACTTATAATACAAAGTATTTGAAGGTGATTTTTGGCAAGTTTGTCGGATACACTATCCGCTATATCTGGATTTTTTTTCAATGTTTTCTAAAACTCCTAAATAATTTTTCTGTTTTTTTAAACTAGCAGGATCACTGGAAACTCAGGGAGTACGAAATATCCTCTCGTTATATGCTGACTACTGAAAGTGCATGAGCCCTCATGTGTGGTTTTGGTAATTAATGACAATCTCTATGGACTAATGGTTGCATTGAGCTATCCTTGTAGGGCTTGTCCATTGGCAATTCTTGAACACCATGTGTTGGTATGAAGATTGAAAGAAGAAGATAAAGTGATGACCAAAGCAATATTCAAGTCATCATATATTAAGAGAAGAAGATGAAGTGCAAGTTCAAGAGAAGCATCTCGAAGAAATCCTATGCTTGAAGCTTGTCACCCATTTGGAGATAATGGTCAAGTGAAGATGTGTCTAAGAGAGGCTCTCCCATAGTGGTGTATGGGGGAGCGATATGTGAGTCTTCACCAAGCAAAGCGCAATCAAGAAATGTGGTCCACTTGAAGAGATCAAGATCGTCTTCATCTAGCTCAAGTGGAATGCGCAAGGCAAAGGTATGATTTTGATAGGGTTTCTATTTTACCGGTCTCGTGGTGTTGTGGGAGACCGGATTATATGATAGACGACGTACTATCAAGAGGGGCTCTCAAGTGAGTAACTTGATCGCATCTTTATGGAGAGCTCAAACCTTTGCATACTTGGCATCATCATCTGTCTTGGTTCTTATTTGGCTTTTATCCATGTGAGAATTTAGAGCTTGTGTTCATCTCCATACCAAGCTCTAGTTCATCAAAAACGGATTTCATATGAATATCTTGTTGCGTTTTTTATGTTGGAGGTTTTACCGATTTGTCTTTTATAGAGAGGTCTTAACTTTCCTTTTGGTATCCTCCTCACATGATGTACTATGATGTTTCTCTGCATGATCTTGTAAAGCTCTTCGTACGATTCCAACGAGCCCAAGATCATCGAAATCGGAGTCCGGATGAAAAAGTTCTTGCCGTTTTCGTGTTGGTGTGGCTGCAGAATTTTCCAAGCCGGAGTCTCCGGTCCCAGACCGGAGTCTCCGGTCTGCGCGTTTCGTTTTTCGTCCCAATCGTCAGCAGCTACTGGACCCTGGTCCGGAACCTGCCCGGAATGTCCCCGGAGTCTCCTGGTAGGCCGGAGTCTCCGGTCCCCTGGCCGGAGTCTCCGGTGTAAGTTTCCTGCAACGGCTCTTTTTCTAGGGACCTATAAAAAGGCTCCCTTCTTCCCCCAAGCCTTTAGCTCTTCCAAGCATGAAATTTCCCCTCTCTCACCTCCATTGTTGACCTTGGAAAAGCTTGCCCCCTCTCAATCCCTCCCATGATTCTTGCATATCTTTGAGGGAAAAGTGAGAGGAGATCTAGATCTACAATTTCACCAATCCATCTCTCCTCTAAGTGAGGAGAACCTAATAGATCTTGATCTTGAAGTTCTTGGTGTTTCTCCTCCTTTGTTCTTCCTCTCTTCTCCCCCCATAAGCATTAGTTGCTTTTGGTGGGATTTGAGAGTGAAGGATTTGAGCACTTGTGCTCTTGCCATTGCTTGTGCATCGGTTTGTGCTCTCGACGAGGATTCGTGGAAGTTGAAAGTTTGTGAGCTTGTTACTCTTGGATCTTTAGCCCCTAGACGCCATTGTGGTTGTTGAGACCTTTTGTGGTCACTTGTAGCCATCCGGGAGCCCCCAATCCAGTTGTGGGTTGTGCCCCGGGTTGTTGTTGGACCAATCCTTTGTGGTGCGGTTCATCGGAGAAGAAGGTGAGCCTTTTGTGAGATCCTGGCTCAGGGCTTAATAGGATTGATAGAATACTCATATCAACAAGTTGCAACTTCTTTTCCGGAAGCTCATCCGGAAGGAACTCCGAGGTTAAGCGTGCTTGACCCGGAGCACTCCAAGGATGGGTGACCGACCGGGAAGTCCTTCCCGGGTGCGCACGAGTGAGGACAAAGTGCGCAGAAAAGACCAGTGTTGATCTGTGGGGCCATTCTAGAGATCCCAGAGAGCTGCCAGGGGTGACAGGCCCGGCCCGGGGGTGGCCGGGGTGTTACATTTGGTATCAGAGCCGACCCTCGCGGCAACACGGGCGTGTGCGGGTCAGGGGCGCGGACATGTGGAGCATGTGCCGGCACTGGGCGCACAGACGTGTACCAAGAGGGGAAGTTCCTGGACTGGGGGCTGACCGACGAGGGCGTCGGTCTTCTAAGGGGGGAAAGATGTGAGATCCTGGCTCAGGGCTTAATAGGATTGATAGAATACTCATATCAACAAGTTGCAACTTCTTTTCCGGAAGCTCATCCGGAAGGAACTCCGAGGTTAAGTGTGCTTGGCCCGGAGCACTCCAAGGATGGGTGACCGACCGGGAAGTCCTTCCCGGGTGCGCACGAGTGAGGAAAAAGTGCGCAAAAAAGACCAGTGTTGATCTGTGGGGCCATTCTAGAGATCCCAGAGAGCTGCCAGGGGTGACAGGCCCGGCCCGGGGGTGGCCGGGGTGTTACACCTTTGTGGCGTTGAGACCAACCTGTTGTGGTGGTCTCACACCTCTCCAACGAGACGTACTCCCCTAAAAAGGAAGAACTCGGGAATACATCCTCGTCTCCACGTGCCTCAGTTATTTCTATACCCGAGCTTTTTACTTATGCACTTTACATTGTGATAGCCTTCGTGCTTGACGTATTCTTGCTATCACCTTGTTGCTTGTCTTGTTTAGCATAAGTTGTTGGTGCACATAGGTGAGCCTAGTATATTTAGATTGTTGGCTTGTTAATTTAAACACCTAGTTTTATTCCGCAATTATCAAGACTAAACCGGAAAAGTTTATTCGCCTATTCACCCCCCTAGGCGACATCCTTGTCCTTTCAACTACTTTCTCCGTTAATGAAATGATACATGGAGTTTTGCATTTACCTTATGAGTGAAAACGAGGGTTCTAATAAGAAAAAGCCCGTAGGATTCAAGAGTACCATGGTAATCCTACACTTTTTTATTCATATTCTTATGTTTCTGAAACATTACAAAATAAGGGCATCTCCAACGCGGCCCCCATTCTAAACATAGAATGTGTCCGTTTTGATCCGTTTGGGGGCGCTGCATACGGGATTTCTGTCCATGTCCGTGTAGACCGGGCTATGTCACCCAACACCGCATCTCATTTGGTGTGGATTTGTCTATTTTTTTTTATTTCACCAGTTTGGTCATTTTATTCATATGATAGCGAAATATAGATGCAAATACTACATCATTTTACGTGAATTTAGTAACACACAATTTGTAAGTGGTCAACCCTGTTCGGATGAGTTGTGGCTCGCTTCCCTTTGCAGCATTGCATGGTATTAAGATCGTACTACCCTGATATAAAGAATACATATAGAACATGGCGGTACATAATTTTTATTACATAAAAATAGATCGAGACATGGAGAATGCAAATAGACAAACTTGGAGGATTAATCTGCCCATTTATCAACCTCCAAACAGTTTTATTTCAAAAAAACGAGGGGCTCAACATTCTTCAAAAGAGATACTTTTATCCTGAACACAAATCTCGCAAGAGAGACTTGTCGCTTCCTAGCTACATCATCGTGTTATGACTACTTTCTCTATTAACAAATGGTACATGGAATATTTGCATTTTGTGCCTCACTTTCTTTCCCCCACCTCGCCCCCCTTGAGAGTCGTCTCTCCCTTTCTTTCCCCTGCGCCGGCGCGCGACCTACTCCTCACCGGCGGCGATGTCGATCGGGGTGGATGCGGAAGCGTGGCCTGGCTTGTACATAGTAGTCATAGGTTGTTGCTTGGGCTATATGCTCGTCTTTGGCTATATGCCGTAGTCTTTGAGGGATGGTCTCTGGATCTCCGCAGCCAGATCCAGAGCTCCGCGGTCTCTCTCCGTCGAGATGCGATCTGCTGGTGGCGGGTGGATTTGCATGCAAGGCGGGCAGATCCGCACATCTCTCCCAATAAGGCGTGCGCTGGAAGCTCAGATCTGGGGTGCCAGGCCCAGATCGATGTCGAAGCTCTTCTCCTCGCGACGGTGCTCTCATGGTGGAAGCCGAAAGTGGTGAAGATGGTGAGCAACGACAGCTTCTTTAATAAAGTCTGGTTCTTGATCTTCTGCTGCTGCGATTTCTATCTTTTTCTGCCTCCTTTGGCTCGTGGCGGGAGTTCAGAGTTTGACGGCAGAAGTGCTTTCATGGTGTGGTGGCTGGAGTTCGTCGGCAACTTGGGTTCTGGTGACGGTGGTGCTGTTTCATCTCCTTCCACTCATCTTGGTGGTGCTAGGAAAGAGGTGATAGTGCGGCATGGCCAGATCCTTGATTGTCCTGGAGTTGTGATGCCGATTTCAGAAATTCATACTCGGAGCCATTGTTGGCAGCCGACCTTGTTGACCATCTGGTGGTCTTGTCTACTGGCCATGGCTAGTACTTCTTCAACCTCCATTCGGAGGCCTTACTACAAGCTCGCGGTGGCGCTCAGCTTTCCTGCAGGTCCAAGTGGTTGCGTCCCCGGATTTGCAGCGGAAGGTCACGGCTGGAGCTTGCTGTTCGTCGTCGGTGGTGGAGGATCTGATTGCAGTTTCCAAATTTTATATAGGGTCTTATTTGTAAAGTACAAGGACTATGTTGTAATTTTCTTTCCTTCTAGGGTCCTTGTTGTAATATGTACCCCCACCGCTGGAAATTAATGGCATCCAGGTCCTTCGGGACCTCTCCTTTGTTCACAAAAAAAAAAAATATTTGCATTTTCATTATGAGTGAAAACAAGGGTTCTGATAAAAAAAAACTACTCCCTCCGATCCTAAAAGTGTCGGAAGCAGTAGTATTAAGTTGTAAGTGGTTAGCTTGATTCCAGCGACGTTTTTTCATCAGATCGGAGGGAGAATAGAATTCAAGAGTACCATGGCAATCACATACTTTTTATTTATTCTTATTCTTCTGTATCTGAAACAAACAGTACAAACTAAGGGCAACTCCAAGGTGGCCCCAATTCTAGACACTGTATCTGTCCATTTTGTTCCGTTTGGAGACGATGCAGACAGACGTCCGACCCATGTCCGTGCCCGGTCTATGTCACTCAACGACACCCCTCATTTGGTATGGGCCTGTCCTGTTTATTTCTTTTCATTTTGGTCATTTTATTCATATGATAGCTAACTATAGATGCAAATGATATTAGATAAATTATCACTACTTGGCAATTTAATTAACTTGCATCGGCATACATCATAATATCAAAAGGATTGCAAATGGCACATGGTTCATACAAACAGGTTAATTACCTCCAAGCCTTTCTAGTTGTATATAAAGCCTTTCAGGACTACGATTTTCATCGAAGAATAATACAGGGCACAGCATCACAAAGTAGTTGATCACAGTTGGAAGTACACGCCATCGCCCATCTAAACCAACCATCCGAGGGAAAGTAGAGAAGAGACACGCCTCTTCACAACACTCCATGTGCCTGTCGACAGCAAACGAGCACAAGAACCACTCAACGGGTCCTAGTGAACCTGCGTGTTACGTTACCCCTCTTACTTGACATAACCGAACTGTTTCTGAAAACCTATGGGTATATGAATCTGATTGTGCGTTAGGAAATACAGAATACCAACTAGAAAAGAAACCCTGGAAAATCAGGGGGTACATCCATCTTCTCTGTCATGCACATCGAGTCTAGACGGAGCCAACTCTATCTGTCACTGCCAAGTCGCACGATCACAGCCAGCCATCTTGGGCCATTACTATTGCGACCAAGAGGTACATGTGATCAACATACATTCCTTTCTACTCTTCGCGAGGAACAACATCCAGGCAGGCAGAAACGAGCCATGCACCATTGGAGCACCGAAGGGGGAACATAGATCATGGAACCAAATAGCAACAACCAGGCAAGCAGTATTATGCCCATAAAGGCCACAACAGCACACACCAACGGTTGCACAATCAATGATCCAGAACGCAGCAATCATAGACCAAGGCAGCCAGTTATCACCACATTTCTGGCACCAAAGAAATGAGACTGATAACCAACACGGGTAAGTTCAAAGACCGCTCATAAAAGTTGAAGTAGATCACTTAACTCATATAAACTCTGCTGTAGCATAAAGTTTTGTGACAAGAAACCACAAAATAAAGTTACAAGCCATATCGATCTGGAACTTCGTATTCTGGCAACTGCCAGGTGCCGAAGTAAAACATACTCCAAATTACAACCATATCGATCTGGAATCACAACTTTTCATGAATAGCAATGTTGTTTCTTGGAACAGTCATAACCCTTATCTTCTCTTAATCCCATAATCCTGATATGATTTTTTACGCTTCACTGCATTTGACATCAGTCAGATTTCACCTGCAAGTAAGAAGGGATTAAATCACTACGTTTCTATAAGATTATAATTTTTTATGAGCGACAAAGTAAGTTCAGTGCATACAGGAGACCGAGATGGGGATAAACTTCTGCTCCTGGCGGGGCTCCTGCTCGCAGACTTGTCACGAGGGGGCTGCAACAAACTCGCATCACTATATGAAAAGAAATATTGAATACAAGGATTTACTTCTCTGAAAGACTTACAGCAGCAGGTGATAAGGATCTTGATGATGATCTGCAAAATATTCCCAAAACCGAAAAATTGTGACTCAGTAATGTTGCATTCATATGGTTTGATCGCAATACATTTGCAGATGAGAGCAATAGAATGTACAGGAAATATCTGGTCGAGCATCTTGGCAGATTCTCACCCGTACTCCACAGTTCATGACTCGGTTACAAATAAATAAATTTGGAAGCCTTTAGTTTATAAAAGTAAAGTACACGTGTTTAAGGGGAAAATGCAGTCACTATGGATTGATGGTTTTGATCCAACAAGTAAAACTCTTTGAGAATATATTCGAAAATAGAAGTGCTCAAGTCAACAGTAATACGAATATACCAAAAATCCATAGGACATATGCTTAGTGCCAGCCCTCCTATCGCTGGTTGTAGTCCAGTTGCCATCTCAAAAGGCCGTGTTAGGAAAAACAATGCATCAGCAAACATAAGTCACGAAGCGAACCAAAAGGGAATTCTAGAAGCCAAAAAATTACATGTCATTTTTATTTGTTGTTTTTTATTTTACCGAGTCACATCTTTTTTTCTTGTTAACAACCCTTTTCCTTCCAGTTCCTTATTTGGGACCACATCAGCTCATCACATCATCCAAAATACTTGCTGAACAAACGACAGTAAGAACCTGACAGCGTCATTTCCTTAGTACCAAAGATGCCGATAGCTATTGTTGTCAACTTCCATACAGTCCCTACCGAAATGAAACTGGCCATACCTTGCTTTAACAGGTGACGGAGACCGAGAAGCAGATCTAGATCTGGACCAGCGAAAAATATACACAAGTTAAGATCTAAGCTACCATCATGAACTGATTTGAGTATGAAGAAACTAATCCATACCTTGGACTCTTGCTCCTGCTATAACTGGGGCTTCTGCTTCTTGAGTAAGAGCAGCTGGGGCTTCTGCTTCTCGAGTAAGAGCGGCTACGCTTAGTATCATACTCCCTCACCTATCACCAGCACAAGTTGATTAGAGCATGTATATCTTCAATTCAATGAGGTGGGACAAACATGTAGATATATCATTCCAGTATGGCTAAAAAAGGGGAGAAAAGAAGACAACCATACCCTGATATATGCTCGTGCAAACGCATTACGGAACTCTGAATCATCAAGCTTCCTTATCTGCAAGATAAAACTAGTAAGCATATATTTTCATGGGCATGCGTGATTATGGAGCAGTGTTTTAGCATATCTCTTTGTCAGTTACTAAACCAACCATCTACAAGAAAACAGAGCAGATACATTTATACTTACCGCATGTTTCATATCTTCATAGTTGGTATACTCAACTATTCCAATAATTGCTGCAACAAGTAAAGAAAATACTAATAACTGAGATTTCTATAAAATAACATGGTTTGAATGAAGTATGAAGGTCATATTATCTAAACAACTAGCCCCAAATTCATACCAACACTCACAAGAGACAAAAGACGAACTGAAAAGCGTCCATTACTAACCTCCAGCCTCACGTTTAACATCAGAGAAACATACATCACCAGCTCGCCGCATATGATCCTGAGAAAATGAAAGTAAATTTAAGATTCACGAAGCATGAACTTCAGAGAGCTTATGTTCAAATACAAACCTTGAGATCTTGCCATGATGCTGAAGAAGGTAATCCTGTAACCATAACTGTAATCCATGAAAGAGATAATAAGAACAGGGAGATCTCACGAACAAAATTGTGAAGCTTAAAATTATAATACAAACCGCGGTAATCAGAGCGTCTAGCTGCACCACCACGACGTCCAGAACTACTATAGCTGTTTGATCGATCATAAGAAGTTCCTCTTCCACCGTGAGCTAACTCCACCTGGATAGTGCACAAAATGTAAACTTCATAAGAAAGATCCGTCTCTAAAAAGAGGAAAAGGGGTACGCATACAAGATCCACCTACCCGCAACCTGTAGCCAGCAAAGTCATATCCATCACGGCCATAAATTGCATCATCAGCATCACGCGGGTCTTCAAACTGCAACAGCCCACACTTTGGTATTAGATTCTGAGGCGATATCCAGAAGATCATTTACACTGGAAGTATATTTTAATAGACCATTCATAAAAACTGATATATTCGATTGGTTAGATTTTGTATACTGGAAGGCGTGTTGTTTTGCAGGATGCGCCAATGAGGGTTTTGGACTATCCTCAGAAAAGAAGAAACAACCGTGTAACTGAATTTACATAAGAACCCAGTTTTTTAGTCTTAGGACAACATGATTTTGTTGGAAGAGTTTAGAGAGTACAAAGCTAAAAACTTATGGACTATTGAGCTCCAAATACAAATATACAATATGATTAAATCTAGGAAAATTAGGTTCATACCATTAAAAGATGTTTGGTTCAAAAAGTGTCACTGCAAATTTCTGGTTCAATTATATACTACTATGCCACTACAAGATGAAACAGCCATCCACGTGACTCTTGTACCCCTGCAGCCCTGCTGTTTGTATCACACCAAAGGGATGAAGGTTGGCTTCACAAATATTTGGATTAGCCTCTTTTCTGCCATGTGCTTGTGTTCACACTTCACAGTAGAGTTTATGTTGTGTATAGAAAACTGGGGGATTAAACGCGTTAATTACACAACATATATGGTTTGCTACATTTGGATTTTGGGAGCTTGATTAGGGCTAAGAGAGCATAGAATTTAAGGTCTGGGACGGGCATAAGCAATGCTTTATATTCCTGGTTTATTAACTTTGTGGTGCATTTATGGAATTGTGATGCATACCTCAAGCAGGTGCTGGTGCATCCAGGTGAGAACTGCCAACAACACTTTATTGCCCACGGCTAAAGCCATTTCCAGGTACTTATGTTGTTCAACATGATTTAGTAACTATGTCTTTCATAACTATGCCCTCACCGCCACAGCCCCTATGTCATAAAACCAACAATCTTTTGTAACTATGTCCTCATCGCCCGTCGGTGGTAGTGGTTCCTTGTTTCCCTAATGGTCCCGTACGCCAACGTGACATGTGATATGTGCGTGATTGCATGACCTCAGATGTGTCAAGATTTGATGAACAATTGTTGATGCTAGGGAGAGATGGAATTATCTCGTTTTATCATTCTAAAACCGATAGAGAAAAATCAAGTTGTCCTAAACCTCAAAAAGATTTTTGTCAAGATTGTTTTATACTACCTTTGACATAACTCGAGAGAAAATACTGACACCAAATTATTTATGTAATACTACAAGCAAAACAACCAACAAGCAAGATCTAATTTGCTAAAATTACCTTATTAAAATATATTTTAAAATAACCTCGCTCAAATTTGTCATCCAGACAACTTTTACATGATTGAGCAAAATCTGAACAGAGATCGAGCAAGAAACAAAAATTCTTAGAAAACCAAGACCACAGCACATTACCTCAACAAAAGCATAAATAGGGGGCCTTGGAGGAATTTTCAAGTCGATATCCACGATAGGGCCATACTGCAGAAACCAAGTGACAGGAAAATTATATTACATGCAGGAATGCTCAACTAAACAGAAAAAATAGCAAGGCGACTCCTAACGCTTGCCCTGTGCAAATCCTCTAGCAACAGCAAAGAGGGCATTCACACAGGACAGGTGCACATTTTGATTATGTCACAGTGACACAGTGAGATTATATGGCAAATGGCGTTACAATAGAAAATTATCTTGTTGACAACCACATAATTCTCAACAATTCTTCTTACAAGAAAAATGAAAATCCCCAGATATGCCTTTTACTTTAACAACACTCAATACATTAGTTCATATTTCTAACAAAAACAATTAGCCTCCATGATGTCTGACTGCTAATGCGAATTACAGTTTTAGCTGATATCAGAACAACCTTCCCGCTTAAGTGGCGCTGTGTCAACAGACAAAAGAAAACGGGTATATACAACCCAAAACAATTCAAAACCTAACCTTGTAGAAGATATCCTCGATTTCCCTCTCGCGGATGTCCTCGGGGAGATTGCCCACGTAGATGGTGCAGCTGTTACGCCGGCTCATCGTTTCTGCAACAAGGACAAAAATCAAATCAGCAAATGGCTTCCATGAACGTAAGCAAATTCGGGCGGAAATCAATCAGCCGACGGCAACCCAAGTTCGAAAATCAATTAAGAGGAACCAATTCCCCCACAAAAACAAGCCACGCCTCTGACTGTACGTACATGTTATCTCTTCTCCGAGTTAACTGAATAGACAGCAATCCCGGACTCCCCGTTGCTCAAAAAACAAACTACAGAAGGACAGATCCACTGATTCCGACGGCCGCGAACAAAACAACTCTACAGTTAAAAGCGAACAAAACTTGCCCGAAAAACAGGGCCTCCCAAACCAATCCAAGCAAAACCCGACACAGTAACCGCGCGTAGAGGGAAACAAATCAGCAGCAGCGATCAGGAACCTTATGCTAGGACTAGAACGAGGGTTCGACTCACCTGTGCTGCGATTGCGAGAGATTCCGCGGCCGCGGCGAGGGAGACGACGAGGACAGAACGGAAGTGCACTAGTCTAGGGGGATCGAGAAGCTTCGGAGGGGAGCGGCGGCCGATATGATACGAGAGCAGGACGAGGGGGTTCGCGTGCTTTACGATTCGTGCCGCGTAAAGCAGCCGTCGATATTGTTACCTGGCTGGCTTTGGGCCCCAGAGGCCAGAACCCACAGTATCAGTCGGCTCGATGGCCCAGATCGTAAAAGGCGGAAAACACGAGGGGTTCCGCGGAAGAGTGCCTCCGCCCATCCTCTTCTTCCTCTCCTGGTCTCCTGTCAGACGGTGCTGCTGGTGGCGGTCTCTTCGGCGCGCCGGCTTCTCTCTATTCCGGTAGATCGCTCTCAGGTTACTCCAAACTCTCAACTCCATTTAAATTTCTTCGATCCTGTCGCCGCGAGAACCGTGATTCGCCCTAACTTGGACTTGTCTGCTCGTCCTGATTGCGAAGCTGCGGATTCTAGGGTTTGCAGGTGGCTGTAGGTGGAGATCAACTGGTTCTTGTATGAGTGATTCTTGTTTAGTTAGGATCTTATACTTTCTCTAGTCGGTGGGTAATTTCGATCGGTCTGCAGGTAGCTGTAGGTAGGAATTGATTATTTTGTGTTGCAAGTTTAGTAGTTTCTGTGGCCGAAGAGAGTGTAGTTTCCGTGGCGCAAATAGTAGCACACGAAAATCGTTTGCGAGCGTGCTCACGATTTTCGGGCAGCAGAGCTGCTATTTATGGAAGGTTTGGACCTTCTCGACCCAATTGCTTGCTGATTTCTTGAGTTGTTGAACACAAGTATCTCTTTGTTCGAATCGTAGCAGCAGAGATGCTAATTTCTTTGATAATAGAAGTGTTACGACGGGTAACAGGAAAAGGGAAAAAAAATGCAAAGCATCGTGGCTGAATTGTAGGCACAGAGCACTGATAAGAGAAGTACTTGCTTAGGTTGAGCTTTGTAGTTTGTACTGTTATCCGTTGCTTGTTTGATTCCTTCCACCATTTTTTGTTGGGTCAGTGCTATTTAGGCATAAATCTGTTTAGTTCATCCATGCTAAATATGTCTATCGCGTAGGAATTTCTCGCTTGTTTTATGTGGTTCTGTGTGTTGACCGTTGGGGCAACCTGTTTAGTTTTGGTTTTATCTAGCTCTGCTAATAATCTATTGTTGTACCAGACGGAGTTCCTAATGTTGTATGCTCCTTGGAGGTTCCTAGTTCTTAGTTGGGCTATGTATTTGCATCAACTGATTTCTGATACTGATCTATATTTTGAATTATATACCATTTCATACAATCTATCATCTTATGAATCCTAATTATGTAATTCACGCTCAGAACTTATAAAATCTGCTGATACAAAGTTGTGATCTACTCTTGTTTCACAGGGTATCAATTTTAGCACCGTACCTATATTTGATCCAGCCGTGGACAATTGACTGAAGTCATGGAGGGGAACAAAGATGAGGCCTTGAGGTCTGTCAAGCTTGCACAAGCTGCACTTGCATCCGGAGATAGAAAGAGGGCAGACAAATTCATTCAGATTGCCCAAAGATTGGACCCTAGCCTTCCGATTGCTGATCTATTGACCACAACCAAGAAGTTTGATCCCCTGAATGGTACTTCTTACCAAGGCAAGAACAAAAGAGGCCAAGTTCGTGAAACACCAAAAGAATGTGTTGGTCCTTCTAGTGTTGACAAGGGTTACACCGAGGAGAATGTTAGAGTGGTCCGTGATATCAGGAAGAACAAGGACTACTATGCAATTCTTGGAGTGGAAAGGAGTTGCTCTTTAGAGGAGATTAAGAAGGCCTACAGGAGGTTATCTCTGAAAATTCATCCTGACAAGAACAAGGCTCCTGGGGCCGAAGACGCATTCAAGATAGTCAGCAAGGCTTTCAAGTGTCTAGGTAATGATCAGTCACGGAAGACCTATGATCAGACAGGCGCCCTTGAGGGTCATGAGTTTAATGACCAATATTCCAATGTCATGAGGCAGAGAACTCCTAGGAGGAGGCAAACAAGAAATAGCTTCTATAACTATGAAGAAGATTTGGATCCGGATGAGATATTCAGGTCTTTCTTCTATGGTACTCATGATAATTCGTTCCGTACTCATAATGCGTACAGAGCAAGAGGAACAAGTAGGCAGGAGCAACAGAGAAGGGAGCATCCAGTACAGGGTGGGTCAGTCATAAATTTAACAGTACTGATGCACTTTGCAGTGATATTACTTTTTGTTTTGTTTGCATTCATCCCAGTATGGCAGCCTGAGTATTCCCTGCAGAAGACATACAACTATCCCATGTCAAAAGTCACCCAGAAGCATGGGGTGGAGTACTTTGTCAGCAAACAAGATTTTGATCTGCAGTTTCCACAAGGAGGTGCTTCTAGAGATAACCTCGAGGAACAGGTTTTCAGAGATTATAAGAATATGCTAGGAAGAAACTGCCGTGTGGAACTCCACCGGCGTAAATGGGCCAAGGACTACCCTACACCTCACTGTGACAAGCTACGGAGCCTTGCTGTGTCATAGTAGTGTCCACATGGGGATAATTTGTTCTCCCCTTGTTGTTCTTGGCAGAATTTCACTGTCTTTAAAGGTATAATATATAACTTCCCTATGTTAATTTGGATACAAATTATATGGTTGTATCATGTATATTCTGATTTCTTAAATTCAAGTTGCCATTTCCCCGTTTCTCAGTAAAGGCATTCAGTATCTCCATCACTTACAGAATGATAAATCATATTTATGACATGATGTTTCAGTCATTAGGAAATATAGTACAAAGGAAATTCAAAAGGACCTCTCAAGTTGATGCATAGAAGCCAGATGTCAATGTATCAATAAATTTTTGTTGAACTTTTTTTTTTTTGAGATTTTTGTTGAACTAGTTGGTGCATAGAACTTGATGCAAAATTTGAAACCTTAGCAATTTTTAGTTAGCGTATGTGATAAAATCATTTGGGGTACTATTTATTGCTCATTTTATTTAGAACTTAGTCATCTCTATTGTGATATCTCATAAGCAACTAAAAACTCACCCTCTTATCTAGAACTTGAATATCTGTTCATATCACATAGGTCATTGTTTGGTGTTCTGATGCAACTTTGTTGATTAATGCAGGTGTAACACGCCAAAAATTTCTGGAGAAGGATGAGCAATATAGTTTCTATTATGTCTGGTGCCGTAACATTTGCATGAAGAATTTGAGCGCGTGATGTCATGAATGAGTAAATTGGCTGCTACACGAAGAGCTGGAGTGCCTGACGGCATAACCTGGCATGGCTATGGTTCATGTCAATGCAGCCTATTATTTTTCTGAAGCAATTATCGTCTACACGCAAGTGCCAAATTTTGTACATACTATAAATTTACGCCCACCTCCTGTTGCTGAACACAAATTTTTGTACATATACGAATTTGAAAGTTGGTTAGCCATCACGAGGTTGTCTTGTACTGCTCAAAACTTAACTGTGGAGGTGAAAGTCTCTGGGTTGGCTATAGCTGCTGTTCTTACTGAACTGTAAAACCCTTGGAATGCAAAATAGAAATGTGAAACACCTGCCGCCTGGTATCACTTTGTTGAGTTTGATGCTTGTGCTATTGAGTTGTTGACTTGCCTGATATGCAGATTCTGTCCGTCTTGATACTCAAATGTTGTTCTCGTAATGCTGTCTACTTTTTCAGGGAGTAGTGAGCTGCACATGTACATTTTGACAACGTAACTGCCAGCATACATGCATACCACTATTGCGCTTAGCAGTACTTGTACTTCAGAAAATCTTGAGATTCGGATGCCACACTTCAACATGTCAAGGACTCGAGGTCGTTCGAGAGCATATCTAGTACATCGAGCTTGGGGTTCACCTGCCTCTGGTTTGCTTTCTATAGAAGTTTTCAATTTTTCTGAATTTTCTTGGCGGTGCCGTCCACGAGGAAGAAGGCATTCGGCTCCAAACCTGAAGATGTGTTTCTAGTGCTCCAGGAACCAGGGCGGCGGAAGAGGAGGTCCCAAGGGGGGTTTTACCCGTGCAGCAGTGGCAACTTCGTCGGTGCACTGGGACATCAAAGGAAGGATGTGGTCGGCGAGGCTGTAGCTGTCTCATAATCTCCAGGACATCCAGTCGGAGGATCGCTCGGCCGCTGATTACTAGTGACGATTGAAGCTTCGACAGTTGGCCGATTGATCTGTTGTAGCTGCCTCTCCGTAGAAGACCGGTGCTGGAATGCTGCTCTAATTGCCATAGCTGGTGTCCCAACGCTCTGTACATTAGATGTTCTATGAACTAACATTAGATGTTGTATGAACTACTACGAGTACTTTGTTGTTTGTGAATTGTCCATCCACTTGTGCTATTTTTAGAGACAAAAATATTATCCATGTGATGTTGCTGCTTGAAAACTATTTATTTCTACTTGTGTTATTGTTTTGACTTGATTTGGAATATTTACTATTTTTTCATACATGTACACAAGTTGATATTGTCCAAACTCAACAAAACATCAAATTCCAAGGTTTACACATCCAAACAGGAATTGGAATCGTGTGCTATCCTTTGATTCTAGCCATAAATTCCATTCACTACCAAACAGCGAAATTCGAATTGGAGCCCATTTCCTTTCCATCTTAAAAATGGAATTGCTAGTCCAATTCAATTTCAGCAAACTTTCCTACATCAAAACACAGTGTTAGAGAACAAAGACACCGTATCAATGTAGCATTCCACTTTAATTTGGATCCAAATTCAACCCCACGTTTGAGAAACGAAAAAAAGAAGAAAAATCTAGCTATGAGTAATGACCAATTCAAATTGGGAACATAATTAAAATATCAATTTAGCATGCCACATAATTCCAAATTGTACCCACTCAGAAGCAAAAAGGGGAAATCTAGCTATGAGTGATAACTAGCTCAAATTGAGATACTCCATCCGATCTATATTAATTGTCTCAGATTTAGTACAATTCACCAGAGTGGAGGGAGTATTAGTTTTGGACGATACTCCTATTATGTTAGAGAAATCAAATTCGGGTGTACATATGACATTTTATGAAGGCACACAAAATTTCTTTAAAAAAGGCATTTTTGTGCTATGTGTAAAAAAGACAAAAAAAATATCTAGTAAAAAGTCATTTTTGAGACCGAGTTTGTCTTTTTTCTAAAGAACACAAAAAACATTATTTTTCATGAATTTTTTTGTGCCAACATAAATTGTTCAGAGGTACACTTGGAATTTTATTTCATAATTTTTTGACATTTATATTTTAAAATGTAATTTTCATAATGGGACTAGATGGTACTGCGAGCCAAAACACCATGTCCAATACATTTTGGCTTTTAAATACTGTAGGAGCCATCTTTACAGATAACAGATGTAAACATACACCTTTTGAAGTTTAATTAAGTTTAGGTTTAAAGTTTAAACGCTAGTCGGCGTGGATGGTCAAAGCATTTGCCGACAATTGTGACACCACAAGGCCCAAACCTCTTCTCCTCTGAAAATGGCGGCGGCGGAGGGGCTGGCGGCGTACCGGGCGGTGCTGCGGGCAGCGCGGCGGACGTTCACGGGTGACCAGCTGATGCTCACGGAGTCCGCGGTAGAGATCCGGCGCCGCTTCGAGGAGCACCGCAGCCTCGCCCCGGGATCCGAGGATGCCGTCCGCGCCCTCTCCGACGCCCGCGAGGCCGCGCACTTCATCACCAACATGATCGTCCAGGCTCAGCGCGCACCCTCCGGATCCTTCGGTAATACCACCGTTATACGATACCAACGGCCGCCACTCTCTTGGATTGTTATGCTTTGCTTTCTGTTTGAGATCTTAGGGTTTTGTTAGATTTCGTTGCGGTGTATTCATCTTCGAAGTAGTCTCTGCTTTTCTTTATGTGAGGAGGATCGATTTTGGAGTTAAAGATGGTGGGATCGTAGGAGCTTTTGCTAATTGGCCCGATGGATATCCTGATCCTAAGATAACTGCAGTACTTGATGAATTAAGAGTGCTTCAGGCAGTTACAGAGTGGCTATTGTAACATTTGAAATTACTAAAGCAGATAAACTGCATCGGCTCTGCTCCACATACCGCATGGAGCAATTCCCTTATATGGCAACTGTTAGTCTTGGAAAACACAGGATAATTAGAGATGATACTTTTGAAAACGTGTAGCTGATTTACCATGGAAATGCAGAAAATATTTAGTCGAACGAAAGGTATTTAGGTGCAAACAGGAGTTACTAGTTTGTGTATTGTATTTGCTGGAACACTTTCTTCTGGAGCTCTTAACAGTACTTGCACTCTTTATAAGTACCATTAGACGGGAACTACAGAAATTTTTAGGCTACATGAACCGGCATTTCACCAAAGAGTACAAGTCTAGGCACTGATTTTAGTTGACCGACTACAGTCACATGGGGTTTGACTGGTTGGATTGGGCCTGCCCTTGTCAACTGCTGGGTTTCTGGCTCATGCCTGGCTGAATTTTTGTGTGATAGATGGGATGCTAGATTGAAACAACATATTTTGAGGTTGACCTTATGATGCACCTTATGTACAATCTCAATAAGATTTTCCACCATCAACTGAACAATAGCTTTAGGAGAACTCAACGTTAGGCCTTACTATCATCAGGTTTGAGACTTGGATGTTTGGAGGGCAGAATGTCAATGTGACACATCTTATAGCTAAAGACGTACAGACCAATTGTGCCTTTGCCCGTCGCAATGTGTCAAGTTGTCTTACTCTGCCGGAAAAAATATGGATTGCAATCATTCCAAATGGATTGATGTCACTGGTTGTTTTGTTTAATTACGTGAAAGGTTTAATTTAGTTCCAAGCCTACAACAGTGTCATTTATACCTGAAACTCTGGAAATTATTCTGAACAGCTGTTGATTAATACAATGGCAGTTCAACCAGCACAGAAACACGCTAACTGAAGTCTTCGATGAAGAGTGTTAGTCTGTAGGGCTTGAGCTTAGTGGTTGCAAAGTTTGCTGTAGTACCACATTAGGAGCCAACGTGGTGCAAGAACAAGTGCCCTACAACAGCTGTTGTTGGTGGAAGAGTGTGCACACTTCCCGTTGATCTATTCCATTGATTTATTTCTTGTTTTGGTCACCAGTAATGCTCGAATTGCAATGCACATTTACAGGAAACTAAGGCAGTGAAATCCTAGATTTCTCTTTTCTTGAGAAATTGTTCCATCTGCTTAAAACTTTTAACTGATTTAGTATTATGCCTTCTTATAACTGAATGCCGGGGTTATATGTTTATCGGGTCAGGAGGGAATTTATCTAGCTTCCTGTCTGTAGGTTATTGGTTAGTATCATACTTCTTAACTTATGTAAAGTTCTCAACCATTGGGCCAAAGTGAGGAAAACTGTCACCAGTGTGCAGTGTTCTTGAAGCTACTGATGAACGAAAAATGCACAGATATCTTCACTGTGGGAAAAGCTTCAAGTTACTTGATAAATATTCTACTCTTAACATTTGACATATGTACTTCTGTTTGGTACTCAAAATAGGTTCATTAAATATTTTAGCTTATTTTAAAGGTATCATGGAATTTTCTATAATACATTGTTTAACGTAATCCTCTTAATAGGTGAAGTGTCCCTTAGGAAAAAACATTCCCACTTGTATGTGTCAAAGAGTGCTTCCACTATATCACCATAGTGTACCTTCTTCTACCATGAGATCTGTGCACAATTCTCTCACCCCTTGTCAGTAAATGTGTTTTCCCCGCATAAAAAGGTAAATACCGTGAGAGATTCTGCACAGATCTCAAGGCACAATTTATGGGTGAGATACTGGAACCACTTTCCTACACATGCACAAACTCCACTAGTATTTTTTTTTCAACTTCTCGCCTGGCAGCAATTTTTTCTTCTGTAAAATTTAATCCAGTAGTATTCTCAGAAAATTTAATCCAGTAGTTTTCTCCCCTCTTTTGGTCCACAATGATTTGAGTATCTGTATAAGCTTTAGCACAATTGCTGTATCGAGATTTCTGTCCTCGGAAGGATAAAAAGGGAGTTATAGCTTATACAGCACACATAATGAATGTAAAAGTATCATTTTATAGTCATATACTCATCCTTGAAAATGAGTTGACAACTTTTTCTACGGTGTACATAAATATCGAGTTGAAAGCTGATCTATAGCCAGTACTGTTATGTGTACCTGTTTACTGGTATGGACATGTTAAATTTTAAGCTGATAGTCATATTATAGTAAGATAGAAGATGAGAGTCAAATGTGTCTTCTTTCAATATTGGCCTTTTATCGCTGGCCCAAAATGAATGTGGATTGAGGTGTTTGGTGTAGCATTAGTCCTTTCAACAAAACCACATACCTCCGGCCCAAAGAATATGTAATATTTGTGTTGTAATTATTGTGATGGTGTTCCATGGTTATCACCAGTACTGTGGATTACAGTATCATAGTATTCCCTGGCGTGATTTTGGTTGTATCAATCCAGCAGTACGGCTCGTTGTATCTGGTGGCAAGTGGTCCAGGTTACACCTCATGCCAACCACCAAGGCTGTGCTGGGTGCTAATTATAGAAATTTGGTCTTTCCAGACAAGTATTGGCTTTACTATTGCTTTGCTTGGGACTCCCTTAGGCCTCGTTTGGTGCTGGAGTATTTCCAGGGATTGACAGGGATAATCCGGCCCAATCCCGAATCCCCGCTCAGACCGAAAAGCCCATTTGGTACAAGCGTATCTGGGCCGGTATTTTCCTCGCTAATCCCCGTCAATCCCCGAACCCTTCACATTTTCGGTCCGATCCAATACGCGAGGTCGACCTCGCGTTTTATCCCGAAACCCGTCGGCGTCGACCGCAACGAAGCCAGGGGCGGCGGCGATCAGAGGCGGTGGCGGCGACGGAGTACATAGGGAGGGGCGGCCAGGGGCGGACAGAGGCGGCGAGCAAGGAAGAGAGAGGCGGCGGCGAGCAAGGAAGCGGGGAGGGGAAGGGGCGGACAGAGGCGGCGGCGGCCAGAGCAACTCGTCCTTGTTCTTGGCTATCACCGACGAAATCTTCCGGTATGCACCTCTATCTCTCTCTCACCACGAACTCGTCCTGGTTCTTGTTTCAAATTAGGGCAGAGTGAGAGAGCGGCGCGAGCAGCCAGATCGAGCTGCCGTTCTTGTTTCGTCCTGGTTCTTGTATCAGTAGGTTGATTCGTTCTTGTGGCGTCCTCCCTCGCTTGCTTACGACTTACTCCTCCTCCGAGACCCTCGCCCGTGTCGTGTGCTACTCTCTCTCGTATGTGTGCTGTGCTGTTGATCCGATGAACTGCTGCTGTAGATCTTGTCGATTTAGCTGGTACCCGTGTTCGATTTGGTATGTGTGTCTGTATGCTGTATGTGCGCTCATGTGAATATTATGCTGTCGTGCAGTAATCTTGTAGTGCACCTATCTTTCTATAAATCGGTTAATTTTCATTCATGTGTTATGCCTCGTTCTTGATGCACTGGATCGTGATTTTTTTATTTTAGGTCGCTGGTGATGAAAATGGCCAGGTCTTGGTTCTTTATAATGCCTGCGACTGATTTGTTCGGTTCTCTCTCAAGTCCTTAGTGCCTCCTCGTCCAGACTGATATGCACTGTCCAGTTTTGGCCGATGCAAACGATTTAAGACTGTTTGAATGGTTTAGAGGGTGAATTTCTTAATGCTCTGAAGATAGGGATGGATGATTTGGTATGTGTGTTTGGATTGCATGACAGAGATGCCAGGGCTTGGTTGGTGTGATGGAAAGATTTGTCCAGATTAAAGAAAAAGAAGCAAACCATGAAGCTACCCAAGACTTCTCAATAAGCAAATGTTGGAAATGTTTCAGCAACAAGTTTTATTTTTTGAATGCTGGGAATTATGTGATACAAGTTCTATCTGTCAAAAGCTGAGAATTATGTGATACATTTGTGTTAATTGGTGTTAAAATGCATGTTCATTTGTGTTAATTGGTGCTTGCCATGGATATGAGTTTATTCCCCAATCCCTGTCTACCAAATGATGAGTTTAAAAACTGGGGATTGGGGATTGACGTGGTAGAGTATTTGTGGGGATTGGGTGAGGGTAGAGTTTTCACCCAATCCCTTAGGGGATTATCCCCACTAATCCCCCACAAAACTCTAGCACCAAACAAGCCCTTATGTGGGTATTGTTGTAATATTGGCCTGTGTGGAGAATCCTATAAGTGACAGATTCACAGGTCAGGGCAACAGTTTTCCACCAATTAGTTTCAGATTTTGTCTTTTGATGAACTAACAGTAACATTATACTTTGTCAAGCCTTAAAACCTTGATCTGCTGTGTTTGTATGTGGTACGATGATATTAAGACATTGCAAAAGGATGCAAATATTTCATGTTTAAAAGGAATTAGGGAACTACTTCCATTTTCATGTTTTATCTTATTGAGGTTGTTTGTTTGTTTAATAATGACATTACAAGCTGCTGGGTTGATTGTTTCTGACAATTCATTTACTTGGTGTTGCAGTTGTGAAGCCTGAGAAGGTACATGCTGGAGCTACACTGGAGATTCCTTCGGAGGAGAACCTATCTACGTTGAAATAGGGTAGTTTTGTAGCGTTTGCTGCACAAGCTGTCGCAGAGACTCACTGTGTCTAGGCTAATCAATAAGATCAGGTCCTATCATCTGTCTGTCATACTAGTGGCCAACAGCATAGTTGCAGCACTTGTATTTCTTTTTTTAAGTATAAGTCAATATATTTTGCCTACTCTGTCTTGAGAACAATTTGTAGCGGCGTTATCCAGGCAAGTAACCGGAACCATAAAGCTTTTCCTTGATAAATCGATGTGGAGTTATTTTTGGAGGTTTACCCATTTGGCCTTTTCTGCCGTCATTTTTGTTGGCATCCTGTTTCATTGGAGCAGAGACTTGAGATTTGTGATAGAACGCATGATTTGAAACTTTGAAATGATGGAGAGCATGCAAAGGACAGTTTTGTAGGCTCCTGTGATTTGTCTTCTCAGTCATTCCTATGTTTTGAACTTTTGATACGTGCTCTAGATCTCGCAGGATTTGAACTCAGCTGTGTGGCTCTGCTGTTCTCCAGTGGGTTGTCTGCCCTAAACTTCCTTAATCAGCTAGTTCAGTAAACATTTGGTCAAAAATGCATCCTTGCGGTTCTAATTGATGCATTGTCGAAAGTTTTCAAGCAAGAAGGCATAGTCAAAGTTATTTTTATAGGGGTCGTGCTTTTCAATTGAGTTGGTTTTTCGTCTTCATTATGTCGGTATTGGATTTGTGGAGAGATCGTTTGGCTCCCATCATTTGGGCCGGACATCCTAGAATTCATTTAGGATTCCATGAATCAACTTGTTTGGCTGCCATAGAGCTCGATATGGAATTCAATCGGAGTGTTCCATAGGATCAGTTCCATGCCTAACCTCGATTCCGCTTGGTACCCCCATCATTCCTGTAGATTTCATAAATCAATGTGGCAGCAAAACATGATATTTTAGCTTGGAATTTCAATTTGGACAAATGAAATGATAACATCAATATGCTTTCATTTCCGCCAAATGAAATGAAACGAGGGGCTACAACGAGCTCGAGAGAACGTTAATTAGCTCATTCTAAGTAAAGTTTACGAAAAATAGTACCACGACATCTGAGGATGACCTGCCAGAGATCACATTTCGGCTACAGTGTTTGAATGGCATCTTGGAGCGCGTCGAGGAAAGTCCATTTCTAATGCCCATTGCTACCATGGAACTCAGGCCTTTGAAGCTTATTACTGAAAAAACAACAGATATTCAGAGAAACAGCATGGCCCAGCTTTGTTTCTACCTGGGACAAAAGGATGACCTCTATGGCCATAGCTCACATTTCGGCTACAGTGTTTGAATGGCATCTTGGAGCGCGTCGAGGAAAGTCCATTTCTAATGCCCATTACTACCATGGAACTCATGCCTTTGAAGGTTTTTTTTTTTTTTTTGAATACATGCCTTTGAAGGTTACTGAAAGAACAACTGATACTCAGAGAGAGAACAGCATGGCCCAGCCTTGTTTCTACCTGGCAGCGTCTCATGGAATGGAAGGTCTGGATGGCCTTGTCATGTGGCCCCACGTGTCACCGGGCTGCCATCGTCGTCTTCTTCTCTCCCGTGCTGTGTGCTACACTACTTGTCGTTGCTCTGCTTGGAGATGAGGTCCGAGCATCCGTGCTGATAATTGATGCCGCGTGTGATCGCTGTCCGCCATCTTCACCGCATCGGACAAACGCTTCCCTAAAGCCTATGCGTCACGAGCGAGCCTGCGTGCTTAGCTTGAGCTAGTCCCAACGACTATAGTGCATCTCCGATCTGCTTCACGATCACTTGCAGGTTGCAGCAATGTCCGGGACGCATAAATTCCTTCGAGATCGATCGTCGCCGGGAATTCAGAGCTTCCATTTACTCTGCAGCCTGTACTGCGGGGAAGCCATCCAACTCAGTGCAGAACTGCAGATTCTGAATGCATGCAGGTGATGCAATGTGGCGATTTTTTTCTAGCTACAGAACTTGCATGTTGCCGCCATGCGTCCACGTGATGGAAGCGTCCAATTCATCGCCATGGGCGAGGTGATGCTTGTGCGTGGAGTGGAGTGGAGTGGAGCGTGTACTAGTGGTTCTGGAAGCAAAGCAAGCAGAAGCACTGGCAGTCTGGCAGTGTGGTTGCTATGCTACTATGGTGCTAGTACTACTTTACTAGACCAGTTGTTAGTAACTGTTTACTTTTCCTGTTTCATCGATCGGTTGATCTGCTGCGTACGTTGCGTCCTGGGCAAGAGAATCATCTTGTGACCCCTTTGGAGCGTTGTGCCATGCAACTAATCAAAGTCGTCTGGCCTTTTGTTGCTGCTGGGACCGGGAGAAGCTCGTGATGCAGGGAGGGCACCTTGCTGATTCCCTACCTCCGTTTTGTTTGGGCGTACGTACGAGTAGAGATTTTTTTTTCGCCTGAGCTCCAGCGCTCCTGTTAATTTAAAACATTCGAAAAATATATTTAAAAGTTTCAAAAAAATCTGAAAATAATCATGCATGTTCTAGATGACGTATCCTACAGACTTGCAAAATTACAATGCGAAATACGTTATATTTCGACCTACACGAAAACGACAAATTTATATATCTTATTGTAGTTATCAATGCATAGTTTCAAATCTCCCAATTTTGTAATTTTTGTGTATACTGTAATATAAATAATTTCACATTGAGATTTTACACGCTTATAGTATACATCATTGAGAAAATGCAAACAAAAAATCAGATTTTTTTTAACTTATAAATATATTTTTTGAATTTTTTAAAGTATCAGAAACACTGGACTCGGGTGCAAAAACCACTTTCCGCGTACGTACAGGCTATTAATTGGGAGAACCAAAGGGAGTGAGACCAGCTTACTTTGGTTAGAGAACTTATCACACGCACCCATCAAACTGTGCACCTAACCTAAAAGATACATGTAAAAGTTGTAGAAAAATTCAAAACTAATTTACAATGTAAGTACAATGTATATCTATCGAGATACAAAATTTCAATTTCAAATTTGCCCGTAGCTCAAGAATAAAAAAAGACAAATCCCTTTCTAAATATAAGCCTTTTTTTAGCCTTTTAAGTTTTTTCCTGACTAGTAGGTATATAGACATACTTTAGTGGATAGTTCACTCAGTTTGTTCCGCATTTGGTCCGTATTGGAATGTCTAAAACATCTTGTATTATGGAACAAAAGGAGTACTTATTTCAACTCGTGTTGTGAATTGAGCCCATTAATTTTGCGAGACCTAAAATTGTCATTTTTGTTTCTGATGTATTTCAAACTTTGATTTGAAACTTTGTGACATAATTGTTTACACTTTTTTTACATGGTAAACTAGTTTAAAAAATTTCTTCCAAATTTTTCCCGTGTAATTATTGATTGGCTGCACCTAGTGCACCCGTTTGATAGGTACATGGGATATGTTCTCAAAATAAAATATATAGGTTTAAAACCAATATCCCAGGTTTATTGAAAACCAGGTGACTCTCATGTTTGGGCCGGTCTCATGACGCCGAAGAAGCATTTCTTCTTTTTTGGATCATATAAAATTAACGATGGGTCGGAGATTAGATTCTGGCAGGATAACTGGTTAGGTAATACCACACCAGGAGTATCGGAACAATATCCTGCTCTATACAATATTGTACGTCATAAGAGTGATATACTATCGCTACAATATTGGAGACATTCCCTGCAAATGTGACGTTCATAAGAGATTTAGTCGGACCAAGACTTGTGGCTTGGATGCTCTTTTAGAGCAGTTGGCTGGTCCAACTGTCGCCAGGGTCTGACGAATTTCATAGAGTCTACTTGAGAATTCTCGGTAGATTCTATGTATAAAGAGCTTGTCAAACAAGAATTACCAGTCAATAATAATAATAAAAATATGGAAAACGAAGATACACTGAAGTTAAAAATCATCACGCGTGGTATCTCCGCAGAGCACTAATCCTTATGAAAGACTTCCTTGTTAAACGCAACTGGCATGGAAATAGTAAGTGTGTTTTATGTCATCCAGACGAAACAATAAACATTTATTTCAATTGCAAGTTTTCTATATGGTCAATCATCCAAGTAGCTATTAAGTTGTACCCACCATGTAGTGTTACAAATGTTTTTTTACAACTGACTACATGGCATATATCACAAGTTTAAAGTTCTCCTTAGGGTGGGAGCGCTTGCCGTAATATGATTGTTGTGGCTATGTACAAATGAGAAGTTTTTTTAATGATAATTGTTTTTCATAGGCGTCTCTACAACGCGTGGATTTTTTAGACTTGTTTATGGAGATGTCTTCATGATTGGAGGATGCGGTGAGTGATATTTTTATCCCACATTGGTGGCAACGTAATCTTCCGATTGGTCCCCCAGTTTCATAGGCGTCATACATGCTTAGGATAAGCTTTTGTGATTTGCATGTGTTTTTCATTTATCCTTTTGTTTGCTACTAAAAGGTTGTGTTTTATGCAGAGGTCGGGTGTAAACTACTTTGTATCCTCGCGGTGATTTGAGTAATAAAAAGCCCTTTATCGAAAAAAGTAGGATATGTTCTCGGGAGTGTGGTTAAGGAAGTGGACGTATAAATCAAACAACTGAGTACAAATCATCATGGATGCGAATTAGATCTCAATTTATTATTCAGACCTAATACTCATACAATTGATCCTTGAGGATCAGGCTTTTTGTGTCTCCAAGAATAAAATCCTGCCTTTTATGCTTATGTGGTTGAGAGGCCGGAATATAAAACTCTTCCCCATATTTTAGGACACACACGTGAGAAAATACTCCCTTGTTGCTCCCGCGTGCGGTCCAGGAGAAACCCTAGCCACCACCGGCGGCTCCTCTCCTCCCGTCGCTCGGCCCTTGCCAAATCAGATAAAATCTGCCTCGGCAGGTTTTCCGCACAATGTCTCCTGCGGGGGCGTCAAGTCATGCTTATTGCCGGTATGCGCTACACACGACGCCTCATGCGAAGTGTTGTCATGAACCATATGCGTTAAGTCACCCATATTGCCGTTGGACGTGGTGCGACAGTGACTGCAAGGGTGCTATGGGATGTCATATTGTCATGGCTTCTACTATATCCTCCGGTGGTATTTGGATAGCGTGGTGTTGTAAGCCGATCAAGTGTTGTTGTTAGACGAGACTTCGACAACGAGTATGCGCACTGATCCCTAGAGATAGAATATTTCTGATCGGCTCTACGTTGTGCCTTGTTGAAAGTGGTGTCTCGAAACTCGACTTTAATTAGAATGAAAATCTCAAGATCGACCTACAGCTCGACTTGTTATCACTAGTGCACGTGCGGCGATCCCTTCTTGAGGTTTATCCTAACTTCCTAAGAGAGTTGTGTAATTGTCTTCTGTTTCAGTCTTTTACCATAGAGTTGTCTTCTCTTTAATAATCTATGGTTATGTCTTCTTTTTCGAAACAATGGGGCAAGGATGTGTTCTTTTTTCAAAAATCTAGCCCTGAAACACGCCTTACTTGCAATCGAATTTGAAGAAAAAATCAAGATTGTTTGCCTGTAGGCAGGGGGACCAATAATTCAATGCCCAATTGCAACGGCAATACACAATGAAACAAAGTTTGTTGTCTTGGAAGATCTTGACAAACAGCGAAATGGGGGGGTGTGTACGTACGTACAACATGGCCAGGTTGTTGTTGGGGTTAGGGTTTTGTACGTTGAAAAGGCAGAGTCGAATAATTCTACACGACTACACAATGATCTAAGAAAAATCTACACATGCATGGTTGCCCGGCCCCTTTGCATGCAGCCAAGATGGCCAGCTTGTGAGGCACCTTTTCCTCACACTAGGACAAGATCATAGCACAATAAAGTGAAATTGCGTGTGCAAGTGTCCTTGGATCTGTCTCGTCATTACCCATCGATCCCATCGGTCATTAACAAACTGCAAGAAACCTCGAGCTCGAGGCATATACACAAGCCTAGTGATAAGACAACAGAATCTTTGCGTGTGGAAACATGCATGCGTGTGTCTACCGTCGCACAGGTTAATTTCTATGCACTAGTAGAAAACACCTATAGTCCCAGTTCGGTTGGGTCATCAGTCCCGGTTCAATCGAAACTAATGCTAGTCCCGGTTCGGCCACGAACCGGGACTAATGGGGCTCCACGTGGCCTGTTCTGGAGCGAGGGGAGGAGGTTTAGTCCCGGTTCGTAATACGAACCGGGACTGATGTTTTGATTTTTTATTTATTTATTTGGGCACTTTTTATTTTGTGTTTTGCACTCAATTCGGGGCGATGCTAATGAACGCGCGTGCGAGGCTTCGCACGGTTTTCCCCTGCTTCACCGGAGAGGAAGAGGAGGGCCGCGACCACCGCCGCAGCCACCGCCGTCGACCCCGCCCGTGGCCGGCGCGCTACCGCGACGCCTCGCCGCCCCGCCCTGCCCCGATCTCCGTCTCCGCCGGTCCACGCCGCCCCGGACATCCCTCTATCCCCACCCCTTCTCCGGCGGCGAGCCCCGCACCCCCGCACCCCGCAAGTTAAGTCTCTACTCACCGTCGCCGCCTCCGCCGTGGCCAGCCGCGGCTCCGGTGGCGCCGGCTCGGCTGGCCACCGCCACCGTCGGAGAGGAAGAAGGAGGAGATGGAAGAGTCAATGCGGGCGCTCAGATTCGTGCGAAGCTTCGCACGAGCGAGCATAAGCGTTTCTGCTCAATTCGATGGTACTACATACAGCAATGAAGGAACGCTATTACACATCATCGTCGTGAATATATTACACACATCTCATTCGTCGTGCTTGGTCGAACATATTACAAACGGTACATGTACACACGAGTTTCATGCATATATACATCTCTTTTACACTCACCCTTGCATTTCAACCTTCCGATAGTATTCTCCATTCGGATCTAGTACCTCTGCATCTAAGAATCCCGCAATTTCCTCTTGAAGTGCTCGTACGCGATCTTGTGGTAGAAGACCGTCCCGCAACCGTTCGATCTAATTTAAAGAAGGGGTCAATATATATGAATGAAACTAAACACAATTGATGGCAATAAACTAAAATTGTGAATATTGTTTACGTACTTCAAGTTGTTCTAAGTACGGCTGCCCGTCTCATGGGTCGTCAGGCGAATGAACTCGCAAACGTAGTATCCACATAATTTATTCTCATGTTCCTGCCTCAAACACTTTTACGAGAACAGAGTTCAATCAAAATAATAATCAAGCATGATAATGGT